>QLTV01002552.1:3917331-3935132 GCA_003457575.1 Thermophis baileyi | reverse complement strand
GAGCCTTAGTTCCCTTTTTTTTTGTTTAAAAAGCCACCTACATTGTTGAAAAGGGATATTGTAGTTACACAATATTTTGAAGCAGGAATTAGAAGTATTTTCTGTAAACCTTTAAATAAATTTAGCAAGAGAGAGAGAGAGAGAGAGAGAGCAAGAGAGAGAGAGAGAGAGAGAAAGAGAGAGAGACACAGAGAAAGAAAGAGAGAGAGAGAGAGAGAAAGAGAGAGACAGAGACAGAGACAGATATAGATAGATAGATAGATAGATAGATAGATAGATAGATAGATAGATAGATAGATAGATAGATAGATAGATAGATGATAGATAGATAGATAGATAGATAGAGATAGATAGATAGATAGATAGATAGATATAGATAGATAGATATAGATAGATATATATTTATATCTACTTAGTGTGTAAACCAATTCCCTATACTGATTCCACCCACCTATCTCTAAATCCCCATGGATAGGAATACATTAAAGAGTACTGCATATTTCAGCTATGTCTTTCTTAAATAGCAAAATCTTCCAGGGAATTGTCATATCATGTTACGCTGATGCTGGTTGTTTTCTTCTTGATCTTGTCTTCCTCATCTTTCAGACCAACTTACACTTTGTTTCTGGCTCTATCCCAAAGCTTCTTTGAGTTGAATTCAGTTTGTGATAACTATATACTATATAATTATCAGGCAACACGGTGCAAAAAAATTGGCTTCCCATCATCTTTTGACCTTCTAGGCCACAGACCCAGGATTCCAGGTGGTCTCTCATCCAATTATAACCGAGGTCCAACCCTGCTTAGTATTTGGAATAGCCAAGGTCACTTAGGTCCTGCCATCTGCTTTAAATTCTATTTCTCAGATCCCAGCCAATGTCAAATTATCACCATGTAGACCTGACTACATTTTTTCAGCGCTTGAGGTCATTAGTCATTCACACAGGGATATAAGATTTAATTGGAGCCATCATGCTTTCAAGCATGCCCAAGAAAAATATAGCTGGATTCCAGTTTTGTTTAGTGAGCTGCTGAAATCCTAGGGATTTTATTAATTTAGTTTAAGAAGTGAATGGCTTATTTAAAAAGCAGTCTGTGGTCTATTCTTAGAATATTCTAATATGAGTATTGCCCCATAGAACCTTAGTTCTTGTGAACTTCAGAAACTTAATAAATTCTTTTCTCCCCCATAACTGCTCTTTCAATGGAAGTAGTTCCTTAAATTTCCCTGTAACATGTATAAGTGTATACAGTACACAAATTCTATTCACATGCACACAAACCCAAATTAGGAATATATGTGCAATATAGCAGTAGGCAATAGCACTTAGAATTATATACCGCTCCATAGCACTTTACAGCCCTCTCTAAGCGGTTTACAGAGTGAGCATATTGCACCCAACAATCTGGGTCCTCATTTTACTGACCTTGGAAGGAGGGAAGACTTGAGTCAACCTTGAGCCGGTCAAGATTGAGCTCCTGTCAGTGGGCAGAGTCAGCCTGCAATACTGCATTCTAACCACTGTGCCACCAAGACTCCACATCAATATTTTTCCCCCTTCACCTCAGAAGTATATTGTATATTGTTAGGATATTTCTGAGAACAAAATATTTGGAAATCAATGAATTTGATACACGGATGAGATAAAATAACGAGAGGTGGCCAGAGTAGGAAAATTGACACACCATTTGACACCACAACAATTTCTCTTCCTTACATTGTTTTCTTTAACCCTGATAGGTTGGGGGCAGAGGTGGGTTTCAGCAGGTTCTGACCAGTTCTGGAGAACCGGTAGGGAAAATTTTGAGTAGCTTGGAGAACTGGTAGCGGAAATTTTGAGTAGTTCAGAGAACCGGTAAATACCACCTCTGACTGGCCCCGCCCCCATCTATTCTCTGCCTTCCAAGTCCCAGCTGATCGGGAGGAAATGGGGATTTTGCAGTAACCTTCCCCTGGAGTGGGGAGGGAATGTAGATTTTGCAGTATCCTTCCCCTGCCACGCCCACCAAGCCACGCCCACCAAGCCACACCACGCCCACCAAGCCACACCCACAGAACTGGTAGTAATTTTTTTTGAAACCCACCACTGGTAGAGGACTACCAATTACATAACTTAAAGTATAAGGGACGTGGATGGGAGTCATAGTGAATTGGAGATGGGATGAAGGTGGAGATCCAAGCAGTGGGAAACTCTCTTGCAGATGCAGAAGAAATAGGAAAATTAATTGACTCATGTTCCTGGTTCCACACAAGACCCACAATATTGAGCAAATGTCCTGGAGGGCATTTCCTCTATCATTGGAAAAGGAAATGTTTCTATTTCTTAGTTTTTATTTCTTAGCACTGAGAAGATATATGCAGACCCCTCATATCCTGGACATAAACTGCTTCAACTCCTCCCTTCAGGATGGTGCTATAGGGCAGAGTTCCCCAACTTTTCCAGCTTTGCAGACCGGGGAAGGAGAGGGGATGGTTCTGCATGAGTGGTTGGCAAGCACATGCATGCACAGCTCCATTGTGAGAGTGACGGGCATGCATGCTTACCGCTTGCACAAATGGAGCACACACACACATGACCACTGCTCACATAAGTGGGGATGCACACGCTCAGCCACAGTAATGGGCCACAACCCGGGGTTTGGGGATCCCTGCTCTAGGGCACTTCATGCCAAAACAATGAGACACAGGGACAATATTTTCCCTTGTGCCATCACTTTGCTGAACATCTACTGTAATTCTCACAATGCTGTCTAATGTCTATGTGTATTTACCCATGTAGTATGGCTGTAGTATTATTATTTATCCTTATTATCTTCTTTACTCCCCCCTTTTATTGAGATGGTGATGATTCTGTTGCTTTGCATGTACACTGAGAACTTCTGCACCAGAGACAAATTCCTTGTGTGTCTAAATCACACTTGGCCAAATAAGTATTCTATTCAATTCAATTCCTGAAAAAAATCATCCTTGGTGGAAATTAAAGTCTAATATGTAGGCCTAACAATTGAGTTTTGGTTGCCCAGCAACTAGAGAAGTTAAACTGAAGTCCCTAAAGAATAAATAGAAGATTCAGCAAACTGGGGTCATTTTTAGAGCAGATGATGAAGAATTATTTGAACATGGTCTTATTGTGTATATCTTAATAATTTAATTGCAGATAAGTTAGTTTTATATTTCCCTCCCTTTTTTCTCTAGGCTTTGATGAAGGATGTAGGAAAGTAGATATTTTCAGTATAATTAGAAAAAGATATTTTTACTTTCTGAAACTAAGCTGGGAGGTGAGGCGGGGTGTTAAAAAGGAGTGGGAACCTGGTATATATACATGTTGACAATCTTGGATATTTGGGATTTATGAAGTGCTGGCCTAGTTTAGGAAGGACACCTTAATATCTTAAGTCTTTTACCTCACTTATTCCAAGGATTTACTATATGGAAAAGCAGGAAGGCTTACTAAAATCTCCATATCTGCATGCTGAAATCTTGAAAACATGCAAGGATATAATGATATGTAGGAATGGCCTAGGGAGATGGGGGAAGAGATGCTGCCTGGGAGTAGAAGCCTGCAGCTATATAATGGACAGAGAAAGAAACTCAAAAAGGATCCTCTCTAACTTACCAGGCTCTAAAAAGCAATAACGGAAGGTTTGTATTTTCAGACTTGCAAGGTTCTGCTAATGTAGCCTAACAATAAAGTAAAATTAAATCATTTAGTTATGTTTCCTGTCTGGTCTACCTGGAAAGGCTAACAGAGATAGACTTCATGAGGACTTCAATTTAGAGTGGATAAAATTATTTTCTCTCCATTGGGTATGGCCCCTACTTCTTCAAGAATAAAATTGTTTTCAGAAATGCTTCTCCTTCCAGTGCCTATTTAATCCCATACTATATGTCAGAAAGGAATTTACTGGTTTCCCCAGGATAGGTACATTCAAAGTTATATATGTAGCGATGGAAGTCTTAATGGAAGCCCAGTGCAGGTACTGCAAGATTGATAGGTGGACTTTCCAACTCTGTTGAAATCTTTAATGACAGACAGCCCACCAATTTCTAAGCTATTATTGCTTCAACCATTATATAGTTGTTTGTAATGCTTATTTGTGTTCTCCTTTCTTGTCATTTGAAACCATCAATTCAGGTCTTACTATATGGAGCAACAGAAAACAAATTTGCTTCCTTATTTCTGTGACAACTCTTTGGATACTTGACGATGGCAATTTAATTGCCTCTTAAGTATATCACCTACAAGTTAAATGGTTTCTTCAAACTGTCCCCTGGTGAAATAATCTAACATGACATTATTGATCAGGATCTTCCTTGTGTGAGATATATTTTTACACAAATGCAGGTGCAAGTGTAGAACAGAAAAAGGTGAGGCTCCCACTACAGAGAGCTGTGGGAGAAACATTATCTAGACTCTTTTTAATCAGGTTTCAAGCCAGGGCATAGCATGAGCACTGTGATAGCACTGGGTACACTTGATGGCTGCTGTTGCCAAGATGGGAGTAATGCAGTTGTTCTGGCTGCCCAGCAGACTTTAATACAGTTGATCATGGTATTCTTCTGGATTACTTACAACATTCCCCACTCTTTCCGGGGGGGGGAGAGAGGGGATAATTTTGTGTGAGGGGCAGCCACACATGCATGCGTGCACTGCTTCATTTGTGTGAGCAGTGGGCACCAAAGCCCGCCGCTCGTGTGAGTGCCTGGGGCTGCGCATGCCAGTGCCTGGTGCTTGTGCAAGTGGGGCTGCACGCATCAGCGCCTGCCACTCACACATGTGCAGCTGTGCCACACACATGCTTACTCACCGCTGGCTTAGCCCTGTTCCGAATAGGCCGTGGCCTGGTAGTGTTAGACCCCTGGCTTATAAGACTGGGGTTGCTGCTGCTTAGTGTTTCTGTGGTCCTCCACCTTTCCTTATGAATGAATCAAGATGGCAGAGGTCAAACTCAAAGCCGCTGATTTGGGAGGTGTCACTTGTTCTTATTCATCTCATTTAATATCTGCCTGTTGAGTGAGGTCATCCATATCCATCCAGTTCAGATATTATCAAGACTCTGGTGAAACTCAAATGCCTGACTGACCAAAGGATGCTGTCAAGGTCTTGCCCCAGTGCCTGGAGCTTATTGGATTTAGATGGGGAGGAACAGACTTAAGTCTTAGCAAGACCATTCAGACTGAGGGATTTTCTATCTTTAGTTCTGAATGGGGTTGAACCTTCATGGGAATGGGAAAATTTTTGCAGAGACTAGTCTTATGTTATTGCACCATTCCTGGACTGGGATGCCTTCTGATGCTCTGCAGTATTTAAGCCTTGCTCATCTTTTGTGTGGACTGCTGTAGTATCCTTTCCATGTGGCAGCCTTTGAAGGTCACTCAGTAGTTTTAATTGGTCTAGAAGTTATGGGTATATAATAATACGCCTATGTTAACACCTCTACTCTGATAGTTGCAGTACATTCTGGGCGCAATTCAAGATCCTTCTCCCCTGTTACAAAACCCAATATGGTATAGGTTCTCTCTTGTTATTTCTTCCCATCCTCTGAGATTAACATGCTTGAGTTCTACCCATTCTGAAATATCATCTGATGGACACAAGAAGCCTCCCTTCTTTGTCATGGTGCTTGCCCTCTGGAACAGCATCCACCTTGAATTGAACACCTCTGACCTTGCTATCTTTTAAACCTGGCTTGAAGACCTGGCTTTATCTCAAGGATTTAGGATTGGGTAGGATGTGGCCTCCCTCTATGAGGAGTGTTGCAATTTTCAGTGAATGGCCCTCTTCCTTTTCAATTGTGTTTGATATTTTATATTTGTATCCTACCCAGAGTTATTGAGGAATTGGATACCCTTATACCTGTGAATTATAAATGAATAAAATTAGTAAAGATAAGCTACAACTATCTCTTTGAAAAAAATCTTCCAGAAGTTCACAAATGAACACAGGGAGTAAACAGCAATTGGGAGTTGTGCTCTTGAACTTCTGCACACATAAGTGTTACTTGTATATAATGATAGATATGGAACCATGAAAATGAAGGAATCTAAAGACACATTAAGCATCTCTGTGTATAATGTATAGAAGGGCTGTAGCATTGGGGTTGAGGGAGGAAGCCTGTTGCTCCCTCAAGTGTGTCTTTTGAAGAAATGAAAAGGAGTATTGAGTGCATTTTAAGTGCCTTGGAAACAAGTGGAAAATGTGCTTTTTTATGGTGTTCTGAAGAAGCTCCCCCAAAATTATATTTCTTAAGAAATAGTGAATATGATCTGTAGGACAAATAAGGAAACAAACATACAAGGAAAGCTTTGGTAGTCCTACAAACACTATGGAAAGCACAAATATAGCCCTGTTTATTCATTTACTTGGAACACTCTGTGCTTCAGAACAACAGGCAGAAGAGCTATTTAAAAGGTGATTGTGTTCTTGTTTTCCATAATGAAATTTAAGTTAATGCAAAATGCCTACAAAAGAATGGCCTGATAAGGCACAGAATAGGTAATTATCAGAAGCTAAGGCAGAAATAGAGTATAAAGGAGATGCTCAGTGGTGGTGCTAAAATATCATTTTATAGCCAACCTTTATCATATTAATTGTGTTAGAAGTGTTAACAAAAAATAAATGTACAATATGGCCATGAAACACAATGAGGTTTAGTGTAAACAACTTCAACTTTGGTTCAGTCTACAGAATATTAGAGACAGTTAATATCTTCGCTACCTAAGCAGCTGTAGTAGCTAGCTTACTGTGTCTGAATTTAAAGACTGAGCAGGGTTGAGTCTGATGGAGTCCACTGTGGAAACCTAGCGCTATAGCTAAGCCTGGGAAGTCAAGAAAATATCTCAGTAGAAGTAGAAGTAGAAGTAGAAGTAGAAGTAGAAGTAGAAGTAGAAGAAGAAGTTGTAGTAGTAACCTTCCATAGTGAAAATTGTATTGGTTTGAGGAGATGAGCTGAACTCAAAAGTGACTAAATCAAGTGCTCAACACTGGAGGTTTTAAAGAAGAGATTGAACAACCATTTGTCTGAAATCGTATAGGGTTTCCTGCCTGAGCAGGGGTTGGACTAGAAGACCTCCAAGGTACCTTCCAACTCTGTTATTCTGTTATTAGAGCAAAGGTCCATAAAGTTGTTTGTTCTGCTTCCAACAGTGGTGGTTTCTGAAGTTCATGAATTTTCTTTTGTTTCTTCCCAGAACCCAGTATTAGGGGTGGGGATCAATCACTATGAATTGACTGGTAAATCATATCTTGTTTTGATGAGTAGGCAGTATACTGTAGAATTTTTCATAAATACATATATAAATAAAACCCAGTTACTGTTTCTGTAGTTTTGCATTGTCATCTCATGTACACTAAAAACTCAAACCTGACCAAGGCTCAGAAACCTGACCAAGGCTCAGAAATTTTATATCTGCAGTTCCATGTGCCCTGGAACTATCTCTTCAACAAAAGATGAGTGGAATACAAGGTTGACATTACAGTGTTTCCTTGATTTAGTTCAGTGTTTTCCAAAGTTGGCAAGTTGAAGATGGGTGGACTTCAACTTCCAGAATCTCTCAGCTGGATAAGGCCAGGTTTGGGCAGAGGTGATTCACTTTTAAATTTTGCTACCTGCTGGAGATTATACCACTGTTGGCCTCTACTGCTGCTACTGATTCTCTACTGCTTGTGCTTCTGAAATCACTCCTGTTGTAAACACCTGTTCTGCTCAATATCATCAGCACTCACCATTCTCGCCATGATGCTTTCTTGATTAGCTACTTCTGCTGTTTCTGTGAGCATGTTCACATCTCTGACCACTTCTCTGGCAAGAGTACCATACAACATCTGATACACTCTCACCCACCTGTCTGGAAGTCTTTCTAGAGTTTTTAGTTGTTGAACCCACAACTTGAAGTTGAAGAAGGGACAGATAGCATTATATCAGCTGTTCTTCCTCAAGATCTTGCATTGGGGCAAGCTCTGTAACAAGTAATAGGAACTTTGACAGCAAATCACTTCTTGGTTGAAAGATGGAATAATAGGTCTATTCCAGAGGTGGGCTGCACTTTTTTCAATAAAAAGTCCCTAGATCTGAAAAAGATTCAAGTTACCCAGGAGCTTGCTCTTCCTGAGACCATCATCTGCAAACTGTCCCTAAATAGCACATTTCACTTCTTACTATGTTACAGAGCCCCTGATTACGACCTTGATCATGCGAACAAGCTAACTGCACTACTAACATGGGCAGCCTCCTGCCCACACCCTCTTATCTTTCTTGGTGACCTCAATTTGGTGGTTCTCCTCCTATCAATCTTCCTCTTATTAATTGGACACTAAATGAATGTACTACTGAACCCATACATGCAACCCTGTACAATGCCGTTACTACTCTGGGACTGGATCAATTAGTAACAAACAACACTAGACTCAACAACTGCCTTGATAGCATCTTCTGTAACTGTTTAAACTCAATTTATGGACTACAAATAAAATAAACTTTTTCCAACAGTGACCACAGCATGATTGACTTTTATCTCAATTTACGTCCTTGCAAAGAGGGTCATAATGACGGAACTCCAAATTATAACTTCAAAAAAGCCAACTATGATCTCATAGTTGCCAACCTCTCATCTCTTGATTGGCACATTCTGTTCACTGGCTGTAATACTGCTGAAGACCATTATAACATTTTTTTTGCTCGAAGTCAAAAGAGTCATTAAACTATACGTACCATTAATAACCCCCAAAGCAAAAACAAAACAACAACAACAACAACAAAAAAAAACAAATTACCCACAACAATAAGGAAGTTCCAATCAAAAAAAATATCTCTTTGGCAAAAAAACAAAACTAGCTACGTAGCTAACTTTAAAAGCCACTACAAAACCTTATGCCACCAGATAAAGGCAGAATGCACCAATTACCACTGCAAACAAGAGGAAAAGCTGTTACACATGAAATCCACCCGCACCTTCTATAATTTCGTAAACACCAAACTTAAAGACACGAAAACCATCCCACCCCTAAAAGGGCCCAATGGGAAAGACTGTAATGATGAAGCCATTAAGGCCAACTTCTTCAGCACGTTCTTCAGTTCAGTCTTTGTCAACAGCAATGGCTCATGCCTCACATTTCCTAGTCATACCACAACTAATTGCAACGATCTGCTACATATTGATATTACACAAGATAACGTTGAAAAGGCACTACACAACCTAAAACCATCTCTATCTATTGGCCCTGATGGATTATGTGCCTACTTCTTGAAAAAGCTTTCCACTGCCATAGCCGACCCTCTAAGCACAATCTATGAGGTATCTTTCAGAACCAGCTCCTTGCTCGACCATTAGCCATGGTCATTCCTATCTTCAAAAAGGGAGACCCCAGCCTAGTTGAAAATTACAGACTAATCTCACTGTGTTGCGTCACCTGCAAAGTCATGGAACCAATTATAAACCAATCCATTACCCTCCACTTAGAGACAAATAACCTACTCTCTAACAAGCAGTTTGGTTTCAGGAAAAATTTGTCCTATAATCTGCAACTCCTACACTGCAGAAACATTTGGACCACACAACTCGACCAGGGTAAAGCAATAGACTCAATTTACATAGACTTCTGCAAAGCCTTCGATTCAGTGGTACATGACAAACTACTGTTAAAACTAAGGTCTTACGGCATTTCCGGACCCCTGCACAAGTGGATAGCCGCATTCCTGTCAAACAGACAACAAGTAGTCAAAATATGGAGTGCCCTATCAAGCCCTGCACCAGTTAACAGCTGTGTCCCCCAAGGCAGCGTTTTAGGACCCACACTCTTTCTGCTTTACATAAATGACCTTTGTGATCATATTATAAGCAGCTGCATCCTTTTCGCTGATGACGTAAAACTATTCAACACCACTGACATTACTGCTGCCCTACAAAGCAACATTGTCTATGTGTCTGAATGGTTGAACAATTGGCAACTCCAAATCTCAACCAACAAATGCTCTGTCTTACACATTGGCAACAGAAATCAGTACACCAAATACAAGCTCGGCGGATATGACCTTGTAGACGACCCTCACTCTATCAAGGACCTAGGAGTACTCATCTCAAATGATCTAAGCCCCAGAGCTCACTGTAACAGCATTGCCAAAAAGGCATTAAGAGTTGTTAACCTAATTTTGTGAAGCTTCTTCTCCGGTAACATTGTACTGCAAACTAGGGCATATAAAACCTTTGCCAGACCAATTCTCAAATACAGTTCGTCTGACTGGAATCCACACTGTATATCAGACATTAATACAACTGAACGAGTCCAGAGGTATTTCACGAGAAGAGTACTCCACTCCTCTGCTCACAACAGAACACCTTATGCCACCAGGCTTGAAATTTTGGGCTTGGACAACCTAGAACTATGCCGATTACGGTATGACCTAAGTGTAGTACACAAAATTGTCTGCTACAACGTCCTATCTGTCAATGACTTCTTCAGTTTCAACCTCAATAATACACGGGCAAACAATAGATACAAACTCAAGGTAAACCGCTCAGGGGTGAAATGCTCCTGGTTCGCTCGTACCTGTCAGTCACCATAGAGCCGGTCACCAAGGTAGCACGAGGCGCCGCCCACCTGCCCGGACACCGCCATTTGGGTTCTTTTACCCTCTGCGCATGCGCAAAGCATTCTGTGCATTCGCAGAGGGTAAAAGAACCCAAATGGCGGCGGGTGGGTGGCGCCTTGCACTACCTTGGCGACCGGCTCTACGGCGACTGACAGGTACGAGTGAACCGGGAGCATTTCACCCCTGAAACCGCTCCAAACTCGATTGCAGAAAATACGACTTCAGCAACAGAGTGGTCAATGCCTGGAATTATCTACCTGATTCCGTTGTTACATCCTCTAACCCCCACAGCTTCAACCTTAAACTGTCTACCGTGGACCTCACCCCATTCCTAAGAGGTCCGTAAAAGGGGGCGTGCATAAGCGCACCATCGTGCCTACCGTCCCTGTCCTACTGTTCCCATTTACTTGTACTCATTCCTTGTTCATGTCCATGTTTATACTTATACCTGTTATCTAGTACATGTTCGACAAATTAAGTAAAATAAAAATAAAATAGAATAAATAAATAAATAAAAAATAAAAAAAACGGAGCTTCAAACAGGTTCCTAATCAGCTCAGGCAGCTCCGGTGAGAACAGCAGCGGTGGCACGGAACGCATCTGGGCCAGCCAATGAGCCAGAAAGTAAGTTATAAATGGATAGCATAGAACAGGGGTGGGTGGGCGGACCCAACCAGCGATCAGAGCTAAGGGTTCACCCGAACCCTTGCGACCGTGCAGCAGCCCAGCACTGGTCTAGTCCATTCAGTCATAATTGTGGGCTTTATAGGTTTTTACATTTATACTCCACCTTTTCTGTAAAGAACTCAAGAAGCTTGTGGGGTTGTTCCACATTCCTCACAACTCAGTGATATAGATTGGATGAGAAAAAATGAGTGGTCCTAATGCATCTGTGATTAACTTGAACTGAGGTTTCTTCAGGCCAACATACTCATTGTTAGCTCCATCAACCTTGGATATCTTACATATCCTCCCAAATGAGTACACATAAAAATTTATAAAATAATAAAGTCAAAATAAAGCCTGAAATGTTCCATTTGAAATATAGCTTACTTATGACAGATATCTATTTTCTTAGCATGAAATTAAAAACAACACTAATACTACAGTGAAATCCAATTTTTATGGGCAACAGAAACATCACAGAAAAATTGATAATGAAAGGGGTAAGCAGCTGTCTTTCTTTCTCCTCCATCCTTTTAAACTCCAGGACATATTTTCACAACAATATTTTTTCAAGACTATTTACAACTACCATGCAGCCAAACTCAGTGGGACTAGTTTCTGAATACTTACATTAAGCTTGTTACATTAATCTGTTAGCAGTTATTGTATCTCAGATATAATTGCCTGTCAGCCCTTGATGCTGTGTTGAAAAAAAACCTCCAGCCATCCTGAAATCCTGAACCATAAAATAACTTCAAGAAAGACATGAATTGTGGACACAGAGCCTCTTATCTAAAGAAAGAAAAGGGGTTGTAGCTAAAAAATGTTGGCCCTTGTGATTTATAACTTAAAATATATGGGTGTGCAAACCAGATATCCTTTCCAAATTAAAAAAGCAGAAAAAGCTAACACAGAATATAGCAAAATGAAATACTACTCCTCTGTTAAAGTTTTTTATTATTATTTTTTGGGAGATAGTATACTTCCTATCTCTTGAAGATAACATAATTGGATATTATGTTAAATAACATTGTTCTCTGGTGCATATGGCGCATATCTGTAAAGAACGAGGTTAACACAACTGCCTGCATTGAGAATCTAACTACATTTATTTCCAACGTTCTGTACATAATAGTTTCTAAAAAAATTTTTTTTGCAGATTTAGATATTTTATGGATCACTGACCTATGTTAAAGCTTACTTTGAAAAAAACCCCAAAGAGGATTGACTTCAAAGAACATGAAAGAGAGAAAAGAACTTGGAGTGAAATGGATTTTAAGAGAGTATCAGTCCAAAGGATAATAACCCCTTTTGGAGAAATTCAATTACTAATAATATTGTCATACCATTTTAGCTGGATTACTACCTCTTCGGCTTTTTAGTATAAGAGAAGTCTTAGCAACTTTAATGGGACTCAAAGATAATTGAACAATCAACTGACTGTCATATCAGCATTCCTTAATCTTACATTTGTGACTTACACAATAGCATAATAGGTCATTCATGCTATTAAAAAAAAGAGGTATTTCTCTGCCATAGCTAGTCCAATGGTTTCTTTCTGTGGAGCTTAATGGGATTAGGCAGTTCTTCAAAGAATGTACTGTAGAAGTATTTTTCATTTAGTTTCGTAGAAATTTCACTAACTTGATCAATCTTTGTCTTGCATAGTTCCTCGGATGTTTCAGCCAAACTTTCAAATATACTCCAAATTTTACTGTAGGCAAAATTCAAACCAACTTTGGAATCTTCTGAACTGCCATGCAAATGATAACAATCAATTAGCTATTGGCTTCCTTGAAATCTCTCCAGCTATTTTGCTTCAATCTTTCCTCCATATTTTGGACAATATTCCAGCCTTGCTGTCAGGCTTCCAAAACTAAGAAAAACACGTGGTGATCCTTTTAAGTAGATTTCTTTATTTTTTTCATACTTTAGACAGAATCTTGCCAAACTGAAGCATTCTACTGTCTACATCAAGCACATACTCCAATAACTATTAGGGAGGGGCTGTCTTCACCCTTTTTCTCTCACACAAAATAGTTGGACTGAGCTGCCTCTGCACCCTCCTCCCTCTTGGGAATTCATGATTTAATGCTTTCTACTGATTTATACTTCTTAATAGTAATATGTATTCCTAATTTTAATACATGCTACTGTTGTGCAGAATTAGGCCAATATATGTGTTGAATAGACCAGGTTTTATGGTCCTTGGATTATCCTCTGAGCATGAATTTCCCCTCATTTGAGATGAGAAATACATGATTGTTGTAGTGTATGAAAGCCATATCATGGTTTAAAAACAACAGAAATAACAACAGCAGAAATTTAAAAAAAAGCGGGAGAGAGAAACAGAATGAAGAAAGTAAAGTTAATCTCTTTTGTCTTCTCACAAATAAAATACTTATGCTGTTAAAACATAATCTGGCTCATTGGGATGTTTTAAAAATGTGAGGAGAGGAAAGAGATTGATGGTAGTTCCTCCTCACTGCATGAAAACATCTGAATTCTGGATTTCATGACAACTCCATGAGCCAGTTTGGTCTAGTGGTTAAGGCACCAGGCTAGAAAGCAGTAGAGTGTGAGTTCAAGTCTTGCCTTAGCCATGAAAGCCTGCTGGTTGACTTTGGGTCAGTCATTCTCTCTCAGCCCAACCCACACAGTTGTTGTTGTGAGGAAAATAGGAAGTGGAAAGTGTGTTAGATATGTTCCCCACTTTTAATTATTTGTAAAAAAATAATAAAGACAGGATACAAACACATACATCTGCTACAGAGACAGTAGATGCTCACAGCATAGGAATCTAATGAAGGACAGGAGGGAATGAGATCTCACCCATATCCCATGACCCTTGCATAGAACAGAAAAGTCTTTAGAATATCTTAAGACCATTTATCTCTTGTTGTCGAAAGTTTTTGGTTAGAAAAATGTGATGTTGCAATGAATCAAAGTTAGGAAAACTTGGAATTATGTTCTGCTTCTGAAGTGTTAGGTTAATTTGGTGGTAAGAGAAAATTATAAAGCACCTAGGTTTTTCAAAAAGCAATGAAAAACAGGGCCACGACGGGTTAAGTGTTGCTACAACCACTCTCTACATGAATAGTAGACATTATATTCAATCTGTCAGAACGCATGGGTGGCGCTCATCTGCTCCGCAGAAACATAGTTCCTTGAATGGACTATGGACTAAAACAATTCAACACGCAACAGCATTAATACAAATTTCTACTGCCTTCCAAATTACAGTGACATTTGCAATATGCAATTTGTTTCAACCAGTTTTGGAATTTAGATTTCGTTCTACATTTGTAATGTCAGCAGCATTGAAATTATATACTTTCCATTTGATAAGTATTTTTAAAAGCTCTGTATGGAGGGCAAGATGATGGGAGAAACTAGAGCTGTATCTTTAAACAGAAACATCCATTTTGAAAGTTTCAAGAAGGGTAAATACATATAAAAAATGGAATAACTGAACTTTCTCCTACTTGTAGACTGCCACAGAGCCAGAGACAAAAGGAATATTTTTGTTGTACGATAGGAAATAGGACATGAAATATTTGGGGGCCTAAGACTTGTGTGAAAAATTTGGAAGGGACTAAAAGCTACAGTATCTGGGACATGTCTATGGAGATTCTCAGTCATCCAGGTCATGGTTGTCCCAAGAGTGCTTTCTCAAGAGGTAACTGGACTTTCTCTGTTTTTCCTTGAAGACATTTTGCTTCTCATTCAAGAAACTTCAGTTAGAACTGAAGAAGCTTCTTGGATGAGAAACGAAATGTCTTCAAGGAAAACCAAAAAAAGTCCAGTTGCCTCTTGAAAAAGCACCCTTGGGACAACCATGACCTGGATGACTGATAATTTTTCATCTTTCCTATTACCTTCTCCTATTGGTATCTTATGATTATATTACTCTGTTGTTTGTATGTACACTGAGAACTTTTGCACCAGAGACAAATTTCTTGTGTGTCCAATCAAAGTTGGCCAATAAAATGTTCTGTTCTGTTCTGTTCTGTTCTGTTCTGTTCTGTTCCATTCTGCTCTGCTCTGCTCTGCTCTGCTCTGCTCTGCTCTGCTCTGTTCTTGTAAGTCACAATGGAAGGAAAGAATGCAATAGATTTTGCAGACAATTCAGTAGCATGACTGGAAGGAATTCCATACCAATAAATTCAATGGCCAACTCTTAGTCCTGTAACTGCTGAATGCCTACTCTAAGTTATTATGGATAAGTAGAGAAATGGGACTCAGAAAGGGTCTGAGAACTTTTCTCTCCTTTACTAGCTTTCACATTTGGTGGGACTCACACTAAATGGACATACAAATAGAATATTCTATTCTAATAGAAAAGGAATCTCCAAACTTGATGAATTTAAGACTTTTGGACTTCAAGATAGCTGGAATTCTGGGAATTGAAGTTCCCAAGTCTTAAAATTGCTACGTTTGGAGACCCCTGTAACAGAATATTGTCATAGGACTGAGGAGTGATGAGGTTTCTTGGTTTGAGGAAATTGCTTTGTTTACTTCTTTGGAAAAGAATATGAAAGTTGTAGAAAGTCTACGCTTGGCAACGGAAGGCAAGCAACATAAAGCTGGAATTGGCTTGGATGGAAAAAGGCATGGAAATGTGGTTGATGGATCTGAATCTATTCATATATTGAAAATTCTTCATTGTGTGCACAACAGCATGCCAAAGGTGTGTGACAGGGTTGCATCCTTTTCACAGATCCTTTGCTCTACATCCAAAATGTATGCATGAAAACTTTTTTCATTCCTTTTTTCCTGTAAGGAATTCATTTCCTTACAGTAACATTTCTGCTTTTATTTTCCATCCCATCCCTTTACTCTTTATTTTCTTTCACCAGCAGCTTAATTAAAATGTTTTATGTGAGCGACTTGATCCGCAACCTCAAACTCTGTGAAATAACATTGAGTTGCCCCTATTTTTAAAAAAGAAAAATAATGGGGCTAAAAGTATCATTTTTAGAGAGAGCAAAATAAGAAATGTGTGACACTGGAGTGGAATCTATAAAAATATAAAGAGCTTTATGCTTTTTAAAATACAGACACTCAACTGTCACTGAGATGGAACTTCACAGACTGTTTTCGGTGAATATAGAAACTGTAATTGTTGGGGAAAATCTATTGCAAATGCCAGATTATATGTGAATATATGAAAATTTAATGTGTTCCAGCACAGCATGGGGCACTAAAGAAAACCCTAGATGTTTCTTATATCCATTTTATTTGACCTTGAGCATGGAAGTTTTGTGCTTGAAGGATCTACAGTTAAAAAAGAAAAAGGACCCACCAGATTTCAAAATGAACCTGAAAAATACAGTTCCCTCCAACATAGGAATAATCTTGAATGAATGCATAAGCACACCAATGTGCCTACCGTCCCTGTCCTAATGTTCCCATGTACTCATAACCATCTCATACTTTTACTGTAATCTTATATATGCTTGACAAAAATAAATAAATGAATGAATGAATGAATAAATGAATAAATAAATAAATATTATGCACCATTAACTCAGTGTAAAATCTTAGCAACAACCTAGTTTTTCTCCATGAATATATATCTCTAACCTGGTCCTTCATGTTTTCTTATATGTACCATTGCCATGATTACTGGTAAGGAAATTAAAGCACAGTACTGAACAGCATCCAAAAAAATCATAGTTCAATATAATTTTGAAAATAATGGCTAGAATCCCAATGTATTTCTCGATTATATATTTATTTAAAGACAGTGTATACTACACGTGCATGCAGCTGCCAGAGAACTCTACAATAAACTGTCACCATATTATAATGTTTAAGGTAACTTGTTAAAGACATAGGAAATACTTAATCAAACCCCTACTCAAGTATTGTAAGCAAAATAAAACCAAACCCAGTTTAAATCAAATAAAATTGAACTTTTGTCTTCATATTTTTCACAGAACATTCCTTGCCACACTTCTCAAAGATGAGATTGCAATCACTCAAAGGGTGATTACAGAAAAGCAATGAGCTTCTCATGTAGATAAAGTTTCCCAATTTTCACCCCACAAATTAATAACCAGGCAGCCTCTGCATGAAAGAGAACAACGAGGAAAGGGAAGGGGAAGGGAAAACCTTGGTGGTCTATGGTTCAATTGCCCAGATGGATGGAAAGTGGTGTATTCTGGTCTTACTGCATTCTATTGGCATCTCTTCTTGATTTGGGTTGGCCTTTAGTGGCCCATGCTCTCTTTTAAAATTTCTCTTCTTTTGCCTTTTGTTTTTGAAATCAATCTCTACCCTGGATGAGTTGACTTCTCAGAAGCCCTGTTGGTGATAGTTGGGAAAGGCTCCCCCTTATTCAAGAAAGTAAAGACTCTTGAAACTTGGCATTTCAAAAGGAACCTTTTATTGAAAAGAAGTGAAAGCAGGGCAAAAGCAAAGGAGGTCCCTCAGGGCATACAGTTAGAATAAAGGAAATTAGAATAGAATAGAATAGAATAGAATAGAATAGAATAGAATAGAATAGAATAGAATAGAATAGAATAGAATAGAATAGAATA
>QLTV01002552.1:3885743-3896119 GCA_003457575.1 Thermophis baileyi | reverse complement strand
TCCAAAATATGTCATTTATTCTATATTTTGGCACCATGTTAATTTAAATGTCTTGCCTCAAGACTGTACATCTCTTGGAAGTCTACCTACTATAATTTACAATTAGAATTGCAACAGACTGCAGTCTCTCACCTTAAAAATGTTCCTACTCACATCAGTGAGCGCCCACCGCAAAACAGCAGCTCCCGGCCGGGAGAGAGCGAGAGCGAGATAGAGGTGGGTGCATGCACACCCCGCGGGACTGCCTCGGCTCCTCTGGGCTCTGCCTCTGCCAGCGTTTTGAAGCGCTCCTGCCTGCGATGGGGCGGCGGGGCAGGCATCGAGGCTCCCCTTCTCTCCCTCGGAGGCAGGAGCGCGTTTGAAAACGCTGGCAGAGGCAGAGCCCAGAGGAGCCGAGGCAGTCCCGCGGGGTGTGCGTGCCCTCGACTCTCACTTGCTCTCGCTCTCCCGGCCAAAAAAGTGCCCGCAGCAAAAAGAGCGCCTCCCGGCATGCCCCCCCCTTTCCCCCCGGAAAGTAATGGGGGGGCTTATTTTCGGGGGGTGGCTTATTTCAACGCATGTCCCGAAAAGCCCTGTTGGGCTTATTATCGGGACATGTCTTATTTTCGGGGAAACACGGTAGGTTATAGGGATGTGACAAGTTTCTCAGACCGGACCCTCCTTAGTTTCTTGAATTGTAAAGAAGAAGGGGCAGAAATGTACTTTCAGATTTGCAAGGTTGTGTTAAGGTAAAGGTAAAGGTTCCCCTCGCACATACGTGCTAGTCGTTCCCGACTCTAGGGGGCGGTGCTCATCTCTGTTTCAAAGCCGAAGAGCCAGCGCTGTCCGAAGACGTCTCTGTGGTCATGTGGCCTGCATGACTAAACACCGAAGGCGCACAGAATGCTGTTATCTTCCCACCAAAGGTGGTCCCTATTTTTCTACTTGCATTTTTTATGTGCTTTCAAACTGCTAGGTTGGCAGAAGCTGGGGCAAGTAACGGGAGCTCACTCCGTTATGCGGCGCTAGGGATTCGAATCGCCGAACTGCCGACCTTTCTGATCAACAAGCTCAGCGTCTTAGCCACTGAGCCACCGTGCCCCCTGTGTTAATGTAAACTTACAATAAAGATACAGGTAGTACTTCATAGGGTCAAAGAATCATAGGGCTGGAAAGAACCTTGGAGGTCTTTTAGTTCAACCCCCTCCCCATGGCAGGAGTCCTTATATCATCCCAAATGTCTATGGAGATTCTCAGTCATCCAGGTGATAGTTGTCCCAAAGGTGCTTTTTCAAGAGGCAACTGGACTGCCTTGTTTTCTTTGAAGACGTTTCGCTTCTCATCCAAGAAGCTTCTTCAGCTCTGACTAAAGACGGTTCTTGGATGAGAAGCGAAACGTCTTCAAAGAAAAACAAGGAAGTCCAGTTGCCTCTTGAAAAAGCACCTTTGGATCCCAGACAAATGGTTGCCTTCTTCAGTGATGGAGCACCGACAACTCCAGAAGGCAAGCTGTTCTATTGATGAATTGTCCTCACTGTCAGGAACTTCCTTCTTATTTCCAAGTTGGATCTCTCTCTAATTCAGGGGTGAAACGCTACCGGTTCAGCCCGGTCCGGGCGTACTGGTAGCTGCGTCCACCAGTGGTTCGGAGAACTGGTAGCGGCAGCAGCGCAAGGCTCTGCCCACCCACCTGGACATCGCCATTTTAATGTTTTTAATGTTTGAAAAAGTGTGTGTGATGGGGGGGTGCACGAGTGAAGCAAGCGCGCCCTTCCGAACCGGTAGGGAAGGTAAGTAGATTTCACCGCTGCTCTAATTGACATTCATTTTCTACTTCTAGGTGTGTTTCTTGTCTGGACTAACCTCGCAAGGCTGACAGCCACATGCATCGTATCTTCTGTTCTACTTTCTTCTTGGGGTCATGCAGAAAAAACAGAGGCAGTGAGAAACTGGCCCAAACGTGCTGCAACTGATATGGTTATTGCAACATTTTTCCTTTGCTTGTTAAAAACATTTTTTCCCTTCTGGGGCACTTGCAAATGCTCATTTATTATGTTGACTGCGCAAGTAAAATTGCCCATTTGCAATAAAGTAGACAGTCTGAAGCATACTCGAATATCATTCCTCTAATTCAGATAGAGGTGAGAATTGAAAAAACAAACAAACTCCGAATCAAACTCAAACCGTGGCGGTTTCATAAAGTACACAAAACATGTAGTTTCCTTGTCAACAGGACAATAGTAGTTTTCCTTTGTCTGCTTTTAAAATGTTATTCCTCTTTCCCAATCTAGTTTTAAGTGGTGGGATTTCTTGGTAATCTCCTGTCCAATTAATTAAGATGGCCAAAGTCAGAAAATTGCTGAAGCTTAAACTGTAGAGCTTGCATGTGCTCAAGAATATTCCTTTCTTTCTTATCACAGCTAACGGACTTGATGTGTTGTTTAATTTCACACATGGAGGTAGACGTCGTTGTAAAGCATGACAGTGGAGGGAGAATGTAAGTGGTGTAATTAGTGTAATGAGAAGCAGAATCATTTAGAGCTTTGCTCCACCTTCAATTCAGACAGAAACACAAATGATCTAGCTCCGTGATGGCGAACCTATGGCACGCGTGCCAGAAATAGCACACAGAGCCATCTCTCCGGGCACGTGAGCCGTCGGCCATTGCTCTTCCAGGTTCCGGTGCGCCGGCCAGCTAGTCCTCATGTGCGCGGGAGTG
This sequence comes from Thermophis baileyi, assembly GCA_003457575.1. Classification (NCBI taxonomy): domain Eukaryota; kingdom Metazoa; phylum Chordata; class Lepidosauria; order Squamata; family Dipsadidae; genus Thermophis; species Thermophis baileyi. Next base: position 3,893,421 of record QLTV01002552.1, on the reverse strand, counting down.
CTGGAAACCGGAAGAGTAGCGGCCCCGTGCGCATGTGCGCACAGGGAAGATGATCTTCTGGTTTCCGGCATGCGCATGCGCCCTGGCCAGCTAGTCTTCACGCATGCATGCGTGTCAGAAGCCAGAAGACCAGGTGGCCGGTGCACATGTGCGTGCCGGAAACTGGAAGATCATCTTCCCGGCACGCGCAGGCGTACTGGGCGGCTGCTCTTCCGGTTTCCGGCACACACGCGCACGCCCCCGTTTTGGCACTCAGTGCTGAAAAGGTTCGCCAACACTCATCTAGTTATTTCAGGTCTACATCTGTGACTAGGAATTAACATTCTATATCTTAACTTCTTCTTATAGCTGTTTCTTAGCCAATTATCTATTTCCATTTCTGCTTCCTGATCACTGCTTCCTAGAACCGCCTATATAGGATCAATGAAGATTCACTGCTTCTAGGAAGCCTTTATTGATCCTACACAAGCAGTCCTCAACCGACAACCACAATTGAGTCCAACATTTCTGTTGCTAAGTAAGACAATTAAGTGAATTTTGCCCCATTTTACGACCTTTGTTGCCACAGTTGTTGTTCAGTGAATCACTGTCAGAAGGTCACAAAAGTTGATCACATGACCCTGGGACACTGCAACTGTCATAAATTTGAGTCAGCTGCCAAGCATTTGAATTTTGATCTCATGACCAACGGGAATGCTGCAATGGGCATAAATGTAAAAAATGGTTATAAGTCACTTTTTCCAGTGCTGCTGTAACTTCTACTGGTTACTAAATGAACTTTTGTAAGTCAAGGACTACCTGTATTAATTGATTTATTTTTATTGTAGGCCCTTAGTACTTTTAGTGACTGTCTCCAAATCTGTAATTCATATCTTCATTCTCAGTATCTTAACATATTCCCTTATGTAAATCAATATCCTCCTTCTCCTTCTCCTTCTCCTTCTCCTTCTCCTTCTCCTTCTCCTTCTTCTCCCCTCCCCTCCCCCTCCCCTCCCTGTCCTTATCCTTTATCCTTATCCTTTATCCTTTATCCTTTATCCTTTATCCTTTATTCCTTATCCTTATCCTTATCCTTATCCTTATCCTTATCCTTATCCTTATCCTTATCCTTTATCCTTTATCCTTTATCTTTTATCCTTTATCCTTTATCCTTTATCCTTTATCCTCCTCCTCCTATCCATCCTTACCCTTACCCTTATCCTCTTCCCATGTTTTGTGTCCCCTGTCACTTTAAGTGTCTGGGAAAGCAGGGGGCATCACCCAAATGAATAACAATAATATTGATAATTGATATTATATTATTAGCAATAATACACTAACCACAATGATGATAATATTATTAGTAATATGATTCCAGTAAATATTTTGAAAAAATTGCAAAAGTGGGCATTCCCCCCCCCCTGCGTCTGAGAAAAAGAATAATCACAGGGGTATTCTCAGGGAAAAATGATATTTCTGGGGAATAAAAAGGTTGGCATATGCAGGTTCATCAGGAAAATGAATCTTCAAATAGTTGTTTTAAATCTAGCCTATTATATTCCCCCTCTCTTTATAGAAATATATCCATGGCTTCTTCTGCTGAGTCCAAATTCATTCCAGTTTCTTATAGAAAACCCTAGGTTTCAGCATAGTAACTCAGAAAAGGCCCTGAAAATCACAGACTTTGAACAGGCAGCTTTCTCTGAAAAAGAAATAAGACCAGGGCAGATTAAAAATGAGAGGAGAGAGGGAGGGGGAGGGAGGGAGGGAGGGAGAGGAGAGAGGGACTAGGTTGGATAGGTTGAGTCCAAAGTCAGTCATCTGGTTATTGTGTCCGAAGAACATGTAAATTCAACTGGAGAGATCAAAAGAGGTGATGTCACTTTATAGCAAAACAGGTCAGGCAAGCCCAGGTAACTGAGGAAGACAAGCTGCTAATTATTCCCAGGGAGAAAAAAAAAATAAGGTGTACGGTTACACGCAGCCGTAGGAAATCAAGAGGGCAAACTTTCTTCGTCACCGATTCCACTACCTGGATCCTTCTTTCCGCAAACCCAACACGTACACACAATCACATACCCCATTATACATAGAACATGGCAGAGAAGGATATAGGCTTCCCAAATTCTCCCATTGCCAGGTGAGTGTGTGCGTACGTCTCTATGCGTGTAACAAATGAGATCATGTTTGTAGACTGCCCTGAGCAGGATTAAATTTCAAGGCAGTTAATGGGCCATTTTCTGCATGGACAAGTATACCTGGTGTGGCTCTGCTGGTACATGTGAAAGTTCTTGGGAAACGAGAGAAAACCCCCCACCCTTGCTGTTTTTGTGGGTTTTGTGGTGGGGTGGGGTGGAAATGCTGCTTCAGTTCATAGGAGTAGGTGGTTGGATTTTCCTGAAGTTTTAACAGGGTGAAAAGGTGCCAAGAATGGATTGAAATCAGTGTGACATTTCATGCACTTGGGAACCTTGCAGTTTTATTTCACGGAGAAGGTTTATTTGAGGAGGAGGAGGAGGAAGAGAAAGGAGAGGAAAGCAAGAGTATGTTTCTCAATGAAGAATCAAGTAAGTGAGAAGATAATATGTTATAACCAACAAAACACAGTAATTTGCTAGTTAACCGGCACTTTTATCAGAAGAGGAGATAAATTGGCCTGCAAGAAATCCAACCCTTATTTAGAAAAGCCTCTTAGCTTCTTTTGTAGTATCTGCCATAAAGTTTGATAATGGCTAGTTCTGTGCAGAGACACCAAGGCTGGGGGATGGACAAGCAAAAACGGACTACTTTAGACTGTAATTGGTAGATGGTTGATGCTTCGACCTGAACTTGGTTGCTATAGAAAATTATTTTGGTTGCTGCTGTATAGTGCAGCTTAAGAAGCCTGACGGTAGCCTTGTTTTTTTGTTTTTTTGTTTGGTGGTAAATGTTTAGATGTCATTCCTTTGCTAAACCTTTTGAATGCAATTTGCTACTAAGCAATCACGGAATGTTTACAACAATGTTGTACTTCCATCTACTCACTGAGTTCTTAAGACAGAAATTACTATCGTTATGCAATTTTTCTGAGCAGATAGCTGAAATACATTCTGATGGTGTTGCAACATGGTATTGATGGCATAGGTCACTTGAAAGGATCCCAGAGGTCAACATTTTCTGTGATGAACCCCTCCACTGGGACAGCTAACTCCATTATATTTGGAGTTAGCTGTCTCCATTATATTTGGAGTTATATTTGGGTTGCCCAATCTTGGTGAAGTTTTTGAAGACTCAAGACGGCTTTTCTGAAGGGCGGTGCAGGATGAAATGAAGCATCCTGTTACCCCAAAAGTGTAGGCACATTGGTCTGGATATTATTATCAGGGTTTGTTTGTTTATGTGCGCGTTCTTTCATTCTTTCTAACACTACTTTTTTTTTTTGCTATTATAAAGTGCCCAGAGTTTCTGAAATGTAATGGCATATAAAGTACAGTAAATATCTTATCAAATAAATATCTGTATCAGGGGTGGGTTCTAACTTACCTGACTGCCGGTTTGCTTCCTCCTGCACCGCATGGCCGCGCCTCGTGGGCGTGCACGTGCTTCGGGCGTGTGCGCATGCGCAGTGCAAAAAAATAACCCCCCCCAAAAGCCAAAAACAAGATGGCGATGCATGCGCAGTGCCAGAAACTCGGCTTCTGTGCATGCGCAGAAGAAAAAAGCCCGGAAAAAATCCCCCCACCCCCCCCCCAAAATAAAAATTCAAAAAAAATTCAAAAAAAGATGGCGGCGTCCATGGACCGGCACCGACCGAACTGGATCCGTGACATCATCGTGACATCACCAGCGGGTTGCTACTGTTTTGGGCGAACCGGTCCGAACCGGGAGGAACCCACCTCTGATCTGTATCTGTATGTATAGGCTTGTGGACTTAACAATACTTTTAGTTCTTGATTGGTCCTCAGTCTGGATTATGCAGTGCAATTGCCTCATGATTTCTGGGTTGAAGTGAATCTAGGGATTTCTTCTTGAATAAGAAGGTGATTTAGAAGGAGAATCTATTTGACTGACAATCGGATGGGTAAGGCATGCAAAATAGGTTAACACAATCTATTACGTTCATGCAGTTTTGAAGAAGGCTTATGGCAGTCCTGTTGCATGTAATTTCTCTCTTCTTTCTCTCTCTCTCTCTCTCTCCTCTCTCTCTCTGTCTCTGTCTCTGTCTCTGTCTCTGTCTCTCTCTCTCTCTCTCTCTCTCTCTCTCTCTCTCTCTCTCTCTCTCTGTAATAATATAACTTTCTGGAAATTTTTTAAAATTATTTTATAAATGTGGATATTGAAATTCATAGAGTTTCATTTTTCCTGGTTTAGCCTGAAGCGAGCAACATGTAAATTGGGACAAGGAGAAAGTGTGTAGACTTTTTGTTGGCTACTTGATTCAGTTCAAAGAGAGCCTGCCTTCCCTTTACTGATTGCTAGTAATCAGGATCTGGGCTGCGAAAATCTAAAGGACTATGAGATGCCAGCAAAGATGTACTCCTATCAAGTGACCATCTGAATTTTTGTAATTTAGATGTACTGTAGTATCACTACTTATTAGCCATTAGGTTGTGTCTGATCTCTAGCATTGGCCTATTTGAAATGAAGGGCCTGACAGGTGCAGCTATGAGGGAAAAATAGATGGGATCGTACTAAGCACTTTCATCCCATTGATAGCATGTGGGAACTGACAACTGATGCAGCAGTAGGACATAATAATGCAAAATAGATGGAGTCATATTAAGTATACCTGGACTGGATCAGAATTTTTTTTGGGGGGGGGGTCTTTTTTTGTATTTTGGGATTGGGAACAGGGTTAGGTGAAGTTTAGTTGACTTTTAATTGTGGTTGATTTGATATTAAATCTATAGTGGAATTTACACCAGAATTGTAATGTTTTCCAGGTTGGGAAGTCTTGTGACTTTTTCAGGGGTATCTAGAAAACAGGAAAAAAGGGATGGGGTCTGCATGTAGCTCTGGGAATTCTCAGGAACTGGCTGTGGAGCTGCCTGATGGAATAAATTCAGGTCCCCAAATTTGTGGTTCATCCCATCTTTTTATGCATCCACCAGTAAGTCTAGTCTATTTCATTCCCCCAATTCTTTTTTGAAAATGGTCATGTAAAAGTTGCATTAAATTATGCATTTTGAATCAAATTCCTCCAGAAAATATTTCCTTTCCAAGCGTCTTGACATTCTTTTTCGTTGTAGTACTCTTGGGAAATATGGAGAGTGTGACTTAATTAATGGTTGAATGCCACATTAATTTAGGAGTCAGGTCATTTTGTATCAGAATTTGCAAAGGCCTTTTAACACCAAGCATTCTTCCACATACTGTGCCCATACAACGCATCTAATCAAGGCTGTTAAACACCTAATGACTCCATGTGCAGAGTGCGCAAAGCTTGGTTCCTTTTAACCTTGAATTTTTTTTGTATTTTTTATTTGTTTTTGGGTGGCTTAGTGTGCAGCCAACCCAGCCAATTTACATCGTTGATGGCTTAATGTCTTGTGCAAATCAGAAAGTGGGTTATTTTACTACCCAGAGGAAACGTGATGTATTAGAGCAGCTGCTGTGCACGCACCAATGCAACAGAACATGAATTTCAAGATGTGTGCTGTGAGAGAATCTCATGTGGGCCATGACAAGTAGCTGAATTAAACAGTTGGAAATGGCAAGCACATAGTCTTGGAATCAATGACTACATGGTTTTCAACCACAAGTGACAGAATTCAGGGATTCTCTCGTGGTGTGATCCACATTCTAATGTTCACATATGAAATGTTGGCAGGTTGTACACTTGTTCTGAGCTACTTTTACAACCATCTTTGAATAAAAATGGATACATTCCTTATTGAGCTTTAGGGCATTTTGGACTTTCTAACAATTTCATAGGGAAATAAGGTCTTTGATTCAATGGTGTAGGACCAGCACATTTTTAGGGAAAGAAAAATATAAAGTGACTATTTCTCTTCATCATCAATTTTGTTTTCCACTAAGTAGTGCACTACAGAAGGACTAACATATTGATGGTTAAGCATATAGTCCATGCCCTAGTATCTCCAGTTAAATCTGGGGTGAATCACCGGGGTTCCATGAAAAACCTCTCTCTATATATATAAAAAAATCAAAACAACACAACAAAATCTTCCTTAAAGACTACCCTGTCCAAAATATTATGCCAAATTGTCACTGCTGAAAGGTTTATGTATTCATTAAATTTAAGGAGATTTAAATTTAATCTCTTTGTTTATTCTACAAGGAGATTATGTTGTAGAATAGAACTTCCAAGTATGTTAAACATACTTCTAAATCTTAATACAGAATACCACAGTGTTCTCTGGCTCGTTTTAAACTAATAACTATCTCACCATAGATTATAATATGCATTGTGAGAAGTATATAAATTGGTATCTCTCATGCATAACCAATAAAGGTGCACCAAACTGTTAGAAAATCATTTTCAGCTATATTCAGCCTCTCTTTCTCTTTCTCTCCCTCCCTTTTCCTCTCCCTTTTCCTCTCCCTCTCACCCTCCTCCTCCCCACTCCTCCTCCTTCTCTTTCTCCCTCTTTCTTTCTCTTTGGATAATTTCATCATTGGGTTTACTTGTCAGTATTGAGTCCATAAAGAGGGTTTAGAAATGTGTTCTAGCAGATACTAGCAACAACATTATCCATGCTTTATGCATCAACTTGTCATACTGAGCCTTGGTGGCACAGTGGTTAGAATGCAGAACTGCAAGCTACTTCTGCTGACGACAGGTGCCTGCAATTTGGCAGTTTGAATCTCACTAGGCCCAAGGTTGAATCAGCCTTCCATCCTTCCAAGGTGGGTAAAATGAGGAGTTGTTGGGGGCAATATGCTGATTTTGTAAACTGATTAGAGAGGGCTGTAAAGCACTGTGAAGTGGTATATAAGTCTAAGTATTATTGCTATTTGTTTACACATGGACTGAGAATAAAGCTAACCAAGGGCCTGGCACAATGTCTTAATTAATTGCTTTTTCCTATTTCAATGATTTTTTTTTATCCAAACACAAGAAGACAGAAATAGCCTACCTTCCTCATGAACCAGTTAATTGATAGGAACTGTTAGATAGTGGGTAGAGATGACAGGAGACAGACTTCCAAGTAGTTCTTTATTCAGCTCTTGTGTCAGCAACCAGCAAAGAGCAGTCTGACAGCTTGCCCTTTTATAGGGAGCTGTCAGACAGACCAGCCAATAGTGTTTGAGCTTTTTCCCGCTCAAACGCTGGACCTGGTTGGAACCATGCAACACAGTTTAAACAGTTAGAACATAACACCCCTCCCCTCCTGGATGGAGCTGTCCAGCATACGTAATCACGCAGGTAGGCGGGGCGTTTTGGAGCCCTACTAGACCTGCGCAATTCAGTTGGTGGTGAGGCAGCGGCCTNGTGTCAGCAACCAGCAAAGAGCAGTCTGACAGCTTGCCCTTTTATAGGGAGCTGTCAGACAGACCAGCCAATAGTGTTTGAGCTTTTTCCCGCTCAAACGCTGGACCTGGTTGGAACCATGCAACACAGTTTAAACAGTTAGAACATAACACCCCTCCCCTCCTGGATGGAGCTGTCCAGCATACGTAATCACGCAGGTAGGCGGGGCGTTTTGGAGCCCTACTAGACCTGCGCAATTCAGTTGGTGGTGAGGCAGCGGCCTGT
>QLTV01002552.1:3867810-3883060 GCA_003457575.1 Thermophis baileyi | reverse complement strand
GGCCTCAGTGACTTAAGAACACAGCTCTTTTGCGGTTGTCGGTCAGACCCAACATATCGTTTGCTGCACTCGAAGCGTCGAAGCGCCGCATGTAGGAGTCCCATTTCTCCCGGGTCGGGTCGAAAGGCGCTGGTGGGTGGAAGTCGGACATCGCGGCAGAGAGTAGGCAGAAAGGCAGCTGCCTGGCTGGTTGGAATAAGCAGTCACNCGGGTCGGGTCGAAAGGCGCCGGTGGGTGGACGTTGGACATCGCGGCAGAGAGTAGGCAGAAAGGCAGCTGCCTGGCTGGTTGGAATCGCTGAAGAAGCAGTCACGGTTCTCCTGAACCCAAGCCCTCGTCGCCACTGTTAGATAGTGGGTAGAGATGACAGGAGACAGACTTCCAAGCAGTTCTTTATTCAGCTCTTGTGTCAGCAACCAGCAAAGAGCAGTCTGACAGCTTGCCCTTTTATAGGGAGCTGTCAGACAGACCAGCCAATAGCGTTTGAGCTTTTTCCCGCTCAAACGCTGGACCTGGTTGGAACCATGCAACACAGTTGAAACAGTTGGAACATAACAGGAACAGTATGGAAAAGCATAAGGCTGACAAATCACAGCCAGAAGGTCTTCTGTTACGACTGGTATTAGAAGAGGTGAGATAGAATCACAGATTTGGTCACCCTGTACATGTACAGTTGGATTCAGCGGTGGGCAAGAAGAGAACACTATCGCAAAACAGCACAACAAAATCTTTTGACAACAATGACTCTTAGTAAGGTATATAATCTTCTGCCAAAAAAAAAAAAAAATTCCTTCTCAATGAAAGAGGCTTTTGTTTTATTCTTAACTCATTCTCAGAGTATTTTAAGGCTTCTTCTACCGTAGATATTGTTTTCCTTCTCTTGCTGCACAATAAGGCCATTTGTTTCCTGCAAGGATGGGATTTATTCTATTCTCTAAACTAATCGGTAATATTGACTGTGCATATGATTAATGATTATTTTCTGCATTTGGGGGCGCCGTGCTCACTTAATTCAGTGGTGTTTGGGTTGCTCTGCATTGATTTTCATTGTTCATTCCCAAAATTATAAGGATGGAAACAAGTCCTTTAAATGAACAAAGAAAACATCCTTTTGAAAATAGCAGGAAGGCCTTTCCTCCTTTGAGTAAGCCTCACATTGCCCGCATAAGCCAAGCCATGTTTATTCTTTGCAAAAGCTTGCAAAGCAAACCTTAACACATGGTCCCCTACTGTGGAAAGTCTTTTTTTTATTATTATTATTATTATTATTATTATTATTATGCTTCTGAGAAATTCAACTATTATGACAATGAGGAGTCAGAAGGGCACCTGGGAGAAATGCCAGAAGGTCTGGCAGTCCACCATTTCTACTGCCTCTTCTCCCACAGAAGGTGATAGTCCATCTCGATATGACATAGAGATAGCTAATGGTTGTTTGGCCACCTGGCTAATGGTCTGCTTTACAAGAAAGGGTTTCTTGGCAGCTGCCTTGACAGACAAGCCCTCTTACTGGGGGGCTGCATTAGCACACCCCCTGCCCCAAGAGCAATCTTGGACTGTCACGCTCAAAAATGGTGTCCTGTAATTTCATCCCGATCTTAATGAACCATCTGCTCGATGTCTTTCCATTGTGAGGACAATTATTATTATTATTATTATTATTATTATTATTATTATTATTTTTTTTTTAATGGATAGAATGGCAAATGGATTATCTGCTATTGCCAAATTGCAAATGGGTGGACTATGCTTTCAGCCTGGCTGAAGCCAACTCAGCTTAATTGATGAATCACACAGAAACCTGGAAATGTTGGTTTTTGCAGGTGAGAAAACTAAAAAGGGAGGCAGGTTTAAAACTGTTTTCCTTGAAACGGTACGCCATTTCAGTTGGAAACGGAAGATGAGAATTCCAACTTTCCATCTCTGGGCTTTCAACTCACTTGGATTTAGGAGACTTTCCAATTTTTCCAGGTGCACCTGCCTGATTGTTGCATAGCACAGCAGCCTAGCTGATACAGCAGGAGCTAAAAGTCTCTATTTTCCTGCAAGGCACAAGAGAAGAAAAAGAGGCAGCCAGCTGAGTGGATCTGAGGGCTGATTTTTATTCTTTTGCCGGTTCAGATTTGTAGCCATGCCTTCTAGAAAGGTCAAGCAACGTATGGAAATTAAATATATTTGCAATGTTTAACTAGAAGTTTAAAACTGTCCACCTTGCTCATGTTCTCCCATAGAGATATAGATAAGGATGAAACCTTAGGAAATCTTTATATTCAAATTCTTTTGGAGATCCGGGCATATTTGGAAGATTGAGAACAGGCCATGTTAAGCCCTTTCTCAACTACTACAGATAGTTCCTGACTTAGAACCATACCTTACTTAAGCCCAGAATTATGGTCATAAGTCATGCCAATCGCTAAACGGGTACCCATGTCACCAAGCTCAACTTTACAACCATTTTTTTTACAGTAGTCGGTAAAGTGAATCACCATGGTGGTTAAATAAATTTATGGTCTGAGATGGACATTTATATTTTTTTTGCCAGAAACTGGACGTAAACACCAATTTCTGGCACAAAAAAACAAATCACCGTAAATTGCAGTCATGTGATTGTGGGATATTGCAAATGGTTGTAAATGCAGGGCAGTTGTCAGTGGTTCAAAATGCAATCACATGATCATGGGGAGGGGGGTGGCTGTTGGAATTTAGAATCGAGTTGTAAGTAACCTTGGGGTACTCCATCGTAACTAGTTGTAAGTTGACGACTACCTATATGGATTGGGGTTTATTGATTCATAAAATAGCAGCTATTGTGGCATGAGTCCATACATGTGTTTACTACGTATTTTTTCTTTTATGTACACTGAGAGCATATGCACCAAGACAAATTCCTTGTGTGTCCAATCACACTTGGCCAATAAAATTCTATTCCTATATTCTATTCTATTCTATTCTATTCTATTCTATTCTATTCTATTCTATTCTATTCTATTCTATTCTATTCTATTCTATTCTATTCTACTTCCCTTCTCTATTCTATTCCCTATTCCCTATTCCCTATTCCTTATTCCTTATTCCTTATTCCTTATTCCTATTCCTATTCTATTCTATTCTTCTATTCCTATTCCTATTCCTTTTCCTATTCCTATTCCTATTCTATTCTATTCTTTTCTATCCTATTTTATTCTATTCTATTCTATTCTATTCTATTCTATTCTATTCTATTCTATTCTATTCTATTTATTCTATTATTCTAAAAAGCCATTTAACAAGGTTGCTTCTCATCCTTCTTTCTAAAATTCTGGGAGACTCTTGGCATCCTGATCCCAAAAGTTCTTTTTCTCCAAAGGAAGACATAGTTCCAAGCAAAGTGTTGGCCTGTAGCCAGCTGTAGTCATTATTTTTGAATTATGTCTTCTGAATTGATAAGGGCAGCCCAGAGGCACTGTAGGAAATATAGGAGATGTTGTCGGATGGTGCTTGGCTTTCCAACTTGCTGACTACCTGCTTATTAGTTTATTTAAAATTGAAACAAAAAGAAAATGAGAAGTCCTGGTAAATGCCAAGGCTGCAGGCACAAGTCTGGAATATCAGATCCGATTTCTTGAGTTATGAAATATATTCAGCCCCTGCATTCTCAACTCTCTGTCTTACAAATACAAACCAGGGTGTAGCTTCAACTAAGGAGCATGAAGACATAAATAGCCTGAGGTAGCTAGGCAATTCAGTGGAAAAATACAAGTAAAAGGATGATCCAACATAACAGCTAAAAATAGGAATAAACATAGACATGCCAGGAATGATAGAACTTCGTTAGTGAAAATTTAGGAGCCACACACCCGTGAATGAATATATGGTAAAATTAAAGAGATAGCATGAACATACTTTGGAATTATGATCAGTATCAAACCAAGCTTCCAAGTCCCAATCTTGATTTTTCCTGAATATTTTTTTTTTCAGGAGTATTCTTCTTCTCTGAATTCATGGTGATTTTCATTATTGGTACACAACTGGATTTAATTCATGGTAAATCTCCTCTTTTCTGCTCATTCCCTATTTGCAAAAACCAGTGTGTTAAATCTGCACATTTCTAACCAGGGGTGAAATCCAGCAGGTTCTGACAGGTTCTGAGAACTGGTAGCAGAAATTTTGAGTAGTTCGGAGAACCGGCAAATACCACCTCTGGCTGGCCTCAGAGTGGGGTGGGAATGGAGATTTTGCAATATCCTTCCCCTGGAGTGGGGAGAAAATAGAGATTTTGCAGTATCCTTCCCCTGCCACGCCCACCAAGCCACACCATGCCCACCAAGCCACACCATGCCCACCAAGCCACGCCCACAGAACCGGTAGTAAAAAAAAATTGGATTTCACCACTGTTTCTAACATGTTAGTGGTATATAACTTTTAAGATAACGCCAACAGCGTTACTCCAACCAGGCTCCCTCCCTTATATGTCAGTGTGTTATATATCTCCAATCTCATCAAAGCATAGGGTGATGGTGGAGTGGTTTCTCAATCTAAGGAACTGCCCTTATGAATTCAATTTCCATAGATGGATTGCACTGTTTATTTACTTACCGCATAAACTAATTTTGTGTTTTCATTATTTTCTCTTGTATTTCTTCTTTACAATGAAAACCTTTACAAAGGATAATAGAAACTAATCAGTTTTATTTTACAAAATTTATATATATATAAATAATATATAAATAATATATAAATAATATATAAATTATATATATGTGTGTGTGTGTGTATCTGTATCTATCTCTATCTCTATCATCTCTATCTCTCTATATCTATATTCTAAATTCTATTCTATTCTATTCTATTCTATTCTATTCATCTATCTATCTATCTATCTATCTATCTATCTATCTATCTATCTATCTATCTATCTATCTATCTATCTATCATCTATCTATCTATCCCATCTTAATTATTTTTTTTCAAATAAGACAGCAAATATATCCATGCCTAAGGCAGGACTAGAACTTACAGTCTCCTGGTGATTGGCCCAAAATCACCCAGGCAAGCTTTCATGGCTAAAGTGGGACTAAAGCTCATGGCCTCCTAATTTCTAGGTTGGTGCCTTAAATACTAGGTTAATTGACTCTCATATATCATGTGAATAAAACCAGTTGGTTGGTTGGACAGGTGCAAGTATTCCACTCTGATTATTGTGAATGGCACTTTGCTTCATTTCATTGAAGCTCCCTGAAGACGTCCCATATTCCTAATAGTTTTCTGAAGTTCATTGCACTGCATTGTAAACTATCCAATTTCTTGTCAATCACGGAAGGACAACTACTCAATAAAGTGATGAGGGTTTTTCCATCGCAAAGTGGATATTTGTCAAGGAAAAAGTAGAAACTACAAAACTATTAATTTTTCCCCCAGGACTCTTGTTCCCCCCCCACCAAGTTTTTTGTATTGGGCGCCATGCATTCCAATACAAATAAAACTAATCAGATTAAACATTATTATTACATTCAATCAACTTATGTATTTCTAATAACAATACACATCCATATTAGATTACAATCTATCATTATTCAAATATTCCACCTATTTCTCATTGTTACTTTTATTTTATCAAATAAAAATGTATACATTAATAGTCCCTTTATTTCTATTACTTTCTCTAGCTATTAATCATGTCACCCTATATTAAAAGGTTTTTTCTTTCTTTCCTGTCTTACTTCTAATCAAGTCACCTGCCTAAAAAAAAAGGAAAAAAAAGTAGAGAGTGAGAAGAAGACAACTCAAAACAACGATTAAAAAAAATGGAATCATCCATCCATCATCTTTTGCCTGTTGTATACTTTAATTGCTAAGCTTTAAAAAAAAGAGAGGAAAGCGGAAAAGCAAGTCAAAACAGCAATAAAGAAAGAAAACAATAATCATCTACCCATTGTCTCTTGTCCGCTTCGATACTTCAATTGCTATGCTTTTTTTTTTATTTTTTTTCCCCATTTCTTTTTTTAATTTTCATTTATTTTTTTTTTTTTAAAATTCAATTTTAATTTTTCTTCCTTTTTTTTACTTGCCTCCCCCATTCCTCTCTTAAGTCTCCACCTATATTTATTTCTTGGAAGTCCAATCTAAGTGTTCCTCCCACCTCTACCCTCATCCACCGTCTATTTTCTAAAATTTCTACTGAGGTCCCTGCCTCCTCTTCAAGATTATCTTCCAACTCTCTGTATATTTTCTGCCTGGTTTAATTCATCAATCACTATTATTTTCATTGTAATCTCCTCTCTGTCGTCTTCCTTCTTCATTTCTTCTTTTGGCTCCTCCCTTTCCTGGACGTCTTGGTCTGTCACCATCATCCCTTGTATAATATTTTCCATTTTTTTCCATAATGTCCTTAAATCCTTTGTCCATGATGTCTTTTGTATTTTGAAAGAGTAGATCCATCTCCTGGACAATTCCACTCATTTCTCCTTTTTAAGTGTCTTATTTTATTTTTAAAAGAAAGTTATTTTTCATCCAATAGTCCAAGAACTATTTATTTAAGCTCCCCTTCAAGGAGTAAATTGGTCCCAATTCTTTGTATTTCATAGGTTAACATTCAGTTCTATTCGAATACACCCAGAGGTTATCAAAAAGCCTCAATCACTTCCTTGTAGTTTCCCATTTTGTCAGCAGGTGGCACTCTCCACTTAGATTTCAGTTCACTAGTCTGTTGTCACTTGGATTATTCAAATATATAAGCAGAGTAAGTTTTGTGTATAGATAATTCCAATATTTCAAAAAATGCCTTCCCAGTACTGCTTCTTCCCAGTTTGGGAGTCCCATTTCTGTTTATTTCAAAATCTATTATTTATTCTCCAGCAGCTTTCATTTCCGGTTAGGTATTTCTTCAACTTGCCCCAAAAGGCTTAGGCGCCGCTTAAACACATAGTTCTGGGCAAATAGTTCTGAATGGTTTCTTGGGGTAATTTAAAACAAAGAAAAACCCTCTCCCCCAATTCCACCACAGCTCACCTTCTTCTCTCCTGCACCAGTCTTAGCTGTTATTCATCAGTTGTCCCAGCTTTGTAGTGGCCATCTTTAGGCTGCTGCTTCTTCTTGCCGTTGCCGAGAGGGGGAAAAAAAAACCCGGGCCAGACAGGAGACCTGTGACTCTCCCCGACCTCACAGGGTGCCCCCCTTTGCTTCACCGCTCCTTCAGGGTGGCTTAGGCTCTCTCCGGAGCCCACAAACAGGAAGAACTCAGCACAGGGAATGCGGAGACCCGTTCCTCTGTGTCTGAAATCGCCGTGACGTCAACCGGAAGTCCCCCAAGACTTTTGTTGAAGCACACAATTGACAAATAACATTCTAACTATTCTTAACTCAGATTGTTTGCTTTGTCTCAAGAGTTCCTTACAAACAGTCAGTTTTCTGCATCTAATTTCTTTCTCATTGTCTCTCTGCCCAAATATGACTGCTACTACTATTTATTTTTTGGGGGACGGGGGCTTACATTAATGGAATCCAGTCTTTTCTATTATTTTTTCCTCCTTTCTGAATTAAATATTGTCAGTGTAGATACATTCATGAACTGGAATAGGCATAGCAACAGGTCAGCCAATGAGGGCTGTTTGGTGACTGAAACAGTTTGGAGCCTGGGCGTGGCTTAGCTTAACTGTTTCTGTATATAGGATAGTTCCTTTGTCTCTGGTGTCTCCGGCCTGTGTTTGTACCTACTTACAATCTCTTCTCTCTACCACATTGGAAAAACCAGCATGGGTATTATGTGTTATTACATATATAAAGAAGTTTTGAATCCTGCTGAATTGTCTGATTGTGTGTGCTGCAACAAACTCTGCCAAATATTTCATAACTCAGCTAAAAAAATGCAACAGGGACAATTTCAACCTCTGAAGTGTTTCCATGATGATTGCAAAGGAGGCACTGATGTGAAAAACAGAGGATTGGAACTAGTCACCCATGAAGATTTTCTTCTTCTTCTTCACAGCAGATTCCATAAGATAGTTTCAAAATTGTACTCCAAGGAAACTTAGGAGTTCTGTAAGTTTTAGTGAAAAGTTCATGAATGGGAACTCTAAAATACAGATAGATCTGAGTTACAACTCAGAATGCCCTGATGAAATAGACCCTTTTGATATACATTAAGCTGTATAAAAATTCCAGGAAATATAATTTCAAGACATATAGAAACCAACAGTGTCTATGAAGATTCTCAGTCATCCAGGTCATAGTTGTCCCAAAGATGTTTTTTGAAGAGGCAACTGTACTTTCTGGTTTTTCTTTGAAGACATTTTGCTTCTCATCCAAGAAGCTTCTTCAGCTCTGACTGGATGATGGGGAATGGATGGCTTTATACTTGCAGACAACTGGTCATTTGCATTATTTTAGAGAGGGTATGATATCATCTATCTCCCAGTCTACAACACAGTCCTTTCAACAGTTCCAAGAAGGCTCCACACCCATTTGCACCACTCAGGTGACCCTGAGGACACAGATAAATCTCCAGGTGGCCTCAACGAGTCTCTAAAAGAATGCAAATGACCAGCTGTCTGCATAAATCCTTCCATTTCCCCACCATCCAGTCAGAGCTGAAGAAGCTTCTTGGATGAGAAGTGAAATGTCTTCAAAGAAAAACAAGAAATTGCCTCTTGAAAAAGCACCTTTGGGACTAGAAAGCAATAGGTTTGGAAGACTGATCTAGTCAACAGCCATTGGTCTGGCCTGCAGTTTGAAGGGACATTGCCCTTTATAAGTCAATATAACAGAAATTGGAAGACCAACAGTTTATGGAGAAATAAGCTTGGGCTTTGTCAAAGGACAGAATTTAAACAGTGATTTTAAATGCATGTTGTGGTATAAACTGAAATTATCCATTGATAATTTGATTGCTCATAGTACATGGCGGCCTTGGGCTTTTAAAGCCATACCCATGATAGTATGTTCTAGTAGAAAACAATTTATTTGCTTTCTCTGTGCTTTGCTCCTGATAAAGGCATCAATCTGCTGTTGGAATCTGGAGCAGAAGTGGCTAATGATTAACCACTAGCAATTTTGGGAGCAGGAAGTAAACAAGGAGGAACAGTTATTTCTACAGTGTATGCACATGAGTGTATACAAATATATATTATCAATTATATCTGCAGTTTTGTTAATTAAACAAAATCCCTTCTCAGCCTTATGGGTGGTATGTGTCTTCCTCAATCTCAGGCCCTCTACCAGAGGTCCGGGAGTTTCAGGTTCTACACAGTATCTTAGCTGTTCTTAGCATCGAACTCTTCTGGATAGAACATTCTTATGCTATTTCTGGATCTGTTGGAGCTTAGGAATCCCAGCCCCAATTCTACCACTGTATGACTTGGACTGTTTATTGACTGTGCTATTTCTTCAAGTAAAACCTGTTTGCACTTTAATGTATCTATGTGTTACTGAATAGCTACTCATATCTACTCCAATATCACGTTTCACTGTGCTTATCCTTGTTACTCAAGGATTACTTTGCACATACCTTAACAACCACCACTAGGATCTGTTTGGTCTTTACTTCCTACATCCTCTCTAGTTCCCCTTTCAGGCCCAGCTTCTCATATTCTTTCTTCCTGATGTTGCCGTCACTTGGGACTTCTATATCAATCTTGTTCTGTCTTCTACCAAAATGTCTGGTTGACTGGCCAAGTTCCTGCCTGTCGGTCTGGATCTGGAAGTCTCACATGTTCTTAACCCTGCTATTCTCCATGACTTTCTATGGAAGTTCCCATGTTTGGGAGCATCTCGTCCATAACAGACATTATTGTATACAATGCTAGCTACTTGGTTGTGCTGTTCAATCATAAGCTGTTCTTGATTGCATCTTGCCACTAAAAGTTAGATCGTTATTGAGGCCTCTCTGTCTCTGAGGCCTCCCTGTAGAGTGGCTGAATGATCCAGATGTATTTTGGGCACTGGCCTTTGACGCAGGAGACCAGGATTCAAGTTCCGGCTGGTACCTACGTTAACAATAGTATTCCTTAGGCAAAGACCCCTAAAATGTCATTTGCTCACTGCAGATAGCAATAGCAATAGCACTTAGACTTATATACTGCTTTACAGTGCTTTACAGCCCTCTCTAAGTGGTTTACAGAGTCAGCATATTTCCCCCAACGATCTGGGTCCTCATTTTACCCACCTCGGAAGGGTGGAAGGCTGAGTCAACCTTGAGCCTGGTGAGATTCGATCTGCCAAATTGCAGGCCACTGGCAGTCAGCAGAAGTAGCCTGCAGTACCGCACTCTAACCACTGCGCCACCATGGCTCTTATGAGAGTGATATAATCTAGGAGAATCATATAAACTCAGATGTCAGCTAGATTAACAACATTCACATCAGATGTGGGACAATCTGATAAGTGGGCTACTGGAACAAACTGTACGTGGATAAGACAAGAGAACCTCATAATATACGTGTATATTATGTATTGCTACATAGTTTTTTGCCAATCCAATTTAAAATTATTTAATCACCATACATCATACTTCTATAACTGTCCCCCCTCCCCCAAAGTGCACCCAATGTTTTCCCCTACATTACATCTCTTTGGCCTGGCCAATATTTAGAAGATATTGCTCAACAACTATCCGAAGATGAGGGATGCTAGGAATTCAACAAATCTGGAATGAGTTCTTCCAATCCATTATCACTTCTAGCATTCCCACGTGAATATTGGCTTTGTACAAGTGCCAGATAAAACATTTCTAGATTTTTTTTTGTCCTATCATTTTGTTCTAAAATAGTACATTAGCAGAGTGAATTGTGTGAATGTTAGAATTCTGAGATTGAATGAATCTGTGTCCAATCCTCAGTGTAATTAAGTCAGGACTGGCATGTTGCTGATTAGTTAATTTGTCAATTCATTCTTTCTAGAGACACAACCCGTCACTAGTTTAATTGTTCTTATTGCCAAGACCTTTCTTTTAATGTTCAGCCAAACCTCTTTTTCTTACACCTTACACTCATTAAATGCAAACTGTCCTTGTGAGAACCTAGAACAGGTCTTTCCTCTCTGTATCTAACAGCTTTTCAAATTCTTGAAGGTCTTTGTAGTTCAATCAAAAGCCTACAGTCAGAGACATGCTAGAAAGAAATAGAGAGGGTCATCTGAAATAGCTATGCACTTTTGTTCATATATTCTGAACACTGATGGGCTTGGGCAGACATACACGGTCCATAATTATGAAAGATGTAGCTCTGCATGACAGCACATATTTTAGTTGTTCAAAGTAACGCCTGTCAATCCTGGCAGCTTAAACCAACTAGCAGAATTATGAAACATGTTTTGCTTGGACCACTGGAGTGCAGCCAGACATGAATTTCTGTGTGCAAGTACAACTTTTTTAAGCACCAAAGAGTCGTTTCCATTACCTATTCGGGCATTACCTCATTTTTGATCTACAGCAATTTTGAATTAATTTTATGCCAAAAAGGGGTAAAATGATAGACCAGTATTTGAAGCATACACAAGGATTTGGATTTGATCCAGTTTTGAAATCTAATTCATGCTTCCCAAAGCAAGCAAATCTGCTTTTCCTAGAAAAACCCTTGATAGAAAATTTGGGTTTATTGTGTTGCAAAAAAATCTTCAAGGATGGCATGAATTGACTGAGGCAGCTTGTATATCCTCTTAATTTCAACTGCAAGCATTTCTTAGTTTCTGCTTAATATTATGGATTTTTTTTATTTAACTGAGAGGATTCCCAGTGGGTTTTTAAAACCCAGTAGTATGCTATGACAGTTTTAAATTTTGTATTCCTTGGCAGCAATTTACTATGAGGTTCTTCTTCCAGTGTTAAGTTTTATGCTAGTTTGAATAGACTGACAATTAGGCAACCTTATACTCCTTATTATAGGAGAATAGGAGAATAACTCCTATTCACATTCTTCTGTCCAGCTACTGTCCAATTTAAACAACTTAGAATAATTTTAAACTAAGCAATAAAATACAGGATTGCAGCAAAAAGTTGCAATATCCAGATTTAGTTGCTGAATAGGAGAGATTTGCCCTTTTAGTTCATTTCTATTGGTTTACAGGGTTCATGGGGAATAATTTGCAGTTTTTAAAACATTTTTTATAACTAATACTTTTGCCATTTTTTTAAAACTGAAGACCTATCAACTGATCTGCCTAATCTGTCATGAATTGTAGCAAGAGTAAGGAACCTCTAAAAGTCTAATTAATCCATTCCTAGGTGCTTTAGCTCAACAAAGTGTTGTATTAGAGTCCTTGATAGCAATAGCAATAGCAGTTAGACTTATATACCGCTTCATAGTGCTTTACAGCCCTCTCTAAGCGGTTCACAGAGTCAGCATATTGCCCCCAACAATCTGGGTCTTCATTTTACCCACCTCAGAAGGATGGAAGGCTGAGTCAACCTTGAGCCAGTGAGATTTGAACCGCCGAACTGCAGCTAGCAGTCAGCTGAAGTAGCCTGCAGTACTGCACTCTAACCACTGCGCCACCTCGGCTCTTTTGATCTATAGGTAGTCCTCAACTTACAACCACAATTGAGCGCATTTTTTTTTTTTGCTAAGCAAGGTAGTTGTTAAGTGAGTTTTGCATCATTTTATGAACTTTCTTGCCACAGTTGTTGTGAATCACTGCAGTTGTTGAGTTAGTAACATGGTTGTTAAATGAATTTGGCTTCCCCATTGACTTTGCTTGGTAGAAGGTTGCAAAAGATAATCACATGACCTCAACATAAATATGAACCAGTTGCCAAGCGTCTGAATTTTGATAACATGACTATGAAGATGGAGAAGTTGGAAGACCATTATAAGGCACTCTTTTCAGTGGCATTGTCACATTGAACAATCACTAAACAAACTGTTATAAGTTGAGGACTATCTGTATTTTTCTGTTGTAAACTGATTCTTCTTCTTCTTGTGCCATATCCATCATGGGATGTTGGCTGCTATCATGTTGGCGATCCTATTTTTATCAACAGCCACACGAAAAAGTGCTGTTGAGTTTTGTTCAAACCAGTCCCTTAGATTTTGAAGCCATGATGTTCTTCTTCTGCCTGGACCTCGTTTGCCTTCAATCTTTCCCTGGAGGATTAAGTGAAGTATTTTTCTGGGTGTCGAATCACATGTCCAAAATATTCTAACTTTTGCTTTTTTATGGTTTTGATGATTTTCCTTGGCTTTCCCTCAATGTCAATTGATGCAGACTTTTTTCTCCCAACAGAAATGTTTCCCTCATTTATCCATCTTGGTTTTATGCTTCTCCCATCTCAGCCTACCTAGCTTCAATCTCAGTATACCACTCAGTGCCCAAATACAGGTAGTCCCTGACTTACAAACCCAATTGAGCCCAAAATTTCTATTGCTAAGCGAGACATTTGTGACGTGAGTTTTGCCCCATTTTACGACCTTTCTTGCCCCAGTGGTTAAGTGAATCACTGAAGTTGTTATGTTGGTAACGTGGTTGTTACAGTAATATGAATTTGGCTTCCTCATTGACTTTGCTTCCCAGAAAGTTGCAAAAGGTGATCACACAACTCCAGGACACTGTAAACTTCATAAATATGAGTCAGTTGCCAAGCATCTGAATTTTGATTATGTGACCTTGGGGATGCTGCAATGGCTGTAAGTATGAAAAATGATCATAAGTCAATTTTTATAGTGCTGTTGTAACTTTGAACGGTCAATACAAGTGGTCACTTTGAATGGTCCTTAGTGCAAAAATCACCTTCTTCTATGCCACGGGTGTCAAACTCGATCACGCCACGTGACTTATCGTGATGTATCGTGATGTTTTTTGCCTTTGCGGAGCCAGGGTGGGCGTGGCCTATGCGTGACGCATCCGACCTGTGGGCCACCAGTTTGACACTCCTGTTCTATGCCATAACAGGTGATATGATGAACTAGTCATCTGAAAATAACTGAGGGCTTTGGAAGCTGAGGGCCAAGAAGACATTGACAAGAGTGCAAGAGAGCAGAGGAAAAACATGACACATAACTAACATAGTTCCATTCACACTAAGAGGGTGTAAAGTAGCTGAAAAATCGGGAAAGATTTTCTTCCTTTCCAGATGATTATTATTACCATATTTTTCAGAGTATAAGACACACTTTTTCCCTCCTAAAAGAGGCTGAAAATTTGGGTGTGTCTTATACTCTGAATGTAGCCCTGCCCACCCGCCGGCCCCTACCCTTCGGCCTCCGCATGTCCTCTTCCTGGCTGCAGAGATTGCCACTGACAATGGCTTGTGTTTTTGGGCTCCGCACATTGCATTTTCAGCCTCCAAATGCTCGTGCGGTGCCCAAAATGGCTACCCGGAACAGCTGCTGCCTTCTCTTATCCCTTCCGTGCTTTGCTTGCTTTAGTCACTGGAGCTCCCTCCGAGGATCAGCTGTGCTTTTGAAGCAACATGAGCTAAGCGTTCTTCCGTGCTTTGCCTGCTTTTCTAATTGCTGCTCCTTCCGACAATCAGCTGTGCTTTAGAAGCATAGCCCCAACCATCCCCAACCTCAAAACCAGCGAGCAAACGAATGTGCTGAAGCTTATCCCCCACCATCCCCAACCTCAAAACCAGCGAGCAAACGAATGTGCTGAAAGGGTAAAGACTAGCCAGATGAATACCTGGTAGGCAGAATCCCCCCCCCCTATTTTCCTCCCCAAAAACTACGGTGAGTCTTATAATCCGGTGCATCTTATACTCCGAAAAATACGGTACTTTCAGCTCCCTCTTAATTAGGCCAAGGAATCTGCCTGAAATTCTATGACTGTGTCTTCTGGCATCCTGCTGAGTCTTTTTTCCCTGCTCACTTAATGCAACATGTATTTCTTTTTCTTGTATTGTCAAAGGTTTTAAGGCATTCCTTCCCCCAAATACTGAGGATTGTCAAGACATCAGGCTAAACAATGCACCTTTAATTCTTCCTAATTTTCCTCAATGGGAGGGGGGGGTGATACTTTTTGCGGGGTCCTGGTTTTCAAAAGAAATCCTGGTTTCAAGGACTGCCTTCCTTCTGTGATCTATAAGTCAGAGATGTCCAACCATGACAACTTTAAGACTTACGGTCTTCAACTCCCAGAATTCCTCAGCCAGCCATGTTGGGAGTTAAAGTTTATAAGTCTTAAAGTTGTCAAGGTTGGACATCCCTGACTTATAGATTACAGAAGGAAGGCAGTGCTTGAAACTAGGGATCACAAACAAGTAGTAAATGAAAGACGAATAAATACCAATGCAGAATAATACTGAATATCATCCTAGGAAGTCTATAAAATCCCCCCCCCTCTC
>QLTV01002552.1:3854257-3867647 GCA_003457575.1 Thermophis baileyi | reverse complement strand
TCTCTCTCCCTCCCTCCCTCCCTCCCTCCCTCTTTCTCTCTCTCTACCTCCCTCCCTCCCTCCTTCTCTCTCTCCCCCCCTCTCTCTTCTTTTTTTGCAATACTAGCAGGAAAATGTTGGGGTTTGGGGATTTATTTATTTATTTTTGGCAATATTTTAGAGCAGTTATTTTCTTCTTTTCTTCCTCCTGAACATGAAGGTTAATGTCTCTCAATGTTCCCCTTTTAACCCAAGGCAAACATCCAAGATTTCATCACTGGCTTGGATTGCAGTTTGATAAAGAAGGGGAGCTCTCTCCATCCAGCACTGTTTCTCTTTTTCCAAAGTCAATCTCACTGTGGTGGGAATGGTATTTTAGCAAGGTCCGCATCTCCCTCCCTCCCCGCTTTTTTTATCATCCAGAATATTGCTAGCACATAAATCCCAGGGAAATGTACTTGTCCAAGGTGTCAGAATCTATTTGATGGACTCATCCTGGTTGGTAACTTGTCTTGTACTGTGCACTTGAGTGTCGCCTAAGATGCTTGCATAGCCGCCAAATGAAATATCAGTGCATTTCCCAAGTGGTGAATAATTCAAAATGGCATAGTTGCAAGATTTCCAATGTCTCAAATTGCTGTCACAGGTAGAATTTATTATTATTAATGCCTGGCAGAGATATTCTCCTACACTTTTTTTCCCTAGCTGCCCTCCTTCCAATAGATGAGAATTTCCTTCTGAAATTGTTTTAAAACAGAAGATTGTGACTTTGCTTATATCTATTCCTTTGCAAAGGAACTAAATAGTGTGTATCTTGTTGTTGTTTTTTTTTACCGTACAATTCTCTTTCTAGCAGTTGGGAAACCGCCAGGCTTCCCATGAGTCAATTACATCTCAAGAGATCACTTAAGAGGGTAATCCTTCTACTGGGCTTTCTCTGCAGCATCTGTACCATCTGTGCTTGTGGGCAGGTTGTATGGTGGACTCACCAGCTGGAGTAGGGGGACACAGTGGTGCAGTGGCTTAATGACACTGGAACTGCTAGCCAGAAATGGTCTGCACTCCAACAGTTCGATGGGGTAAACTCCCACCGCTCATTCCCTGGCTACTGCCCACCCAGCAGTTAGGAAGCATGCAATATTGTGTGTAGTTAAATGGGTAGCTGCGTTCGTGTGTGCAGAGAGCGGAAGCTGTTGCTGGACCTGGCTTACCACAAGGCAAGGCAACACAACACAGGGCGAGGCAAGGTGAGAGGATCCTGGAAGAGCCAGCAACCCGAGCACCACTAGTCAACTGGTGTAAACTGTTCCCTGTAGTGGGTTAGGCATGCAAGCACCAAATAAAATGAACTAGCAATTTAGGCTGTCAGGATTGCATTGTGTCTAGCATTTGTAGATTTCCCTGACATTGTAAGCCATATGCTAAATAAATCAAGTTGGCATGGAATAAGAAATTGGCAAACCCTCCAGGGAGGAAGTGACGGAGACCAGACCTGCCCCCGAACATAAGAACCTTGAAATCCTTTATGTGTTGGTTATGAAGTTATTCTGGAGAAATTTTTGTAAACAGGATAGCAACAATAAATAAATTACTCTGATCAGCTCATGTGTGGTTCTCATTCTTTGTGCCTGGCATTATTCTTGCCAGACTCACTGCATTATCTTGGGAACAGGCAGATAAAGTCTTCAAGGATCTTAAGGAGGGTCTTGCCTCTGTCTCTTCCTCGCCTGGGGTGATTAGCTCACTAGGCGCACCTCTGGATGCACCTCTGATCTCCTCTCCGGATGCTAGTTCAGAGGAGGTGGATGAGCCAGTTCCTGGCACTTCTAGAGGTGACAGGGCAGTGAGCCCAGGGGCTGCTGGAGATGTGGAACAGGAAGCAGTAGGCTCAGGGGTGAAATGCTCCCGGTTCGGCCCGGTCCGGGCGGACCAGTAGCGCCACCTGCCGGTGGTTTGGAGAACTGGTAGTGATGGCAGCGCGAGGCTCTGCCCACTCGCCCAGATTCCGCCATTTTGCTTTTTTTACCCTCTGCGCATGCACAAAGCATTCTGCGCATGCACAGAGGGTGAAAAAGCCCGTGCGTGAGCGGAGCGTGGATGAAAAAGCACGCGCGGGGAGCGAGCGCTTCCGAACCGGTAAGGAAGGTAAGTAGATTTCACCGCTGAGTAGGCTCCAGCTTGATGGAGCAACTGCAGCTGGAATGACTGGATGGGCAGCCAGCTGAACTTGGGCAGAGGGAGTCGCAGCTGAGGCAAGATAGTCTTGAGACTCCAGATGGGGACCGAGCGCAGCTGCCCGCAGCCAGTGCGGATGAGGAGCTATCCCTCTCCCCAATCCAAGGGTGTTCAGGGCAGAGAGGTGACAGAAACAATGCTGGTTAGCAAGGCTACTCGCGAGGCAGCAGCCTCACCCATTGTGAGCGGCGATACCGGCATTAAATATTTAAGCCTGCCCAAAGAGAAGGGTGTTGTCCGATTGTCTTGCTTCATATACCTGCCTTGTTGTGTTTCTTGCCTTGGACTAGTGATATGGACCTCTGGTTTGTGCCTTGATCTCATGCCTTGCCCAGTGGACTAATTCAAGCCTTTGGAACTCTTGTCTTGCCGAGCGCCTTTGTTCTGGCTTCTGCTTAGCTTCGGGGATTGAGTCCTCTTCTCTTGCCAGCTCATTAGAACCTCGGTGGGACTCAGAGTGGATGTGTGGGCTTTTGTTAACTGCTGGGGACTGTATATTTGGGCTCAGGAAACTCAATAAAGACTTTTAACCTACCACTGTGTGTTCATGTGTGAGTGGGGCAGCAAACCTGGAAGGATTCCAAGCTCACCAATCTCTTTACTCCACCCTTTACTCTAGCTGGAGACTCCACCACAGGTTATCCTTGAGAAGTTATTGGAAGAGTTCTTCTTCTATTAGATACTAGCCGATAACCCGGTGTTGCCTGGATATTTATAGATGTCAAAGTGTTTGTCTGACAGGGAGCCCCCTACTCCCATGCCCATCATCCCTGCCCTCTCCCTTCCCCCTCCCATGCGCTCCTCTTTCCCGCCCTTTCTACGATCCTGGCACTTTGCCCCAAATCCACCAGGGGGCGCCGTCTGCCTCTGACAGGGAGCCATTGGGAGGAGGCTTTCTTCCCCCTACTCCCATGCCCATCAACCCTGTCCTCTCCATTCCCCCTCCCATGCGCTCTAGGACACCGCACTCGCTCTCCTTAATGGCCCAGGCCTTCCAGAGTTATGCTGGAACACACACAGACACACACACACACACACCGAGGGGTGCTAGGGGTGTCTTACTGCCACAGTATTCGTTTCCAGAGGGTAAGTCATCTGTGTACCAAGTTTGGTTGAAATTGCTCGAGCTGTTCCAGAGTTATGCTGGAACATACATACATACATCCTTTTTTATATAGATAGATATTTGAAAAACAATGCAAATATCTCCACTTCCACATTTGCTGTAAAATTTCAAACTTGCGTCCAGTTGTACTATTGAACTTTTGCCGAGCTACCCAGTTACACTGAACTGTGACACCCATCCACCCTGTTGGTGGTTGTTATCATTATCGTTGTCATCCTAGCACAAGGCCTATGTGGGCCTCATTTTTCATGCAGCATGAAAATCTGTTTTTGAACAGAAATAGGTAGAGATGGCTTTTCTCCAGATTTAAAGAATATTGCGTACTATCCTGTATTTTCCCAAAGGGGTTTATAATACTACAAGCCTCCTGTTGCAGCTGAAAGAACTATTACATGACTCAGACCTTTTGAAATGACTATAATAGTTGTAACAGAGGCTAAAATGGGCTGGTACATCAGAAAGCATAAAACTAATGCACAGATATGCCCCACTCTTGAGTGCTGGCAATTATTTATGATTTGACTTCAGAATACTAGGTTGGGAAGAGGGGAATCTACATGTTTGGGCCAAAAGAAACAATCTTCTTTGCTCATGTACAGGATAATTTGATTAGAATGTCACTGAACTATAAACACACAAAAATAACAGAATGAAATTTTCACACTGTTCATTGTAGAGTCAAACCAATTTTAGCTTGCTTTGTCCAAGCCTCTAATTTCTGCTTCCTCCTTCGTTTTTCTCTATTCCTGTATTTTTCTTTCACCTATTTTTTTCCCTTTTCCTTTCTCTTAAGAGTCAATATGTGTATATGCAAGTTAATATCCGTATGACATTTGAGCAAAGTGTTAAATAATAGGATGCTTGCATGCAGATAGCCCTGCTATTAAAACTATTGAAAAACTTTCCTGCTCCTTCTCTCAGCAGTTACACAGAAAGCTGTAGAGGTTAAATCAGTGCTTGGCTCATTTATACATTATTCTCCAGTAGATCAAGGAAGGTAAAAAGAGACTTGCTTGAGCTGGCATCATAAAGAATGTCAATTCTCAAACATCTGCTAAGAAGTATTTGGTAGCACGAAGCCTCTGTGCATCATTTTATAAACATTCCAGTGAATCCAGACGCCAATGTACCATAAGTTTCTTTCTATCCCCATAACTGATTTGGAGCAAGCATTCCTAAAATGTCACTTTGTTCAAGATCAAAAGCAATCGCAACTGTACACTGAACCGTGTGTTGGAAACAGCAAACACACCATTTCTTCTTCTATGCCCCTCTAATGTTGGGAGTTCCATGTGTGCCATCAATAGACCACATGTGGCTTCTGAACATTCAAACATTCATTTTGAACATTCAAAAATGTTGTTTGTTTCCTTTGAGAGAAGGGAAGGAGGGTTTTGAGGGCAGAATGAAATCTTTTAAAGGTATGAAGCTTCCCAAGGGTTGAGTAAGTCTGAGTAAGTGTAATTTAATTGGGCTTGTGGTTTTGAAAGAATGTTATGGATGCCTTGTCTCAGCAAACATGCCATTAGAGCATTATCTCTACACCACTAATACCCCAGAGTTAAAACGGATCCTAAAATGTTAGTCCTTTTCACTCATAATATAGTAATATTATCAGCCATGGCTCCTAAAGCCTTCATGTTAGAGAGTGGGAATGACCACAGGAGACTGACTTCAGAACAGCTCTTTTTATTAGCTCAACTCAAGACAACCAGCAAAGAACGGTCTGACAGCTAGCTCTTTTATAGAGGGCTGTCAGACACAACAACCAATAGCGTTTGAGCATTCAAACGCTGGACCTGAGTGAAAACATACAGTTCAGTTAAAGTTCAACTAAAACATAATAAATCAGGGTTCATTCAGAGTTCAGCTAAACATAACAATTTAGAGTTCATTTAGAGGTCAGTCAGAACACAACACTTCAGGCAGGGAAGAAGTACTGTATGGTCTCTAGGCTGAAAGAGATTGACCATCTTTATTGCCGTAATGACACTACTGTATTTTGGTATGACTGGAATTAACAGAGTTGGAAGGAACCTTGGAGGTCTTCTGGTCCAACCCCCCTGCTCAAGGAGGAAACTCTACACCATTTCACACAAATGGTTGTCCAAACATCTCCAGGGTTTGGGCACCCACAACTTCAAGAGGCAAGTTGCTCCACTGATTAATCGTTCTAACTGTAGGAAAATTTCTCTTTAGTTCTAGGCTGATTGTCTCCTTGATTGGTTTTCATCGATTGCTTCTTGTCCTGCCTTCAGGTGCTTTGGAGAATAGATTGACCCCCTCTTCCATGTGGCAGCCCCTCAAATATTGGAACACTGCTATCATGTCACCCCTATCATGTCCTTCTTTTCACTAGACTAGACATCCCCAATTCCTGCAACTGTTCTTCCTATGTTTTAGCCTCCCTTCCCATAATCATCTTTGTCAGTTTTCTCTGCACTCTTTCTAGAGACTCAACATCTTTTTTTTTTATATTGTGGTGACCATAAACTGAATAAATCTAAATGTTCTGGGAAATAGCTTTGAACTTCCTATCCATTGCATTGGTCAACCTTCAGGAAATATCCTAAAAATGAGGGGTTTCAGAGGGAGTATTCCATCTCTGAGTTTCGCTCTCCTTCTGTCTCACCAAGCCAACTTCCCTCCATTAGTAGGATGGCCTCTTTGGAAATGGGCAGTGAAAAAAAAATTGCAAGTGAAAAAAAAAAAAGATAATAGCAGCACCATCCTGAGAAGATCCAGTTCAGGAATTGAGAATGGGAGCCTTCAATTCCTAGGCTTTTGTTTCCTTCTCCATACTTTTCACTTTTCTTCTGTTCCAATTCTTCTGTTGCTTTTGTTCTGATACAAGTATCTGATTCTTGAAGATTGTCTCGACAAGTACCTGCATTTTTCTTGGCAAGATTTTTAGAAAGGGGGGGGGGGTGTCATTGCCTCTCTCCTAGGGCTGAGAGATAGAGACTGGCCCAAGGTCACCCAGTTGGTTCTATGCATAAAGCAAAACTAGAACTCACACTCTCCTGATTTCTAGCCTGATGTCTTACCCATGGCACCAAAGTGATTCTCTCTATATACTATTTCCCCTGATAAAGATAGAAAATGGGGAACATGCTTTAGTAACCTGCAGGAGCAGATGAGGGTGAAGTAGAATTTCAAATATTTTTTTAAAAAAAAAACACCTTAAAATTTATAGTATCTGTTTATTTATTTAAAACATTTCTATAGCCAGCCATCTTATGTCAAACTCTAGGTATCTCCCAGAAATCAACAATTAAAACAACATGTATCCCTTAAAACCATCCTGAGACATCCAAGGGCCTAGAATCCTTACAGGTCTCTTAACATTTCACAATCAATTGAAAAGAATTGGCAAAAATGTTTGCTTACTCATTAAATTGGCAATTTAACATCGTTCTTCCTTCCTTCACCCCCTTCTTCCTGACTCTTGTAGTTGTTTCTGTGAAGGAACATCTTTTGTTTAACATTGGACATTCAGTCATATCCTGGAAGAAGGAAATGTTGTGCCTCTTTTGTACTGTTGACAAAAAAATAGAAACCCTGTAATGAAATTACTAAGGTTGAGCTTTACTGGAAGAATATTTTCTATCATCTTTCTTTGTGATATATGGCAAGTAACAAAAGTGTGATCTTATATCAAAGAACCACTGTTTTTTTAAATCATCCTCAAAGATTTCTTTGAGCCCCTCATCAATTTTTTGCAGCTTAGTATTTTGTGGTGTATATGTATGTATATGTGTATCTGTATCAGTATCAGTATCTGTATCTGTATCAGTGGTGGGTTGCTCCTGGTTCGGCCCAGTTCTTAGAACCGGTAATGGTGGCAGCGGGAGGCTCCGCCCACCCCCAGGACGCTTCTGCGCATGCACAGAAGTGTCGCGCACATGCGAATCAGTAGTAAAGGGTTTTAGAACCCACTACTGATTTGTATGTATATGTGTATTTATGTGAGTGTCTATCACACACAACCCCCCCGTCTCTCTCTCCACACACACACACACACACACACACACACACACACACACGCATATAGAGAGATTAATACATTTAAAAAACAAAGTCAAATAAACCCCTTATAAAAATACAAAACATGTCAATCCTTTTCATAACACCTCATGGAAATTCCCTGAAATTACTCTGGACTAAATTCTTATATGGAATAAAAGCTTCAAGAAATACATTGTGAATACTATGTTATGCATATGGTGACCATATTTCCTTGGAAAAAAATTAATCAAAAAAGGGGCATATCTGAAGAAAGTTGATAAGGATAAAAAAATTGTTTATGTTTTAACTTTTACAAAGACAGATTGAAGATCAAAACAACAACAAGAATAAAAAAAATGCAACACAACACATATTCTGATAAAAATATCTAAAATCAAGCAGTATATGTAAATTTATTTTTAAAGAGACAATTCAATTTTCATATTTTTCATGCAAATGTGGAAGATTGTGAATTAGGTGGAATTATTTGCATGGTAAAAGCTAAATGACCCAAATAAGGGACAAAAATGAGTTTTTTAAAAATAAATAAATCTAAAAGTTTTACTTCAATCTAAAGCTTTCAGAAATAAAGGACTGTCCTTTATAATAAATTACCTATGGTCAGTGTAGTTATCCAGCATGTCCAAAGTGGAATTGAATTACATCATGGGCATCATCACATCCCTAAGGATGTTGGGAGAAAAATCTGGAATCATTTGATTTTTTAAAGCACAAATATTAATACCGCTTTATAAAGCCTTAGTAAGACCACACTTAGAATACTGCATCCAGTTTTGTTCACCATATTATAAAAAAAGATGTAGAGACTTTGGAAAGAGTGGAGAAAAGAGCAACAAAAATGATTAGGGGACTGGATGCTCAAACATATGAAGAACGTTTGCAGGAAATGGGTTTGTTTAATCTAGTGAAAAGAAGGATTAGGGGTTACATGATAGAACTGTTTTATAGCAGTATTCCAATAGTTTAGGGGCTGCCACAAAGAAGAAGGGGTCAAACAATTTTCAAAAAAACCAGAAGGCAAGACAAGAAACAATGGATGGAAACTAAACAAGGAGAGAAGCAACCTAGAACTAAGGAAAAATTTCCTAACAGTGAGATCAATTAACCAATGGAACGGCTTGCCTTCAGAAGTTGTGGGTGTTTCATCACTGGAGGCTTTTAAGAAGAGACTGGACAGTCATTTGTCTGAAATGGTATGTGGTCTCCCGCTTGTGCAGGCGGGAGGTCTAAAAGACCTCCCAGGTACCTTCCAACTCTGTTATTCTGTCTGTTATCCTCTGCTTATTTGGCCCACTCACTTTGATGTATAGAGTTTACTCTAGCATACTATACCCAACGACGTATATCCCAACTGGCCAGCACATAGTGCATGCATCATTCAGCTTTGCAAAAAAGTAATGTTAGATGTTATGAGTTATTCTTACACACATTCACACATTTGCAGATCAGAAAGCAAAGTAGCAATTTTGCCAGTGTTGCAGCTTATTCTCCCTTGTTCTTTCTCAACTTGTGAAATTACTTGTAAAACCCATAAAGCCTTTTGCGTCATTCATAAACAGTAAAAATGTTATATCATATTCTTTTGACTTGTTGATAATGCTATCCTTAGCCCAAAGCACTGAAAAGAAAATTATTCCTGTTCCCACATTTTAATTATGCTATAAACTCGGGGCACTAGCTATTGATCTTCCACATCTGGCATAAAAAGATTGCCTTTTTCTCATCACATTAATTCAAACATATTAGAAGAATTTAAGGAACATGTGAAAAATCAGAGCTTCCTTTTTGAAGAGAAAGATACGATGATGTCAATGTTCCTTACATTTGTTTATATTCTTATTATGTTTTAAATCAGGGGTGTCAAACTCGATTTCATTGAGGGCTGCATCAGGGTTTTGTTTGACCTCGGGGGGCCGGGTGTGTATGGCCAGGGTGTGCATGGCCAGGATGAGCATGGCCATCTCAACATCAATTGTGTCAAGTCACCTGTGGTGGCCCGGGTAGGGCTGGGGGATCCATTGACCCTCCCTCCCTCTCATTATAATCTCCTTCCTTCCTTCCTTCCTTCCTTCCTTCCTTCCTTCCTTCCTTCCTTCCTTCCTTCCTTCCTTCCTTCCTTCTTCCCTTTTCTTGTTTTTCCTTCCCTCTTCATTCTCCTTTCTTCTTTCTTCCCTTCTTCCCTTCTTTTTCCTTCCTTGCTCTCTTCCTATCTTTCCTTGCCTTCATTCCTTCCCTTCTTTCCTTCCCTTCTTTCCTTTCCTTCCTTTTCTTTTTCCTTCCCTCTTCATTCTTTCTTCTTTCTTCCCTTCTTCCCTTCTTTTTCCTTCCTTGCTCTCTTCCCATCTTTCCTTCTTTTTCTTTGTCTTTCCTCTTTCCCTTTCTTCTTTCCTGTCACTTCTTGGATGCTCAAATGCAAAAGGGGAAACATTTCTCGATGCCTCCTTGCCTTGTGATCAAATGCTACTTTTGCTAGTAGTTTGTTTTGCTAGCACTCTGTCAGCAAAAACAGAGCTCGGGAGGGCCGCCCGTGGCCTTCCTGGGCTCTGTTTTTGGCCGTGACAGCCTCCTGAAGCCCTCTGCCAGCAAAAACAGAGCTCGGGAGGGCCCGCCCACGCAGCCCTCCTGAGCTCCGTTTTTGCTGGCAGAGGCACCACGGGTCTGTCCTTCGCTGCTTCCAGGGTGGCCCCGTAGGCCAGATCTAAGCACCCCCCAGGCCGGATGTGACCCGCGGGCCTTGAGTTTAACACCCCTGTTTTAAATAGTTGCCTGATAACTAGATAGCTAATAATGTGAACATACAAGTTCAAATTAGTATTAGCATTAGATTCTCCCATGCTATGTAGCATATAGGGCAGCAAGGGATCTCTAGTATTTTCGGTTTTGGGTGAGTACGTCAGCGTCTTCCCATATGATGTTTAAAGTCTTTAAGATGTCTAAGAATGTTCTTCACCATGTATTTTGAGGGCATCCTCTTGGTCATTTGGCATCAGGGACAGGACATCTCATTGTTATCTTGGGAATTTGATTGTTCTCCATGTAGAGTATATGACCTGCAAATTGGAGTCTTCTGCATGTGACTATGTTATGTAATTTGCTGGAGAAATTCTTTTTGGAGTTTCTTTTTGGAACACTTCTTCGTTAGTACATGGTCAAAATAGCGAATTTTTAGGAATTGACGAAGGTATCTTTGTTGTAAGGAGTCAAGTCTCTTGTAAATATTCGCTGATGTCTTCCAGATCTCACTGGCATAAATAGCAGTCGGGATCATTACAGAGGCAAGCAACTGAAATTTAAGATTCAGTGATATAGATGATGAGGACCAGATGATAAGGACCAGATCTGGAAAACAGCTGTTGCTTTTCCAATGCGGCATTTGACATCTGTCTATGCATCTCCATTTTGTGCAATTACACTACCCAAATATTACAAATTAATTTATTACAGTACAATGTCTTTTTTGTTCCTGATTGAGGAACAAAACATCTGTGTTTGTGTGTGTGTGTTTGTGTATAAATGTATGTACCGAATTCTGATAAGATGCATATCAGATAATCTCTCATTTTTTGTTCTAAAATGCAAGAATCAGGATCTGCAAGATTCATGGGGGAAGTTGTTCTAGAAAACTAGAGCAACGTTCTGTAATGATCTTCCTCTTTAACTTGTTTGAAATCTGATCAAACTGGTCCTTCTCTAACATTTGAAAGGGTCAGAGCAAGCAAGCGATTTGGTGACCCAAGTGTCCTATTTCTCATATGCCATGAAGAGAAGAAAAAGAAGAAACAGGATGCTAGAAGAATAAAGAATAGAAAGGGTTTCGTGTGAATGAGTGAAAATGGAATGCCACCTTGTTTTCAATCTATTAATCAGTGCCACATTCTTTCCAAGCATATTTTTTCCTGGAAGGTGGCCCTTGATCAAAATGATTGCCTATAGTTGATCTAAAACCATGAACAACAGTTGTCACCTTTTCCCCACCTTTCCCGTCTTCATGAGCCGAGGTGGCGCAGTGGTTAGAGTGCAGCACTGCAGGCTACTTCAGCTGACTGCTAGCTGCAGTTCGGCGGTTCAAATCTCACCGGCTCAAGGTTGACTCAGCCTTCCATCCTTCTGAGGTGGGTAAAATGAGGAC
Source organism: Thermophis baileyi (assembly GCA_003457575.1). Lineage (NCBI taxonomy): Eukaryota > Metazoa > Chordata > Lepidosauria > Squamata > Dipsadidae > Thermophis > Thermophis baileyi. Next base: position 3,856,149 of record QLTV01002552.1, on the reverse strand, counting down.
CCAGATTGTTGGGGGCAATATGCTAACTCTGTAAACCGCTTAGAGAGGACTGTAAAGCACTATGAAGCGGTATATAAGTCTAAGTGCTATATGTTAAACAATTCTGTATGAATACAGCTTAAGCGGATGTTGAGTTCTTTAGAAATGGGTGGTATATAAAGCCATGTACTCAGAATAACAGAGTTGGAAAAGACCTTCTAGGTCAGGGGTGTCAAACCCTATCGCATTGCGGCCTGTATCATGACGTATCGGGATGTTTTTTGCCTTTGCGGAGCCGGGGTGGGTGTGGCCTCCATGGCCCATATCCGGCCCACAAGCTGCCAGTTTGACAAGCCTGTTCTAGGTCTTCTAGTCCAACCTCCTGCTTAAGCAAGAGATCCTATACCATTCCAGACAAATGTCTGGCTGTCCAGTCTCATTTTAAATGCCTCCAGTGATGGAGCACCCAGAACTTCTGAAGGCAAGCTTTTCCACCAGTTAATTGATCTTATGACCTTTCTTGCCACAGTTGTTAAGTGAATCACTGCGGTTGTTAAGTTAGTCACATGATTGTTAAGTGGATCTGGCTTCCCCATGGACTTTGCTTGTCAGAAAGTCGCAAAAGGTGATCACATGATCCTGGGACACTGCAATCATTATAAATACATACTGCCAGTTGCCAAATGTTCAAATTTTGATCAAATGACCATGGGGATACTGCAATGGTCATAAATGTGAAAAAATGGTCATAACTCCACTTTTTTCAGTACAGTGAACGGTCATTAAACAAATGGTTGTTAGTCAAGGACTATCTGTAAATAGCCTTAAACCAATATAGCTATAAAAATGGCTTCATAGATTTCATGAAAGACAATGCAAATAATGTACTTTTGAGAACCTCTCTCCCTGCCCATTCATTAAGAAAATACATCAAAATAAGCAAGCTAATTTTGATTTCATCACATACCTTAGCAAGAATGTTATGCTAAACAAAGAATCTCCGCCCCATTCTGTTCCTGCTCACAAATTAGGCTTCTGTCACTCAAGAATTCAACTGAAGTTTGTTCTAACTGCATATTTTTTGAAATTAGAAAGTTGAACTGATTTATATACTATTTCTTCTTACTTGACTCCCACCCTATTTTAAACATAAAAGGGCCAAAAGTATTCTATCCAGACACTTTCTCTGTCAGCTTGCCACAGGTTTCCTCTCTCAACTCTGAATGACAGAGCATTTATATCCTGCCATCTTCAACAAGGTTCCCTAACACATCTTTCTCTTAGTCTTCAGTGAATGTTCTTCAAGATCTCTTTTCAGCAATCTTCTCCAGAATTGCCTTCAAACGAAAAAGCTTTCAGTTGTAAATATAATTCTGCCCAGTGTAATTTATTTATTTATTTTATTTATTTGTTTGTCAAACATGTACAAGATAGCAGGTATAAACATAAACATAATCAAAGTGAATACAGATAGATGAGGACAATAGGACAGTAGGACAGGGACGGTAGGCACGCTGGTGCGCTTATGCACGCCCCTTACAGACCTCTTAGGAATGGGGTGAGGTCGACAGTAGAAAGTCTAAGGTTAAAGTTTTTTGGGTTTGGGGAAGAAACCACAGAGTCAGGTAGTGAATTCCAGGCATTGATCACTCTGTTGCTGAAGTCGTATACTGAAATCAAATTCTGCTGGCATAGTAGTTGTTCACTGATGTTGATGTTTGGAAGATGTAAAATCTGTGTAGACTCAGAGGATCTTTGGACCTACTTTGGAGCAGTGGTTCAGTGTAGCAGAAGTCGGTGCTGGTGTTTGTGAGGCATGGAGCTTCTGGAATGGCAAGGTAATCAGGCTGGATGATTTGGTCAGGAGTTAACATTCAATTCAGGCATGGGCTGAGCTGCTTAGCCTTTTGGAT
>QLTV01002552.1:3824662-3846580 GCA_003457575.1 Thermophis baileyi | reverse complement strand
GCTCCCCCTGCCCCCCACACATCGGCACGCAACCCCCCCACATGTGCCCCACCCCCCACGCATGTGTGGCAGAGACCCGAAAACCAGATGGCCGGCGGAAGGTGCACGCACATGCACGGTGGAGCTGAGCTGGGCGACAGCTTGTGTGCCCGCAGAGAGGGCTCTGTGTGCCACCTATGGCATGCGTGCCACAGGTTTGCCATCATGGCTCTATATCATATCAGACCAAAGAGCCAAGGTGGCGCAGTGGTTAGAGTGCAGCACTGCAGGCTACTTCAGCTGACTGCTAGCTGCAGTTCGGCGGTTCAAATCTCACCGGCTCAAGGTTGACTCAGCCTTCCATCCTTCTGAGGTGGGTAAAATGAGGACCCAGATCGTTGGGGGCAATATGCTAACTCTGTAAACTGCTTAGAGAGGGCTGTAAAGCACTATGAAGCGGTATATAAGTCTAACTGCTATTGCTATTGCTATGGTTGTCCAATCTCTTCTTAAAAACCTCCAGTGTTGGAGCATCCAAACCTTCTGGAGACAAGTTCCACTGATTAAAGACAGCTGGGCCATTGGGCCAATACGATGGAAAACAGGACAGTGAACAGTAGGTGGAGCCAAAAGGAATGGTTGGAGCTTTGAGTTGTGTATTGATGGTGATTTATTTATTCATTTAAATTTGAGTCTTCTTATTGCTGGCTGCCATGATACCTATTCATTGTAGCCAATATGGTAGGCTCAAAGTTAGAGTATACTCTCAGTGAGATCCTGATTAGACTCTCCCCTGTATATTATTTGCAATGGGGGGGGGGGGGAAAGCAGTTTCTAAAAAAAAAAATCAGATTCCACAATATTGCTACCTATAATAAAGTTTGTGAGTTTCAGAAGGGTCACCAGGTTGAATCTCAGTTTTCAGTGTGACCAGCATTGTGATAAGACCCAGGCACATTCTGGTTTACAATGATCAAATTTAAACTTCTTATCTCCATATTTAGTTCCCCTCCGCCTTTCAAACTCACTGCATCACTTGACTCTTAATAACCAGTGATTGAGGCAATGGGAAAGAACTACTTTAAGTCAAGAGTGGACTAAGCGTGAATTCATAAAACATAATTTCTATCTTCAGATAATATTTCAAGCCCAGACAATACATTCCTATTTGGCTTAAGGGGAGCTTTACGTAACTTGTGAATGGTTTTTTGATGCACTGAGCCAAATGAAGTTGAGTCTATTCCAACGTATTGTCTGATTCCTACTAAAAGTTGGACCAATTTTTTTATTACTTAGTTTGCATGCTTAGCACACTTATTGAAATTCTTCAATTTAAAACTACCATCTACCATCACTTCTTGGCATTTGAACACTTCCCATGAAGTGCAGCCTCTCCTATTCCAGAAAAAATTCTTGTGGGCACAGGAAATGTAGCATAGAGCAAGAGTTGGAAATGGTTAAAAGTCACTCCCTGCTTTTGTCAAAAAAAAAGGTCTTAAAATTCTTTCACAGAATCCTGTCTTGCATTCCAGGATGGTGAAATGAGAAGGACATATCTTTGGATTTAGGTTTGTAGAAAACATGCCTCAATTTGAATGAATGAAAAGGGTCTTATTGGTTTGAGGAACAATCTCTGAGGAACTCCTTTTCTGAGGAACAACCATTGGACATCACACTTTTTGAACTGTGTCATATTGGGTTGATGCGCCTACAAAACATATCCAACATGCTGTAGTGCAGAAGTTTTTGGTTTCTGCTATGTCACCTTTCCTTTCATGCAGTGTTGCTACCCTCAAATTCTAAATTTTTAATTCTCCCTCTCTCTCTTTTAAATGTTAATGATCCCCCTTATTAAAAAAGAGGGAATGTTTCAACCCCTTTGAGGAAATTAACATTTAGTTCATTCCCTTAAAAATGTTCCCGATAACTATTAAGTCAGATTCACACTAAATAATTTACGGTGGGGAAAAACTGTTTGCTTAAAGCAGATTTTGCAATTGGCAGCTTTCTATGTGTGCCACTTCAACTGCCTTGATCTTCATAAGTAAGATATTCTCCTTTATGATTGTGGCGTAACTCTTCGACTCTGACCTTTGGATTTCCTATCATTTACTTTTTTTCTCCCAGAAGCTGCATTTACTTCGGTCTTTTTAAATATTCAAATAAATATAAACAAAAGTTAATGTCGGTAATTGGGAAATTGATGTTGGGAGAGTTATGGTAGGCATTTTAATGAACACACACAAACAATTAGGCAAATGTTAATTCATGCTAAACAAGCTGAGTTCAGAGAGGATCAACAATGCTACTGAATAAGTTATCTGAATGTTCTATTGTAAGAAATGTCCTTCTGGGTTCAGTTCCAAGTGGGGAAAAAGACACTGGAAACATGGAGACTGCTTGGAAAGATGGTTTAATGGTGGGACCACATGGTTTGAGGTCTCTGGGGTAAAGGGGGATCACATGCCTCGAAGATGTTGAAGAAGAAAAGAAGGGCTGAGATGCTGAGAGTGCCTGAGTTTTATACCCTCTGTTGGGCCCCACCTTAAGAGTTTCCTCTTCCTGTACAAGAAAAATGTATCCCATGCCCACCTTAAGAGTTTCCTGTTCCTGTACAAGAAAAATGTATCCCATTGGCCGTCAGACTCCCAGGGGGCAGGGGTCTTAGCTAACTTTGTAGGCTTTTGTCGGTGTCCCACCAGGCTTGGCTGATGTAATCTCAGGTGCCATGTGGGTGAGATGGCTTTGGGATTCCTATTATGGTTCTTCCTATAGATCTGTGTTATGTAGAATAGACTGCCCATTGACAAAGGTGGGGGGGAATGAGTGACTTTGCTCTGGTCTTAATGGCCCATTGACAAAGGTGGGGGCTACTAAGAGTGAGTCTGTTTCCTGCCTAAAAACATGTTTCTCAATTTTCTCATCCAGGGAAATATAATATTCTGCCTTTTTAATATTTCCTAAAATATTTCATTCCTCTAGGAGGGGGGTAGGTGCTAACTTCCTACAGTTCATAGCGATGAAAAGAAGCAGGGGTGTCCACAGAATGTGATTTTAAAAAAAGGATCAAGATGGTGGCCATAATGGTAGACAAATATTCTACTGTATAATTGACTGAATTATGAGTTTCCCTGCTAAAAGGCAGGAGATATGCAAAACTCTGAAATGTATTAGCCAAAATGTAAAATGCATGAAAGCTGGTGAATGGGTTAGTTAATATTACATTATAATAGTTTGTTCAAACAAATTGAAATCTTGCTGCTTCAGATCTGCAATTGTAAAACAATTAGGATAATTATCATAATAAAAACGGTGATAACAGCAACTGTAGACTGTGATTATAAAGTACTCTGTGAGCAACAGACATGAAGGATGACTGGACTGTTGTGTAGAGTCTGCAACATAAGTTGATTGATTTATATCAGGAAAAAATAAAATAAAATGTATATGATTGCATGATTGCAGTTCTTCAGTCTTTCATTTCAATTGCAGGATAACAGTCAAGTTAATGAATAGGTCTCTAGGTAGAGCTCAGTTTAAATGAATTCTGTAGCCTTTGTTAATACAGTGTTTCATGTAGGCATCAACAATTAAGTGCTAATTAAAAACGGTTGGATAGCGTAAAAGAATTGGATTCAAATACAAATTCTTTTGAATAGAACCTGATGGGGAAAAATCATATGGGGGTGAATCCTAATACATTGATTGATATACACCAACCTTTAAATATCTCCAGTGGGATATTTAGCATGACTTTTTCTTCTTCTTCTGGGCATAGTCCAGAGGTGGGTTCCTCCCGGTTCGGACTGGTTTGCCCGAACAGGTAGCGACCCACTGGTGACATCACGGTGACATCACGGATCCGGTTCGGTCGGTGCCGGTCGGTGGGCACCATCTTTTTTTTGGATATTTTTTTTTGAAAAAAAAATGGGGGGGGATTTTTTTTTATTTTTTTTCTTCTGCTCATGCGCAGAAGCCGAGTTTCCAGCACTGCGCATGTGCCACCATCTTGTTTTGGGCTTTTTTTGGAATTTTTTTATTTTTCGGCACTGCGCATGCGCGTGCGCGCTTCACACCCACGTTTCGCGCCCACGCGGCGCGCCCATGCGGTGCACCCACATGGTGCGGGAGGAAGCGAACCGTCAGCGAGGTAAATTAGAACCCAGCCCTGGCATAGTCATATGAAAGGTTATCTGAAGGACCTCTTGACAATGCAGAAGACTTTAATCATTTCTATCCCAGTTTTTGAAGGATTGGGAAATGAGAAGTTCCAAAAGCAGGAACAATAATAATCTCTGCATTGTCTGTTTGGCAATTGAATATAGAGAAAAACACTAGGGCAACATATACCAGATCCCAAAGAATTCAGGTGGGTTATCCTGTGATCCTGGCTAATTCAAACAAAGTGGGGAAAGAAGCTTTTTTTAAATAAAGAAAAATCAGACATGATGCTACATTGTGATATCCATTTCCAAAATCCATATGGACAAACTTTGAATTAGAAGCTTAGCCTAAGTATCTGCATTTTTCTGTTTGATGTGTTTCTATAACTTTTTCTATATCGTAATTTGCTTACTCTCAATTTCAAAGCCCCGGAAATATGGTTGCAGCCTAAAGTTACTGTCAAATTGTAACTTATGATGAGACAGAGGAGGGAAGATTAAGTATATGGAAATAATTGTGTAACTCGATTAATTCAATCTATTTTTAATTAAGTAAAGATTTATAATAGGCAACATTTCATTTTTGTCTTGTTCTCACCAATTGCATCCTAGTCCCACCACTTGCATGCCAGTCGATGCCTAGTCTAGTTCTGGGCCTGTCCTACACCAAGAATGCTGCTCTTTCTGCTTTTTGATTTCTTGTCATTCCACATTCAATATGCAGTTATGGACCAGAGTTAACATGTCAAATCTTCCAAATTGTAAAGGAGCTAAGGATATCCAATAGTTGTCATTATTATATTATTCTAATATTATTCCAATATGCCACAAGGGGGGGAGGGGTCAACCTATTTTCCAAAGCACCAGAAGGCAAGACAAGAAGGATGGATGGGAACTAATTAATAGCAATAGCAATAGCACTTAGACTTATATACCGCTTCATAGTGCTTTACAGCCCTCTCTAAGCGGTTTACAGAGTCAGCATATTGCCCCCAACAATCTGGGTCCTCATTTTACCCACCTCAGAAGGATGGAAGGCTGAGTCAACCTTGAGCCGGTGAGATTTGAACCGCCGAACTGCAGCTAGCAGTCAGCTGAAGTAGCCTGCAGTGCTGCACTCTAACCACTGCGCCACCTCGGCTCTAATTAAGGACAGAAGCAACCTTAGAACTGAGGAGAAATTTCCTGACAGTTAGGACAATTAATCAGTGGAACGGCTTGCCTTCAGAAGCTGTGAGTGCTTCATCATGGAAGCCTTTTAACAAGAGACTGGGCAGCTACTTGTCTGAAATGGAGTATGGTCTCCTGCTTGAGAAGGTTGGACTAGAAGAACTCCAAGGTTCCTTCCAACTCTGTTTTCTGTTCTGTTCTGTTATCCAGCAGTGTCCCTCTCAAAGCAAGTTTGGGTCAACCATTCCATGACTCCTGGAAACCAGCTAAGGGGTCGGGGAAGGAGAGAGGAAGGATAATCTCACTGTGCATTAAGGAACAGCAGGTTCAGAAAGGAATACCTACAAACCACAAAGTTGACTTTGATTTGCTGCAAATATTCCTTGAAGCCTAAGGAGAGTAACATGTGTGACTTCTTCTTCTTCTTTTTAAATGGAAGAGCTGACTCCCTTTGTGAGAATAGATTGTCAGCCTCACTGGTTAGACCAGGACTGAACGTCATCAGAAGACAGATGACACCCAACTTTATTTCTCAAAGAGAGATGAGATACTGCAGGTGTTAGACTCCTGTAATGGGATAGATGGGATTAATAGACAGAGAAACCTGCTCCATATTTACACAATCGTCTCAGCAGTGCTGGTTGCTATCTCACCAGATTCAGCTCTTACAAGCTGAGACCAAATGCGAAAGTACATGTAATAGCTTATGAAAAATGTAGAAATCCTGAAGGATGGGGCTGAAGTATGGGCAGCTTCAAAGGGGCCCTCCTGCAGACATTAAGAACAAGATTTATAACAAGAGAGGCATTCCTTCAGATAGTTAGGTCTAAGACTTTTAGATTTTTAAAATAGGGTCACCATATCTGAACAGCAAACAACTAGATGACAACAGTGACCTTTGTCAGTCAATAGTTGTCTGGAATCTTTCAGGCCAGATATGTGGCCCTGATTTAAACATCAATGCAACACTTTATATTGTGTTCAATATGCTATTGACAGTCTACGCAGATACTAGAATTACATGATCCTTAGATTTTGAATCAGTGGCCTAGCTGCTGTATTATTTATGAACTGCAACTTCTGGACATGTTTCACAGATGGGTCCACATAGAGGGCTTTGCAGTAGTCAAAAGAAGAATGGTATCAAATGAAAGTCTCAGTTTTTAATCTATCCCTCTGGAATCATCACTTGCAAAATATGTAAGTAAAAACATTGATCTCTCTATTTGTAAAATATTAACCTCTCTCTTATATTAGGCAATTGCTATTTTAACTGTTTCCAGCATTGTGATGTGGTAGTTTTGGGGGTGTCAAGGTTGGTCCATGTAACATCATTGGTCTGTGAGCTGCACTGGCTGCTGGATTGTTTCTGGGTGCAATTCAAGGTGTTGGGTATTCACTTTTAAAGCCCTTCATGGCATGGGTCCAGTCTATTAGTAGGACTATCTCATGCCAATGGGATTGGCCTGCCCCATCCATGCTGGCAGAGGAGGCATGCTATGGGGCCTCATTGCTCAGAGTATTCTGGTGGGTAGGTTCCCAGAGAAGAGCCTTCTATGCCATTACACCTGCCCTTTGGAACGTATTAACCCCTGGGGTGAAGTCAGCTCCAACCCTCCTGACTTTCTGCAAGAGCTTAAAGACCTGGTTCTGCCAGTTGGCTCCAAAGGAAGGTCTTCACATTGGGGGAGATTGACAGAATAATAAGAGATCACGCATATCCACACTCCCTGCTCATTCTACTCCCTCCCTATCTTTTACTTAGGGTTGAGTATTTGTCAAACAGCAGACCATCTACCATTCTGGACAAATCTCTTCTCAAAAACCTCCAGTGATGGAGGACTCACAACTTCTGGAGGCAAGAGGTTGCACTGAATAATTGTAATTTCTCCTTAATTCTAGGTTGAATCTCTTTGATAGGCTTCCATCCATTACTTCTTGCCCTATCCTTCAGTGCTTTGGAAAATAGGTGGACTCCCTCCTCTCTATGACAGCCCCTCAAATATTGAGAGACTGCTATCATGTCACCCCTAGGCTTTCTCCTGTTTATCCTAGTCCAGAGGTGGGTTCCTCCCGGTTCGGACCGGTTTGCCCGAACCGGTAGCGACCTGCTGATGATGTCATGATGACATCACGGATCCGGTTCGGTCGGTGCCGGTCCGTGGGCGCCGCCATTTTTTTTGGATTTTTTTTTGGATTTTTTTTTATTTTTTTGCGGTTTTTTTTCTTCTGCGCATGCACAGAAGCCAAGTTTCCGGCACTGTGCATGCATTGCCATCTTGTTTTTGGCTTTTTTTGGGGGGGGGGTTATTTTTTTGTGTGCGCAAAGCGTGCCCGCGCCCATGAGGCGCCGCCACGTGGCGCAGGAGGAAGCGAACCCAGCGAGGAAAGTTAGAACCCACCCCTGTCCTAGTCATATCTAGTTCCACATCTATAGTGATATCCAGCATATTCATCATATGCATTAGCCTTCAACCCCATCTTTGTCTTCACATTCTTCTTCCAATAACTAGCTCACTCTCTGTGCCAAACTGTGCCATAAGAGCAATTATCTAAGGAAAAATTGTGAGAGTGTAATTTTTTGCTTCTCCTGTGGCCAGCTTTCAGATTACTTTTGCTACAGTCTGTTTCCGGTAGTCAGTCCATTCAGAGCTTTTCCCGCAGCATAGCTGGGCTAATCAACCCATCCAACATTTATCTCCAATATGGTTGGGAGGACATATTTCTCTTAAAAGGTCAACTTTTTAATAATCTTTAACATGGAGTTCAGAACATCATCAGAATATACAACCTTTGATATCCCTAAAAAAGGATATTGTATATGTGTTCCAAGTCTAAAGTAGGCCTATTGAGCTTGGCAGCTAAGAATGCTACTTGACAGAGGGGTAGGCAATGTAAGTTCTTGGAAACCCAGGGAGTTGTACTGTCTAAGATCTGGCAGTTATAATTTTTTGGTGGCCTTCCTAGAAGAGGTAAAACTTTTTGTTGAACTATGTCAAGCTAGTCTACCCACAGAGGGTAACTGAACAGTTAAAGAAAATGGTACTTAAAAAAGTGAAAATTATTTTAAGTTGTAATGGCATAGTTCCTGGATCAGTTCAGTGTAACTTCACTATTGCAATTCTAACCCTGCTGTGGCATCCTTTTCCATTTCTGTCTTAAAAGGGTAACTACTTCGGTGAAATCTATGAAACCCTTAAAGCCATTGTATATGGACGTAACTTTGTAGGGCTAGGACCTACGTCTCTGATTCAGTATTTTCACTTTGTTGATGCAAAGAAAGAAAGAGAAAGAAAGAGAAAGAGAGAGAGAGAGAGAGAGAGAGAGAAAGAAAGAAAGAAAGAAAGAAAGAAAGAAAGAAAGAAAGAAAGAAGGAAAAAAGCTTTAGTCTATGTTTTCTCATTATCTTCTGTGGCTGAAGATTTTTCCAAATTGAAACTCTAAGCAAGCCAAATCACATTTTACCACCTCCAAATCAATCTGGAAAGGCAAAATTAAATTGTGCCACCTTCAACTTTCAGTTCTTCAACTGAGAGTGGATTGGGGTTAATTTGAACATCTCTGCTAGATCTATTAAAGATCTAAGGCAGTTTGAAAGTCTCTGTATAATCTATATGCTCACTGTTACCAAGATACTCTCCCATACTTAGCATTTTATCTTAAGGGCTGAAATATTTTCCAGTTATCCAGTCTTACTTATAAACTCCTCTTACTTATAAACTGCACTTACTTATAAAAAGGGGAAGATAAAAATTTATGGAACGGCATGAAGCCCCCATAAACAAAGCATCATGGTTATTTGTTAAATGGGTTGGAATCTTGATCTGAAAAGCAATTCTGATCACAGGCTGGCTTTGGGGATGGACGGACTGTGTAAGAGTGGGAATAGACAAGAGAGGAAAATCAAGGCAATGAATTAGATTAGCTAAGAAAACCAAGGAGAAAAGTCAATCTATTACTCTATCAATGCAATTTTTTAACTCCTTCTGAAGTCTTTAAGAATCTACCTACATGCTGCAATTCCAGGCACAACTGGTTACACTGAGAATGTCATCATTGGCTTTTTAGAGTAGCCACCATGCAAAAATGCTGGAGGGTCAGAGGAGAATACTAAGTTGCTATCACCAACGAATTGTTATGTTGTAATTTACATTATTATATTGACCCTGAGATAGTTAAGTTGGATTTGCAAATACTGCCTGTCTTAATTCACTATGCATCCCCATAGTGAATTATATCTCTAAGGCAGGGGTGTAAAACTCGTGTTGTCATGATGTCATCATGTGATGTATCACGACTTTTTTCCCCTTTGCTAAACTGGGCATGGGCGTGGCCAGCGCGTGACACATCCGGCCCGTGGGCCGCGGGTTTGACACCCCTGCCCCTGCCACAATTTGCATTGGCAAATTGTGAAATATATGTGAAGTAAGTGTATCAGATTAATTCATTTGAATGAAATTACAAATAGTCCTCAATTTACAACTATTCATTTAACGACCATTAGAAGTTATGATGGTGCTGAAAAAGTGATGACTAATTCACATACGTATACCAATCACAGCATCCCATGTTCAAAATGAGGGAAATTGGCAACTGGCATGTATTTACAATGTCTGCAGTGTTGTGTGATTTCCATTTGCATCCTTGCCAGGGGGAATTCAACAAGCAAGGTCAATGGGGGAAGCCAGATACGCTTAACAACTATGATTTGCTTACCTGAGGTAATTTGCTTAACAACCAATGCAAATAAAAAGGCCTTAAAAATTGGGCAATATTCCTTGCCCCAAATTCCTAGAGAAGGAAAAGAAAAAAAAATATTTCACAGACTTTTTGCAACTTGCCCAGTTCAGAGCCAAGCCAAAACGTGTCAGAAAATTTCTCAGAATTTGTGCATTCACCCCTTCCTAGAAAAAGAAGTTGTATTCATTATTTTATTTTCAGAGCTATGGAATGCTACTAAAACTGCAGGATGTGAAGCAATGTAAAATAGCAGCCATCATAAGATTCCCCCCCCCCTTCAGCTGTTGTTCTTTTCAATGTCATCAACATAATTTGTGCATTCATCACCACTCAATTGGACTTCTGCAATTCACTGTACAAGGAGTTGCCTTTGGAGGCAACCTAGAAGTTGCAGGTGCAAGGTCAAAATGCAGCAGCAAGATTATTGACAGGAGACCGTCAATAAAGAAGTAAGCTATATTAAAGTAATTGCATTGGTTGCCAGTTGGCATCTAATCATACAAAGTTTTGGTCATTACCTTTAAAACCTAAATGGTGCAGCTCCAGGGGACACCAGGTAATGCCTTCCCAGAACTGAATGTACCTAAAAGAACTGATCAGCAAGAAATGGCCTCACAAATGAAGGCAAATATTATCCCAGGATAATGTTGCAGGATCCAATCTGGGTCGGTCACAGGAACCAGAAGTTTAGTCTTGCAAGCTTTCAGACTTGTGCTGGAGCCCATCCTCAGGAAACTTTTCTCTAGCAGTAGTGTGCTTTGGGCTATTTTATGTGTAATATTTAATATTAATTAAATGTGTAGTATTTAATATGTGTAGTATTAAAACACTACACATAGAATAGCCCAAAGCACACATTCTGCTAGAGAGAAGTTCCCTGAGGATGAGCTTCAGCATGAGTCTCAAAGCTTTCAAGACTAAACCTCTAGTTCCTGTGACCGACCCAGATTGGATCTTGCAAGAAATGGCCTGTTCATGAAGTCTGTAGGGCATGGGTAAGACCATCGCCCTTCTCTCTAATAGTCCCCACCTTATGGATTAGTCTCATCCCACCCCAAGTTATATTACAGTTTCCACCCTGCTTCAATTCCTTAAAGAGGTTGACATTGTTTTATTTCAAATCATTCTTTTTAAGTCCCAAATCACTAAGAGTATTATTTCTGAGGTTTTATTGGTGGCAGAACTTTCCTTTTTTGTGACCATTTTGGGATGTTTTGATATTATTCTGATTTACCTATATATATTATTATGGTTTTCCCCTTTTTTTCTTATTGTTGTACACGGTCCAGAGTCCTTTGGGATTGAGGTGAATCATAAATCCTGTTAATAAGCAAAACAAGGAAAATAAAGAGGACACTGTGGTATTGCCATGGTTAATGATGATACCTGATTTAAAGAAACTGCTGTGGGTTTTTTCTCCCTTTGAATAAATTCAGGGAAATGACCTCCTGGTTTCTGCTCTTACAAGCCTTTTGTAGTCTTCAGGAACAACCCTGCATACCATAAATGAAAGATCCAGATAGGATAGAGCTAGAACCCTCAGTGAGATGTCTTGGACATCAATAATCCTAGCTGTATTCCCTTATTGGCTCTGGAATTTTAAGGAGATCTTTCAGATAAAAACAGGGAAACTGCTGGCATTTCTGTATAACCACACTGAATTCTCCAAGAATCCTTTATGCTTTATATCTATATCTATATCTATATCTATATCTATATCTATATCTATATCTATATCTATATCTATATCTATATCTATATCTATATATCTATCTATCTATCTATCTATCTATCTATCTATCTATCTATCTATCTATCTATCTATCTATCTATAAAATATATATCATCAATATATATGATGTGACCAGTATTTTAGAATGAGACTGCCTGTCTAAGATAAGGGAAAGCTAAGCATGGGCAGTGGGAAATCATACTGAGGGAAAGGAAGACTACAGAGTGTGATAAATAGTTTTCTGGCAAATTGGTGCTACTTTACTTTTACTTCCATGATAGCAAACATCCTCCAGCAAGTATTTTATAAGCCTGTACTTTGGGCTTATATTTGGGCTTATAAATGGGCATATTTATTATGTAAATATTATGCCAATTGATCTAAAAGTTGGGAAGCAAAAAAATTGCCTCAAAGGTGCTTTTTCAAGAGGCAAATGGACTTTCTTGTTTTTCTTTGAAGACATTTTGCTTCTCATCCAAGAAGCTTCTTCAGCTCTGACTGGATGGTAGGAATGGATAAATCCTTCCATTCCCACCATCAAGTCAGAGCTGAAGAAGCTTCTTGGATGAGAAGCAAAACGCCCTCGAAGAAAAACAAGAAAGTCCAGTTGCCTCTTGAAAAAGCACCTTTGGGACAACCATGACCTGCATGACTGAGAATTTCCATAGACAATCACAAAAATTATGATTTGTTTTCTAGAGTATCTTGGCTATACCTACTGAATACACTTTTATCACCTGGACAATCGGGAAGCATTTCTTAACTTTGTGTGAACTAAGAAATGTATCAACCAAGGTAGTGCATGCTTCAAAAGTAATTCAAAATACTGATTCCCATCATTAAAGTTAATGTGACACTTAAAGCAGCAGCATCTTTTTCTCAGCCTGGAAAAAAGACAGCATGTATTTATGAATAACAAAGAAATGCTGTACTTGTACTTGTGTGAGATTTAAAACACATTTGAATCATTTTCAAAGTAAAGTTAGCCCTACTATCATAGGTATTATGAATATTAGTACGGTAGTTAGTCCTACTATCAAAGGTATTCCTGACTGTGTGAATGCCAGTTGACCAATCATGGTTTAAGGTTGACTGGGAAACTTAGATCAGAGACCTCCCAAACCCTCTGCGCACCCCATTTTTGTGAAAAATGGGCCATTTTCCACTCATTTTTTTGCAAAAACGGGGGCATTTTTGCCCTCCCCCAGCCCCCAGGAGCACTCTGCAGACCTCCCAAACCCTCTGCGCACCCGTTTTCATGCAGGGTGGTGCTTTGGGAGGCCAAAAATGGCTGTATTCGGTGTACAAGACGCACCAACATTTCCACCCTCTTTTGGGGGGGGGAAGTGTGTCTTATACTCCGAAAAATACGGTAATCATGGATTGGGACAGTTTCTGAATCGATTAACCATAGGTAGAAGTATTGCAATGAAACTAAACCAGTGAAAGTGGAATAGTGAGCAGATGGATGAAGTTAAACAATTTACTCCATATTTATTGTACATCCATGTTTTTTCCTGCTCTAATGCTTCTGAGAATCGAGTAAGATGGAAAGCTTGAGGCCATATTGATGAAACAATATTGATGAAAACAAAGCTATATTGATGATCTTTACAATCTTTACAATCCACCTAACTTCAAGATCTTCAACTTTGATGTATTAAAAGTTGTGAAATCTAGAATCGTAAGAGATCAGCTTGCCTAATCCTCTACCCTTTCCTTTCCATTCCTATAAAAGACAAGCATCTCTCTTGCTTCTGGAATTGGTTTCATCATTGAAATGCTACATAATTTCAGGGCATTGTTTTTCTAACATTAAAATGGGAACCTGTTTTCCTGAAACTTAAAACCACTGTTCCATCTCTTCTGTTCTGGAGTGACATAAATAAGATCTTGAGGTGTGTGTGGCATCTTCTGAGACACTTGCAAAGTACTATTTTATCCTGCCACTAATTTTTCTTCTCAAGGGTAAAGATGTCCAACTCATTTAGTCTCTCTTCATAAACTAAGTTTAGAGTCCCATAAGCCTCTTCATTGCTCTTCTCTGAATTTGCCTAATGACCTACTTGGGAACCTGGGGTCATAAATAAAAAGCCTTTATGGACTCAGCAGAGTTCTAGGCTTCTTCATTGAATCTGCCATAAACCTGGATTGATTGTGCTGAGCGGTGGTAAAAACATGAAGCTGAACACATGAAATTGCATTTGTATTTTATAGACTTTAAACTTAGCAGCAGGAGCATCCCAAGCATTTAAGCAGATGTCCTTATGTTTTCCTGTTACCTTTGAGCCTTATTGCAGGAGCTGAATATGTATATATTATGTACATATATATATACATGAGTGACATATTTTTACTGATAAATAAATAAATAAAGGGAGACTAGTATAGATCTATTTCAAGCTATTTAGCTCTCATCAGCTAGCCTTACCCCTTATAGGATTAGAACCTGGGCCACTTGCCTTGTTAGGCAAATGCTTTAACCTCTGAGCCACAGGATCTTTCTCCTTATCAGCTTGTTCCAGGGAAGAGGATATATCTATGTTTTTTTCCCCTTGTTAAATTACCTGGTATACCCAAATATGGGAGGGAGCATACTGCTTCCTTTTTGCCTTTCGGCCCCCCCAGGGGCCATCCAGGCAGTTGCTTACTATAAGGGATAAGGCTAGCTGATGAGAGCTAAATAGCTTGAAATAGATCTATACTAGTCTCCCTTTATTTATTTATTTATCAGTAAAAATATGTCACACATAGAAACAGCCTGTCATTGTAAGCAACTGCCTGGATGACCCCTGGGGGGGCTGAAAGGCAAAAAGGAAGCAGTATGCTCCCTCCCATATCTTTTAAGTGTCAATTTATCAAGCCTCATCACATAGTTTCTTAGCGAAGCACGGGTATCAGCTAGTATGTGTGTGTGGTGTGTGTGTGTGTGTGTGTGTGTGTGTGTATAAATTTTTTACTGATAAATAAATAAAGGGAGACTAGTATATATCTATTTCAAGCTAGTTAGCTTTCATCAGCTAGCCATACCCTTACTGGGATTCGAACCTGGGCTGCCTGCCTATCAGGCAGTTGTTTTAACCTCTAAGCCACAGGCTCTCCTCCCTTATCAGCTGAACCAGGGGAGGGATTATATGTTTTTTCTCAAGATCACCTGGTATACCCAAATATGGGAGGGAGCATACTGCTTCCTTTTGCCAGTAAAAATATTATATATAGTATAACTGGTTTGTCGTGAATGTGACTGTCTGAGGGCCCCTGGAGTGGGGCTGATATTGAAAGGCAAATATATATATATATACACAATCTCACACTAGTTAAAATAATTAAGTGAAATAAATTAATGTACTTTAAAAAAAAATAGCATCAGCACTTAATTTAAGTAGTAAAATTTTTAGTGTAGCCTTTCCCCCCCACCGAGATAGATATGGACAATGGCTCCAGAGATCTGAAGGAATTACAACACTTCACGAACTTCCCATTTTCTTCTTTCCAAACTTTCTATTGTCTTTAACTGCCTTTCTGGAAATATCCTTAATTGTAATCCTATGCACTTTTAGTCATTAACAATACCAACAGAGCTTCACAGGAAGATTAATCCTGTCAGTTTCCTGTAAAATGCTGACACCTGCCTAATTTCCATTCCTTTTTAAGAAGAAGAGTGAGTAATTTTTTCAAAGGATCATCATGGAGCTTTCCTGGAAACATGTTCATGACAGTGGACTCAAGTAGGAAGATGTCGCTTACAAATAGCTGTCAGTCTAAAATAAGTACTTCTAGAGTTCCTGCAGCTTAAGTAGGTTTTTACCTTATTAAATGGATTGTATGATTGCATTATGGAAGGAAATTCCATTGCAAGATTGTAGAGTGGCAAACTCTTCAACAATATCACAAATTCACTTTTAATTTGAAGCAAAGAGATTTCCCCAATACCTAAGACAACAACTAAGGAATAAATGATTTTAAAAAATGTTTTTAATGGGAGCACCTTTTTATAGATTTCCTGAAAGTTGTGGAAGGTAGTCTAGATTCCCAGCTGAGAGGGAGTGCATTCCAATGGAGCAAGAAATAGCGAAGTTTAGATAGTTTGCTTGGCAGAAAGAGCATTAAGGCCGCTCCTCCCAAGGAGTTCTCAGAGCATACCCTTAATGATGTAAGTTGTTTACTTTAATCTGGCAAGATTCTGTCTGTAGGTGAGGAACAATAATGGAAACTGTCCAGTGATCCATACACTTTAATTCCAAAATAAAACACATTTACCCTATTAGGAAACTATTTATTATACAAATCAGCAAACTAACCATTTTCTCTATTTCAAATATGTTCCTTAGGAATAGTTAAAGCGTTTGATTCTCTGGAATTACTATTTTTTAAAACAAGTACTAAAGAAATCTAGATTTGTACTGGCTTTTGAAATATGATTTTGAAAGACATTTATGAATAGCTAAAACTCGGATAAAAGGTGTGAGTAAAAGTTTTTATTATGAAAGCGGTGATCCCATAGGGACACTTATGGGATCACCACTTTCAGGACTTATAGCAGAGGTCGTCATGCAACATCTAGAAGCCATATTACTTCCCCAAATACAACTGAAAATATGGCTCAGATATGAGGACGACACCTTCACCATAATAAAAAAGGAACCATCAATAACATTTTAAAAGGAATCTAGTTTACTAGAAAATAAGAAAACAACAACTTGCTACCCTTCCTGGACATCCTGATCAGCAGAGACCACAATGGCAAACTAGAAATGCAAGTTTACAATAAAACCACCCATACTAACCAGGTGCTCCACTACCAAAGCAACAACCCAACTCCCACAAGAGAAGCTGTGTAAGGACTTTATTTAGACAAGGCCAAACACACTGCAGCAACCCAGAACAGCAGAAAAAGGAAATAGAGCATCTTTTCAACATATTCCAACAAAATGGATATCCATGCAACTTTATCAAAAAGTTCCTGATCACTCAACCCAATGTAGCACAACCAACCCAAACCCTAAAAAGAATTACACTGCCATACTTCAGGAATATCTCAGAAACCACCAACAGACTATTATAACCACATGGAATCAGCATAGCACACAAGCCAACTAAAGCCCTTCAAAACATCCTAAGCAGACCAAAAGACCCAACAACCCCAGAAGAAAAAACAAGAGTCATCTACAACATACAATGTAAGGACTGCAACAACCACTATGTAGGACAAACAAGCAGAAGACTGGCAGAACACATCCACAAACATTAACTAGCAGTCCGAAAACATGATGAAAATTCTTTAATTTCACAACATATAGACAGATTTAACCATAGATTCAACTGGGAAAATGTGACCATCCTAGATCAAGCCAAGTCCCAAAAAATGCCAGGGAATTTCTAGAAGCCTGGACAAATCAGCCATCAATAACCACATAGACATTAACAACATCTGTAGACTATGCAAAAGAGACTATCACCCAGCTCAAATAGGAACACAAAGACCCAAGCACCTCTGCACCAGCAATCAGCACCCAGATCAGCATAGATTAATTCCAAGGTTAATATCAGACCAACAATCAAGTAAACAATACTCCAATCAAGAAACTGCCAAAGAAGCCAACAGCAAGCAGCCGAAAGAATCTCTAAGACCATCCCCACCAACACTGACAGGCAAGCCATCAGAATATAAAACTGAAAGCAAACAGCACTCCTTACTTGCACTGAAGATGTTACCCAGTTTGGGTAATGAAACATCTGCAAGAAAACAAGCAAGCTCAGAGAGCACCAAGGACCCCTCATGTCAACCCTGAGCTACAGATATTCTCCTTTATTCTATTATGATTTAAGAATATTGACAGATCTAATATCACCTGCATTATTCAAGCTAACTATAGAAGCATTGGCAATAGCACTTTGATACAATAATGAGATTTGTGACATAAAATTGGGCAAGAAATATATTTTACATTTGTTTGCATAGGATATGGTTCTGACTCTGTCAAATACCTCTCAATCATCCTACAAGAACGAGTTCAAGTTATCCAGTTCATTAGAATAAGTCTCAGATAGTTTTGTTGTCTGAATACTTTTAAATACCTGGAATTAGTTATAGCAAGCAAACTTCCTTCATATGTGATCATAAAAATTGCTCAGGGTTGGTTTCTCTGGAGTGGTTTACAAAACCTACAGCAGGCGTCTACAACCTTAAACACTCAAAGAACCATTTGGACTCATTTCCCACAGAAAAAACACACACTGGGAGCCACAAAACATGGGTGGGCATGGCCAACTCAATGTCATTCACTCCCACCCAGTCACATGACCTCCTAACCACACCTACCCAGCCACAAAGACATTCTCTCTCTGTCTCTCTCTCCCCCTCTCCCCCTCTCTGTATCTCTCTCTATATCTCTCTGCCCCTCTCCCCCCTCTCCCCCTCTCTCTGTGTCTCTCTCCCCCTCTTTCTCTGTATCTGTCTCCCCCTCTCTCCCCCCTTTCTATATCTTTGTCTCTCTCTCTGTCCCTCTCCCTATCTTCCCCTCTCTCTCCCATCTCTCTATCTCTCCCCTCTCTCTCTCCCACTCTCTCTGTTTCTTTCTCTCCCTCTGTATCTCTCTCCCCGCCTCTCCCTATCTTCCCCCCTCTCCCCCCCTCTCTGTGTATCACTCTGTGTGTGTCTCTCTATGTCTCTCTCTCTCTCCCCCTCTCTGTGTATCACTCTGTGTGTGTCTCACTATGTCTCTCTCCTTATCCCTCCCCCTCTCTCTGTATCTGTGTGTCTCTGCCTCTGTCTCTGTCTCTGTCTCTGTCTCTGTCTCTGTCTCTCTCTGTCTCTCTCTCTCTGAAAGCCATGGCTAGGCCAAGCCAGCAAACTCTCCTTGCGGCACTTCACTACTCCTTTTATTTCTTTTTTGGATATTTTTGGAAATCCGGGCTGCCTGAGGAACGATCGCCAGCGGCTGCGGAGGCTTCCCTTTGTGCAACCATCCTCCTCCTCCCCCCTCCTCCTCCTCTTGCAACCCCCTGGCCTGCTATGATGGGGCCGGGAGGGTGCACACATGCGGGGAGACCCTCCTCAAGCGAGCACCAAAACGCAGCAAAGGAGAGTGCAGGGCGGGCGGCCCTCGCTTAAGGAGGGTCTTAACAGGACGCAACAGGACACGGCTTCTCTCCTGCACTAAGGCTCTGGCCATCGCCTTGCCATGTCATTCCCCCCCCATGGCAGCTCTTCGGCTGAGCACAGAGGGCGTGAGCTCCAGCCCGAAGCAGCAGGAAGCAAAGGCTGCCATACATGCAAATGTGGCACGAAGGCAGATACAGGGCCGCTTCCTGCTCTCTCTGGAGACCCTCCTCCTCCTCCCCCTCCTTCTCCTCTCGTGACCCCCTGGCCGGCTGTGGCAGGGCCGGGAAGGTGTGCACGCATGGGGAGACCCTCCTTAAATGAGCAGCTGGCCGTCCCGTGCACACCTTTGCTGCACTTTGGTGCTTGCTTGAGGAGGGTCTCCCCACATGTGCCACAGCCAGCCAGGGGGTTGTGAGAGGAGGAGGAGGGGGGAGGACAGTCACGCAAAGGGAAGCCTCCACAGCCGCTGGCGACTGTTCGTCAGCCAGCCCGGATTTCCAAAAATATCCAAAAAAGAAATAAAAGGAGTAGCGAAGCGCCCCAAGAAGAGCTTGCTGGCTTGGTCCAGTCGTGGCTTTCTGAGAGAGAGAGAGCGTGAAAGAGATACAGAGAGAGAGAGAGAGAGAGAGACATAGAAAGAGAGGGGGAGATCGGCTGATGGGCGAGCGTCTTTGGTGAGGGCTTTCTCCAAGCCTGATCCCTGGGGTGGGCATGCGAGGTTCGGCGGGACCAGCTCCATTTTCCCGTTGCCCTGAACCTCTTAAAGCTGTGGCTGGGCACTGCTAGCCCGTCCCCCTTTCCGACGTCCCCTCCTCCCGGATCCCATTCCCACCCCACCAGCCCTCATGTTAGCACAGCCAGGTCGGGCTAGTGTCTAGGGGAGGAGAGCAGGTTGCGCGTCTCCCCAAGCGACCGAGGCACACTCAGCACCAACAAGGGCCAGAAGAAGCTCCACAAGAGTGAGGTGCTGGAGAATCAGCCCTGGCCGCTTCTTCATCCCCTACCATCGCCCTTACCTTCTCAGGCCAGGCGAGGAGTGACGGGGAGGGGAGGGCGAGGGGCGGGCCCAACCAGTGATGGGACAGGGAGCCGTAGCAGAGGGCCCAAAGAGCCGCATGCTGCTCTGGAGCCGCGGGTTGCCAACACCCAACCTATAGTATAAGTATACAACAAATAAAATGAAATAAATTGAACAGGATAAAATTTAAAATCCCACTGAGTTTGGGAGTAAAATCAGAATTACTTTAGAGCTGATACTTATACAGAGAGATGTCTATGCTAATATTTTTAAGTTATTCCAAGTAGACTGATAGGATATTAAGATTTTAATGGGAAATATGACTTTTTACAATTTAGATTATGGCTATAGATTAAATTGATTGTGATGAGAGTGATGAGTTTTAACTTGTCTGACTTTCAGCTTTATTAGAAGGCATACATTTTTACTTGTTTCAATTATGGGCATAATAAGAATGTTACTATATTATTCCTTTGGCATCAAGACAGAGTTTGGGCTATGTATTATCTATTGCTCCATTATATTTCTTACATTAAGCTTGCAAAAACAGTTTGGAAAGTGTTAATAGAAGCATAATTTCACCTCTTTATCCTCTTATAGACTTATAGATATACTGTGCCCCAAAGGGACAATTCCAGTTTGAAAATTGTTTGCAAATCATGGACAAGTGGTGGTATTAATATTATAGATCTTCTTATTTCAAGCAGTGTCATTGTTTGCAGTTTTACGCAATCCATGCTATTTGACACTGCAAATAGCGTGGATTGCTTAAAGTTGCAAACAATGGTAGCATATTCAATTATCTCTTGATTTCAAATTTGACCCAGATTAATTTTATCAGCATCTAACACTCATTAATTACTATCAGTTCTGAAGTAGATTTTCAGTGATTTTCAGTCTATAGTATTTATATAAACAATTCAATAGTAAACCAGAAGTGGATTTTAGCTGTTTACATGTTGCTTACAGGATTATAATTTTTATTAAGATAGACATATAGATATAAAAATATAGAGATATAGATAGATAAGATATAGATATAGCAATAGCACTTAGACTTATATATCGCTTCACAGTGCTTTTACAGCCCTCTCTAAGCGGTTTACAGAGTCAGCATATTGCCCCCAACAATCTGGGTTCTCATTTTACCCACCTTGGAAGGATGGAAGGCTGAGTCAACCTTGAGCCTGGTGAGATTCGAACTGCCAAATTGCAGGCAGCTGGCAGTCAGCAGAAGTAGACTGCAGTGATGCATTCTAACCATTGCACCACCGCGGCTCTTATAGATGATATAGATTATAGATTATTAAAGAATGAAATGGATAATAAAATTTTGGTGTACTCATGACAGATAAGTATATCATTAGTAGGATGTAAAAGGATTTTGCTCAAGCATACAATACCTCTGCAACAAAAGCTAACAATTGTTATGATATTGGAGGACTGGATTTAAATTTAAAAGATACGGCCTTGGTTGGATAGGGAATTGGGAAATTTGAGAAGGCAGCTAAGTGGTGAAGAGATGGCTATTGGCTAAAACATCATTAAGGAGAAGGTAGAAGATAGTACAAAAATAATCATGGCTGTTAGTGAGTAGAAATCATTGTGGGTTGATATCATGAGGGGGATGGTGAGAGCATAGCTAAATCTGTTACTTTTTAGTAAGAGAATGGTACAGGTAGTTCTTGAATTATGATTCTTTGTTTAATGACTCTTCAAAGTTGCAGTGTGGAAAGAAGTGATTTATGATGCACTTATAACCATGCAGAATCCCTGTAATCATGGAGTTATGATTCAGGTGCTTGACATATACTAAAGATGCAGGGGTGAAATTCAAAAATTTTCCCTACCGGTTCTGTGGGCGTGGCTTGGTGGGTGTGGCAGGGGAAGGATACTGCAAAATCTCCATTCCCACCCCACTCCAGAGGAAGGATACTGCAAAATCTCCATTCCCACCCCACTCCAGGGGGAAGGATACTGCAAAATCTCCATTCCCACCCCACTCCGGGGG
>QLTV01002552.1:3776578-3804910 GCA_003457575.1 Thermophis baileyi | reverse complement strand
CTTGTTTTCGGCTTCTTTTTTTTATTCTTTTTCTAATTTTTTTGCACTGCGCATGCAGTGGCCACGCGGCCACGCAGTGTGGGAGGAAGCGAACCGGCAGCGAGTTAAGTTAGAACCCACCCCTGTCTAAATTCCATCCCTTGCCCAACTCATCATAAAAACCATCAAGATCATAAAAAATGAAATATAATAGCCCTACCAAAGCAACTATTGAAGGGTCAATGGAAGATCTGAAGAAAGCCAGTCATATCCACATTTATACCAGTCAGCTGAAGGATGTTCTGCCAAGTGACCAAAAGTTGGCAGACAAATCTCAAATTGAAGCAATTTCCCCATTCATTCAGGAATACAACTGGCACCAAAGAAGGAAACATTTTGATTATGAGGCCTGGGGTAATCACATAAGAAATATAAGAAAACATTTAAGTTGAATTCTTTGACTGTGTGGTTGATTATTCAGTCAGTCAGCTGAAAAAGGAATTAAAGGAACACAGCAGTATATGTTTCTTATATGATTTTCCCAAACTCCTGGTTATACTTGAAAAAGGCTTATTTATTCATCAAAATTTGTGAAGCTGCCCAGCTCCATAATAACTCAATACCAACAATTCGTGGGACTAAAGGCAATGTTAGCAATGTTAGCACATGATGGCAAGCACAATATTGATGTGTGTGATTTGGGTGATAAACCAAAATGCCTGTGAAGGTACATTTCAACAGGATTAGTATTAAATTATTATTAGACTATTTTTATTCTGTTTTTATTATTTTATAAGTAACTCAAGGCAGCAAATATACTGAACATAATTATATTCTTCCCCCTATTTTCCCCATAACAGCAACTATGTGAGGTGGGTTGGGATGAGAATGAGTGACTGGCCCAAAGTTACCTAGATGGTTTTCGTGCCTAAGGTGGAATTAGTACTCACCATCTCCTGGTGATTGGCCCAAAATCACCCACTTGCTTTCATGCTTAAGATGAGATTAGAACTCACAGTCTCCTGGCAATTGGCCCAAAATCAGCCAAGTGGCTGTCATGCCTAAGTGAGGACTAGAACTGACGGTTTCCTAGTTTCTAGGCTAGCACCTTAATCATTACACCAAACTGGCTAGGAGAAGAGACTTTGGATCAATTGTGGATCAACTTTGGGTTATATGTGTGCATGTATATATGTTTGCATTTTGTTGATCTGCTCATACTCTCCTTTACAGTTGCCAGTGGAGAACACATCACTGGTGATGCAGTAGTTAGAATGCAGTATTGCAGGCTGACTCTGCCCACAGCCTGGAGTTCAGTCCTGATGGACTCAAGGTTGACTCAGCCTTCCATCCTTGCGAGGTCGGTAAAATGCTTGTTGGGGGCAATATGCTGACATTGCAAACCGCCAGAGAGTGCTATAAAGCACTATGGGATAGTATATACATCTATGTGCTATTGCTATTCACCAAGCTGAAATTAGTAAATACATATCTGTGTTCCACAATGATGTAGACATGACTGGATGTCTTTCAACCATTTCAACTTTTGAGTTTAATGGAAGCACTTCACATCTTTGCAGTCAAAAAGTCTAGAGAAAGTGCCACTTAAAATGTTCCAAAGATGCTTTTTCAAGAGGCAACTGGACTTTCTGGTTTTTATTTGAAGATGTTTCGCTTCTTCAGAGCTGAAGAAGCTTCTTGGATGAGAAGCGAAACGTCTTCAAAGAAAAACCAGAAAGTCCAGTTGCCTCTTGAAAAAGCACCTTTGGGACAACCATGACCTGGATGACTGAGAATCTCCATAGACATGCCACTTAAAATAGATGTGGTTATGATAATATTTTTTTAAAAAAATTATGGCCAAAAGACCCAAGTGGTGGCTGTGCAAGCAAGGAAAGTTACTTTTCCTGTTCATGAATTTTAAGCAAATTTTAAGAATAGAACAGAAAGACAGAACTCAGACCTCTGAAAGTTTTGGATAAGCATGGAGGCCAGTTTTCCATTTCAGCTCCCTTGCAGGCATTACAATATTGTGCCCATGCCCTGGGAATACAGTAATCTCAACCATGATGGGCACCACTGAGCAGGAAATATTTCTCCCTGCTCAATTTTCAGTGCAAATGCTAACTATAAATAGTCAACTCCGAGTCTCCTGTTTCTCCATTTTATGGTTCTTTGTTTTTAGAAAACAAAATTGGACTGGACGTCCCTTCAATTAAAAGACTGTCCTCTGGCAGTCCTTCAAAGAGGGAGCTGGCATCTGATTTTCCTTGCAATCATAGACGATCCTTTTAAAAGTTTTGTCATGTTCAATAAACTGCAGAGTACTGAATGTTCATTCAAGGAATTCAAGTGAAGGCAATTGTTTTAAAAAGAAAGAAAGAAAGGGAAAGGGTAGAATCATGAATTTTGTTGACTGTACTTAACTACATTTAATAATAAATCAAGCTAGAGGTTTATACCTAGGCAACACACACAAATCGTCTTGAAGGGACATATCAGAAGAAGAGAGAATAAGAATGGAAAATGGTACAGCAACAAAATTGCTATTTTGTTTTGAGGGATAGAACTAGTGGCGTGAAAAAATAAGGAACAAGGAAAAAAGATAGGAATTATTCTAGATGACCTCTGAGATCCTTTGCAGCTTTTTGATTCTATGTAATGTCTTTTTCACATATACTTTTCTCTACAATATATTCAAATTAACCAGCCTTTTTCATCACATGTGTGTGTGATGTATATAATGCATATTAGAAAGTGATAGGGATCTGATCAGCTAGCAGCACCAATTATTCTGAGTCATTGCCCTCCTGTCCTCTGCAGACTAAGGAGAAGAAAGGATGTGCAGCGAAACAATCAAGGTCTCTTCCTGGAAAACATGTGTCAATCAAAGCAAATAATACAAAGTTAGAAGGACAAGTAATTTGATTTGGTATTCAGTAGAATGGGGTGAGAAGTTGAAGTAAATATTTGATTCAAAGGAGATTCAGGCAAATTATCCCTTCAAATAGAAATATTGAACTGAACAATCAGGACATCAAAGTAGGGATCAGTAAGTTGCTTTGGAGAAATTCAAATACAATTTAAGAATTTGATGGATTCACCGGTTGTATAGAATCTCAAATCTGTTGCAGCTTTCCTTACATGTGTGAGAAAAGTGAGGGTGGGATTGTGAGGTATGATGGTTCTTTGATACTGATGAAGAAAGAACTGGAGAAGATAACAAAACACAAAGACCTGCAAATAGCAATAGAATGACCATGGCAAAAGAAAGCAATGATCGTTCCAATAGTCCCAAGGTGCTTTTTCAAGAGGCAACTGGACTTTCTGGTTTTTCATTGAAGACGTTCCACTTCTCATCCAAGAAGCTTCTTCAGCTTCTTCAAAGAAAAATCAGAAAGTCCAGTCGCCTCTTGAAAAAGCACCTTTGGGACAACCATGACCTGGGTGACTGAGAATCTCCTTAGATATCATTCCAATAGTAATAGGTACAATCCCAGAACAATTGGATTACCACTTAAATACCATCGGCACTGACAAATTCACCATCAATCAATTACAAAAGGCAGCTTTACCTGAAAAAGCTTACATCCTGCAATGATATCTGTAATACCATAAAACATCCACATCTGCCTATCCTAGGTTCTTGGGAAGGACCCAGTAGGTGGACAATAGTGCCAAATCCAGTCTGAACATCTGGTTAACTGTGTAATAAACTGTAGTTAAAAATATAATAACTAAATAACTGCATTCAGTTTTGGTCGCCACGATGTAAAAAAGATGTGGAGACTCTAGAAAGAGTGCAGAGAAGAGCAACAAAGATGATTAGGGGACTGGAGGCTAAAACATATGAAGAACGGTTTCAGGAACTGGGTATGTCAATTTTAATGAAAAGAAGGACTAGGGGAGACATGATAGCAGTGTTCCAATATCTCAGGGGCTGCCACAAAGAAGAGGGAGTCAAGCTATTCTCCAAAGCACCTGAGGGCAAGACAAGAAGTGGGTGGAAACTAATCAAGGAGAGAAGCAACTTAGAACTAAGGAGAAATTTCCTGACAATTGAAACAATTAATCAGTGGAACAACTTGCCTCCAGAAGTTGTGGGTGCTCCAACACTGGAAGTTTTTAAGAAGATGTTGGATAACCATTTGTCTGAAGTGGTGTAGGGTTTCCTGCCTAAGCAGGGGGTTGGACTAGAAGACCTCCAAGGTCCCTTCCAACTCTGTTATTTCTATTTCTAAATAAATAAATAAAAAAAACCAGCCCCAAGAAAACTCAAAGGGTAGACTCAATGGACTTCTGGGTCTTTTTCTGCTGTCAGTTTTCTTTGTTTCTATGACAGCATGATTGTTTGAAAGATCTGCAATTTGCTTTTGGAAGTTATCTTCAGTGACATTGTTTTTATTTGTTCCTCCATATATTTAACCATATGCTGTCCATATTCATTCCTTTGGATTTCTGAACAGAGAAATGAATATTTTAATGTACGCTCCAAGCCTCCTTTCTTTCTGTTGCTTCAGCCAATGATTTTTATGACATGCAGAAATCTTGACTGGAGCCATATTGTTCTACTGTTTTTTACCTGGCTCAGATTGATTGTATTTGGCAGCATTGTTTACTACTGAATTACAGTTTGCCCTATATAGCAATACATGGGATGAACTGGTATCAGGAATGTGTTGATTTTAAGCTGTTAAGTGCAGCATATGTTCAGGTAAACAGGAATATATTTGCATGGATCTAAATAGACATTCACATTGCACTGATATAATCAACCTTCAGATAATAAAATTCTTTTGCACTGTTCATTAACCTCAAAGAACTCTGAGACATATTCATAAGCCTTCAAGTCCAGTACAGGAGATAATGTGATTACGACTATAATTAATTGGAAATAATACTGAAACTTAATTATCCCTGCCATATGCTCCCATGCATGCTAGGGAGTAAGATACTCAGATTATATCTATCCTCTGACTAGTGAATTGTGCATATTGCATTGTTAAGCTAATCATATGCCTAATACTTAATGTCATTTAGAATATAATTAATTTCAGACAAATATGTAGATGGACAAAGAATAATCTACTCAGATTCCCATGTATAGATAGCTATGGAGAAATGAAATATAACACTGTCGATACCTTGAGTATGCATTAGATGCAAAGGAAAAATTAATACAGATTATACTACGGGGGAATAATATTTTACTTTTTTTTTTAATTTTGCTTCAGTGGCTCAAAGTAATAATTTAAACGAGGATGATCAACTTGTCATTAAACTGTGACAACTAGAGTCACATTTATGGAATATTATTATATTTTTTCCAATTATGCTAATAATTGTGCAATCCACCATTCATTAATATAAATGAGATAAATTAGGGCCACAATAGTATAAAGAAAAAAATTGTTGCATCTATTCAGTTAATTGTGATATTTTGTTGCTTGTAGCATCTATCTATCCTTCTAGTTACTCTTTATGTGTCATAAATGATTATAAAAATAATCTAACAAACTATTTGTTGGAAGCCACCACACAAATGGATTTATACTGTCACCGAAGGCCTGTACACTATAAATGTAGACATAAACCTAAGGATATTCCATATGAATGATTTTATGGTTTTAATTGGTTGTAATGGTTTTCTATGCTTCTGTTTTATCTATCTATTATATTTTTGTTGTTGTTCTTGTAATTGTTTGAGACACCCAGGATTGTGATTGTGAGATGGATGGCTATATAAAATGAATGAATGAATGAATGAATGAATGAATGAATGAATGAATGAATGAATGAATGAATGAAATCTTCTTCTGTCAGAGGAGTCTCTCTTTTCAACACACTGAAATATAATTTCTTCACATAATGATTATCTGAGAATAGGCTTTGTATAGAACAGGGCTGTCAAACTCGCGGCCCATGGGCCAAATGCATCATGCGCTGGCCACGCCCTCGCCCAGTTTAGCAAAGGGGAAAAAAGTCCCGATACGTCACGTGACGCCGCCATGATGGCACAGGTTTGACACCCTTGGTATGGAAGTATTCAATTAATTATCCTACCAGTGGCACTGTTACCGTCAGTGAAATAGAGAGAGACCATTGTCTCATGACATCCTACCTTTATTTTTATATATAAAATAGATGTGTATAGTGTGTGTGTGTGTGTGTGTAAAAGTACACCCCACACCCACACACACATTCATACAGTATATATGTGAATGTATATGTATGTATAAAATAAAGGTAAAATATTAACTGCACTTGATATCCTACCGTGTTTCCCCAAAAATAAGACCCTGTCTTATATTTTTTTGAACCCTGAAATAAGCGCTTGGCCTTATTGCCATGAACTCAAAAGCCCGATTGGGCTTATTAACAGGGGATGTCTTATTTTGGGGGAAACAGGGTATGTAGATATCAACTACATACAGTATATCCTATGGTTTTGAAGTGTATGACTCCTGCTAATCTTTGCCCACTCATACAGAAATATATTTATTGATTAAAATTATATGCCACCTATCTCACTACCTGGAATATAGGAAGGCTTTCTATGTAACATTGTTATAGAAATTCGATTCCCACAGAACCATCTCATTGACTCATTGAGTGCCATTTTGCAATTAGCCTAGGGTTCTCAGCTTCAACTGCTTAGGTACATAAAGCATCTATTATCTTCAATAAAGTGAATCAAATGTTTAATATAACATTGTGGAAAACCTGTTTGATAGACTGTTATGTCTATCCGATACTAGTTGAGAAATACACAACTCACTTTACAATGCCTAAATCAATGTGGTAATTTTCACTTCTTTTGGTTTGTATCCATTTTTATTATTATTAACATCTTATTCTGAATGATTTTCTTGCAGCTTTGTGTTAATAATCTATTCTTTTTTCAAAAACATTTCCTTGCCTTTGGCTACTGCTGGGAAACAGCTGCGATTTGAGATGTCAGCATAGCCATTAACATCAAGTGTTGTGATTCACTGTTTGTGCTGCATCACAGAATTATTGGGTGTGGATCTGAGACAGTGAATGTCATGTTAGCTGAGCAAAAATATCACTATATTTTCCTGTGGTGGAAAAGTTTCCTTCTTCATCATAAAAGACAGCTGTTTATTTTTTCTATGCATTGTAGAATACCTTATTAAATACCTTATTAAAATATTACATGGTTGTGGTATTACCAATACAGTGATTTTCCTGACCTTGTAGGCATGGCCAAATATAATTTTCAAAACAGTTAATTCATTAAAACTAGTTATATGAAAAATAGATGGACTTCCTCCATATTGGAGGTTGGAGGAAAGATATGAATTGTTTCTGAAGGAGCAGAAATATTGTATTTCTCCAGAGAAAGGGAGCCTTAAAAAAAACACACTCATCCTATCATCACTTCTCAACTCCTGTTTCTTTTGCATCTCAAAAGCTTCTTTGATTAGATGATGTAAAGAATAGTGGAGGAGGTGGGAAAGCAAAGAAGGAAAGTTTATTTCTATGGTTGTGCTGGATGTGCCTTGCCAACATGAATTCTTAGGACTTCATTTTTCATGGTCCATCAGGAAAGCCTGATATGTTCTCTATGAGCCAGTATGTCTGCAAGATTTTTTTCCCCCTTGAACTGCAAAAGCTACAGTATTTAACAAACCATTTAAGGATGAAAGGCTGAAGTATGGACTTATTTATTTAATATTTATTTATTTAATAAAATTTATATGCCGCCCAACTCCCGACGGACTCTGGGCGACTTGGACATCCTTCACATATATCAGAGTTTAGGACCCATTGGACTCCAAGCAGGATGGTCAGAGTTTGCGTCACACACTATAGTCACACACTATAATAAGAGCCAGTTTATTTATTTATTTATTTAATAAAATTTATATGCCGCCCAACTCCCGAAGGACTCTGGGCGACTTGGACATCCTTCACATATATCAGAGTTTAGGACCCATTGGACTCCAAGCAGGATGGTCAGAGTTTGCAGGGATTGTGGTCTAAAAATTCATCAGAAGGCCAGCCTTGCTAGCTGGGGACTTCTGGGATTTGAAGGCCATACAATTTAAAATTACAAGGTTGAGAAACATTGACATAGATGCTATTGCTGCTGCTGCTGCTGACCCTGCCAACCCCACCCCCACCACAGTCTCCCAAAATGGGTCAACTTGCCCATTCTGGATATGACAAACCAGGAGCTGAACTGGTTCCCTAATTTACCATCCTATCTGACGACATCCATCATGATTAATCCTGAAACATTACCAAATGAAATTAGAGCAAGTTGCAACTCACTATTGGCCATGAGCTTGACGAACTGGATATTATGATACACTGTATGAATTTGATTATTTTTTTCCTTAGAAGTCTCCTCATCATTTCTTAGTGTCTCACACTTGAAACATCGTTCAAAACATTTAATTATATTGTCATGGTTGAAAGGCTTAGGTAAAAGTCAGGCCAGTATTCATTGCCAAAAGCTTGTTAAGCTAATAGAAAACATCTCTGGTGAATTGCTCTGAAGCAACAAGATTGATAGAATTTCAATAAAATGTCCTTTAAAAATATCAGAAAAGTTCAAGGTGCACTGAGTCAGTTTCTGGATATTGTTTCACTCACAGGACAGTGAACCTATGCGAGACAGCAATATTTTGCACCTGCAAGGTGCATTGCACTACAAAAGTGACTTGGCTTTCACAGATGTAGCTAACTTGAAGATTCTGCCTAACATTTCCATGGGGGAATCTTATAATTTTGCCTTTATGCTGCTTGGCAGATCTGCTTCAGTGGAGTGGTTTGATGGTAATTACCACTGAACCAAATTGTCCCTTGAAAGCTTTGTGCTGCCTTACAAGGTAATTATCTAAAGTCATGCATGACCAAGGTAACATGGACAGAGATTTCCTCCCTCCCCTACAATGTTAGAACTGTAGCAGCGGTGGGTTGCTCCCGGTTCAGCCCAGTTCTTAGAACCGGTAGCGGCGGTGGCGGGAGGCTCCACCCACCCACCTGGGACGCTTCTGCGCATGTGCGAACCACACGTGAACCAGTAGTAAAGGGTTTTAGACAGTGGTGAAATCCAATTTTTTTACTACCAGTTCTGTGGGCGTGGCTTGGTGGGTGTGGAGTAGCTTGGTGGGTGTGGCTTGGTGGGCATGGCAGGGAAAGGATACTGCAAAATCTCCATTCCCACCCCACTCCAGAGGAAGGATACTGCAAAATCCCCATTCCCTCCCCACTCCTGGGGGAAGGATATTGCAAAATCTCCATTCCCACCCCACTCTGGGGCCAGCCAGAGGTGGTATTTGCCGGTTCTCTGAACTACTCAAAATTTCCACTACCGGTTCTCCAAACTGCTCAAAATTTCCGCCACCTGTTCTCCAGAACCTGTCAGAACCTGCTGGATTTCACCCCTGGTTTTAGAACCCACTACTAAACTGTAGATCATCCACTGAAGTTGAATACAGACAACAACAACAATGGAAAATACAGCCCAAAAGAAGAAAATATGTTTTACTAGTGAATATTGATAGTTTTAAAAGAGAAGTGGTGAATGGAGGGTGGCTATTTCTTCCTGATTCATAGGGAAGTACAGTAGAAGGGGGCTTGAGAGCTGCCCAAATGCATCTAGTTGGCCATTCTAACTAAAATGCTGGTTTACAGTACAACATTGTTCTATTGCTCTTATTGCACTTGTGAACACAGCGAGCCTAAAACAAATGCGTAATCAGCTATTTGCTCAAAAATGGTAATAAACAGAAATACCAAGTAAAGAGATTGTGAATATTCATGAGCTTCATTTTTGGGAATAAGGACTATTGATCGGTGATGGTAAATGAATGTTCTGAATCCTGTAAAGGAGTTCTGAATCGCTTGTGTTCATTCCACGGGAAAAGCAGTAACTTCATTGAATGGATGTAGAGAAAGATTACACCTTTTTCAAAGCCCGAGAGAAGAGGATAGAAGGATGAACAATAATCCTATCTGCTCTTTAGAGTTAGGAGGAAATTGGATGGTTTTACAAGCCTATTCTTTCACAAGGGAGTAGTCCAATTTATACTACTTAACTTCAATCTCAGAATGCTTTTTCTAAAAAAAAAGAAAAGAAATACCAGATGATGATTATGTACTTCAGTTATCAATAAGCTGAAATATAACATTGTCCTGCCCACACATTTTAAGATAAAAGATGGATGCATAATTATGTCTCAAGAATGTGAGTTTCAACTCTAATTTGGTTGAAAGCTGAAATGAACAACAGTGGAATTTACTTCTGCATAAATCTCTATAGAATTAGGGTATGATGAGTTTTTGCTTGCACAGTACTGACCTGTACAATCAGCCCTGTACAATTAAAGCAGGAAAGCATTTACAATTTAAAGTAACATTAGAGAAAATTCTGGAAATACATAACAAGCAACTTACAGATAAAACTGATTGCTGCATGACGTAGTAACCTTTTAAATGACTTTGAGTGAAATTCACAGAAGAGATAGCTGTCACTGCTTGTGTCCATGCCCTCCTTTTAATATTCTTTGAGACATCCAACCGTACATTGCTGAAAAGAATCTTCTCCAGGATTCTTACAGGTTAACATTCTTTATACAGTATAGCCTATTTCCCTTTTGCCAATTAGGATCCTAAAGAAGTGGTGTCACTTTGTGATAGGAATGATATATACCGGTAGTCCTCCACTTACGACCACAATTGAGCCCAGAATTTATGTTGCTAAGTGAGGAATTTGTTAAGTGAGTTTTGTCCCATTTTACGAATTTTCTTGCCACATTTGTTAAGTGAATCACTGCCGTTGTTAAATTAGTAACAAGGTTGTTAAGTGAATCTGGCTCCCCCATTGACTTTGCTTGTCAACACAAGGACGCAAAAGAAAAAAAAAAAAAGTCACATGGCCCCGGGACACTGCAACCGTCATAAATATGAACCAATTGTCAAGTATCTGAATGTAAATCACGTGACCATGGGGGTTCTGTAACAGTCATAAGTGTGAAAAATGGTCATAAGTCACTTTTTTTTCCAGTGCTGTTGTAACTTGGAACAGTCACTAAACAGACTGTTGTAAGTCGAGGACCGTACTTGTATACATATGCACGCACACTGCCACTCTCCTGTTTCTTACAAATCAAATGCTCTTTAATTATTACCATGAAAAAAGGCAAAGATGGACAACCATACAAATAGTCTTTCATGAGTTGATTTTCGGTATTATCGAACAGGGGTGTCAAACTCAAGGCCCATGGGCCGGATCCAACCCATGGGGTGCTTAAATCTGACCCACAGGGTCGGCCTGGAAACAGCGAAGGACTGGCCCGTGGTGCCTCTGCTAGTGAAAATGGAGCTCGGGGGGCACCCACACACCCCCGGGCTCCGTTTTTGATGGCAGAGGGCTATAAAAACAAACAAAAAAGGAAGGAAGGAAGGAAGGAAGGAAGGAAGGAAGGAAGGAAGGAAGGAAGGAAGGAAGGAAGGAAGGAAGTTATAATGAGAGTGAGGGAGGGTCTCAGGGAAGTCCTGCCTTAGCACTTGGCCACAACAGGTGCCCCCGACATGAGTCCTGTGTCATGCCCACCATGGCCATGCCCCCAGCCACGCTCCATGCCCTCCGCCCCCCCCTGAGGTCAAACACAACCCTGATGTGACCCTCAATGAAATCGAATTTGATACCCCTGCTATAGAATGTTTTTCAAACTTGGCAACTTGGCCAGGGACCCAGCTATCTGAGGGATCATATCACCCAGCTTCTATCAGCCCACCTCATCAGAACTTCCAGAGAAGGCATTCTATGTTACTGTTGGGTAGATATCTATATTTGGTAGGTCCCAGGAGACATGCCTTCTTTACTGTGGCACCAGCCTTATGGAGTATCTTTTCCCCCAAAATTAGATTGGCTCATTCCTTTTGATATTTTAAAATGTCCTCACGACCTCCAGAAACCAGAGATTTGTCTTGATGGCTCCATTGCTGAGGGGGCCATTTTTTTTAATTCTCCCTCAATTTATGGTGATTTTTACAGTTGCATTTTGGATTTTTAGGATAGCTGGTCTTCATATTTGGATATGCTGTTTTTACACTTTTTGGTTTATCTATTATTATGCACTTCCCAGGGTCACCTTTGGTGAGATGAGCAGCTCTATCGATTTGATAAATTAATGTGTGGAATTCAGCTTCATGCTGGCTGGGGAATTCTGGGAATTGAAGTCTGCACATCTTAAAGTTGCCAAGTTTGAAAAAAAACACTGCTTTAGAATAATATGTTTGTGCTAATGAGATCATTTTTCAAACTTGAAAGGGTGATTTCAGGGTTGAGGAGGATTTCAGCAAATATTTAAATCATCAGCTACTTACTTTATGGAAATGGTAGGCCGCTGGGAAGTTCCATGTAAAAAATGGCCATGTCTAAGCATTGCTAAGTTGTCACTTGATCGGCCCTAAGGCAAACATCTGTGGTAATGTCTCTGGAATTGAAACACTGATAGCTACTCTGCTGCACATTGATAATTGGCTGCCAAGATGGATCAGGGCTCCACTACTTTAAATATTTCTACCCTTAAATACAGATGCCAGTGATTTTTTGCATCTGTTCACTCCACTTCTGTTTTCTATTCACTCCAAAAAGGTAGAAATAAAGATTTATAACCTATAATTTTACTAAGAAGAATAATTGTAGTAGCATACTCAAAAGGTGTGTGCTTCCCTGAAATTGTAAATTACAATCTTACAAAGATTTTGATTGTAAAGTTTTTTTTTAAAAAAATCTGAATTTCTTTAATCTGGAAATAAGTATGTGGAGTAGGGATATGAAAACATTTTTTCAGATACAAAAAGGACCGTCAAACGAGGAAAGCAAACACACATATTCTTCTGTCTCAGAAGGGGCAAGATTAGGCCTAAAAGGCTTAAGAGAATATTTTGTTTGGATGTTAAGAGAGAGAAAAAGGGATGTTCCTGATGGCAAGAGCAACAATTGTTAGAAGCCAATTTTCTCCAAGGGATGATGGCCTCTTCTTCAATACAAGCTCCTCAAGCATTGGATGCCACGTGAAACAGCCATCTATTAGGGATCTGCTTAATTTTCTGCCTCAGTCATAAATAGATTTTGATGACATCTGGTGTCTTTCAAGTGCTTTGTCCCCGATCTTGTTTTATCTAGTGCCATCATTGAGAGTCTCTGTCAAAATCAGCAAGATGGTAGATAAAGAGTGTTGTGATGCCACTCCCTTTTCTGTATATATGACAACACTGCACCCATATTCTAAAAGAGTGGGATTTGCATCACAATACCTGTCATTTTGCTGATTTTGATCCTTCTCCTGCAAAAATGCTGCTTCTCTCTAATTCCATCCTACAAAAGAAGCCTCTGTGGTAAAACATGATTTGGATGAAACTCCACAAATCTTGAGTTGTAAAGCTTGAGTCCTGAATTTCTTTTCAGGGCATAGATAGAATTGAACTGGTCCACCTATGAAAATCACTACATTTCCTTGAAAAAATGTCTATCAATATTGCCATAAACAATTGGACTTCCTCAAAGCCTTGTTCCCATAACCTGGCTAGCCCAAAATCTCCTTAGTAGTGTATCTATGAATCTTTATTCACCTCACTGAATTAAAAAAAAAAACCACCAGTTTTGAAATCTAAAGTCCCCTCTATTTTCTTCAAAAATGCCTAATATCTAATGAAACCTAGTTCTGTCTTGACATTAGTGATTTGGTCAATTAACCCTCTCAGTTATCTTTATAAATCATTAGCACCCATTGACCCAGTTAAGCAGATTTGAGAAGAGATCCAATAAGGACAATTGGCAAAATAATTACCAAATGAACTCCTGTCATTTAAAAAAAAAATCTTGCAAATATGCCCCTCAAAAGAACATACTTTTTTCCCCCTGATGTCATAAGACTGAGAGGTACAAATATTTCAATTTTATGTTCTTTCAATGGGAAATGGAGGTACCTTCTGTCAAATCTCTTTGCCCAGGAATTAAAACAATCACTGAGAGACTTTCTCCACATAAACCAGTAAGGACTCACCCACAACGTTGGTTTTGGCATACTTTTTGCCAAGCAAACACTAAGAACAAATCACATTGTCCCCAGATTATAAACCATGTTCTCACCACAGCATTCTATAGATATGCAACCAAGTTGGGGCTGGGTTCTGCTGCACATGTAAGAAAGCTCAGTGACACTGAGAAACAAAAGTGAGTATGTCAAAATATCACTAAAGATATGGATACTGATGGATATTGTGATGTCAGCCTCATCAGGGAAAAGGTGAGTTAGCTCTTCAGTTTCCTATTGTGGGAAAAAGTCTTTCAAACAATTCAGATTGTAGATATCCCACCTTAATGGGAGCGGTGGGGATTTTATTTACTCAGCTTCCAAAAGTAACCATTTATTACTTGATATTGAAGATAAAAGAAATGTTGATGTCTTGATCATGCTTTCCTATTGAAGTCCTTAAATAGACCTTCTCTATGTGACACTGTATGGGCAGCAATACATACTTGACAAGGACCTACAACCTACTGCTGCTCCATCCAATTACATATTTTTCCTATTTTTCTCCCAGTATGAACTCTTGATTTAATTACCGCCAGGTTATAGCCAAGATTTTACTGTTTCTATCTATATGAAATGAATATAGTGTTGTCCAGATTAGTGCAGCTAAGATGGAGCC
Source organism: Thermophis baileyi (assembly GCA_003457575.1). Classification (NCBI taxonomy): domain Eukaryota; kingdom Metazoa; phylum Chordata; class Lepidosauria; order Squamata; family Dipsadidae; genus Thermophis; species Thermophis baileyi. The sequence continues at coordinate 3,790,234 of QLTV01002552.1, read as the reverse complement.
CCTATATAAGTGTTCTAAGACACATAATTGAATAAAAAGGATTTTGGTATGAGTGTGAGAGAGGTTGTGTTGTGAAGTTGTGGGGTGATCTTCTGTATATCTTACACAAGATATACATTTCTTTTTTTTTAATAAATATTTTTATTATACATTTTTTTCTTTATAATACATCACATTTCCAGTTTTGCAAAAGATATACATTTCATGATTAAGTGTATCATGCTGTGGTTTTCAGACCCAACTGTTGGATAAGTGTTGTTGAAGAGGTGGAGTCTGAGAAAGAGGTTTTGATGTGTTTGAATGAGACTTTCTTTTTGAGACATCCACCACTCTATATGCCACCGTTGACTTTCTCCTCAAAGTTCAGTGAACGAAGTGGTGATTTATCAGGGTTCTGCTCCTTCCCATGGCCAAGGGTCCCAAAGGTGCTTTTTCAAAAGGCAACTGGACTTTGTTTTTCCTTGAAGACGTTTTGCTTCTCATCCTTCAGAACTGAAGAAGCTTCTTGGATGAGAAGCAAAACATCTTCAAGGAAAAACAAAATCCAGTTGCCTTTTGAAAAAGCATCTTTGGGACAACCATGACCTGGATGAGTGAGAATCTTCATAGACAGTCGTGGCCAAGAGGACATTACATTCTGGGTACAGAGCCCAGTAAGTGCACTGGAGAGTCACAATCCCAATTTGCTGGACAAAGTGGAACTGACCAACTGGCATCCCAATACTTTTCCTTATGTTATATATCTATAAACTTTTATTCATTAAACATGAAACTCAGTCAACTGAACATTTAAAAATGTATCACAAATATCATTGACTGGCTCTTCTGGTTGATACGGGTTGCTGCCAGCATCCTAGGTATTATTATTATTATTATCCACAATTGAATCACAGCGGCCAGTTGTTTCGCCGGATTTGGCATTGATTACTAGTCGGGCCCCACCCAGGAGCCTAGGACGTCGTAATGTATTTCCGAAGTATATGTGCAGAACCGAGCAGTGCGGCTTTCTGCATTTGGCTGATGGTGATTTTGTCGATTTTGAGCTGTTTCAAATGTAATTCCAATGCTTTTGGGACAGCACCCAGTGTTGTTGTTGTTGTTGTTATTATTATTATTATTTTATTCATTAAACATGAAACTCAGTCAACTGAACATTTAAAAATGTATCACAAATATTATTGACTGGTGCTGATGGTTGATATGGGTTGCTGCCAGCATCCTAGGTTTCGACCAAGTATATATCTTCTTCTTCTTCTTCTTCTTTTATTATTATTATTATTATTATTATTATTATTATTATTATTATTATTATTATTATTATTATTATTATTATTATTATTATTATTATTATTATTATTATTATTATTATTATTATTATTATTATTATTATTATTATTATTATTATTATATGTGTAAGTTGCCTCAATGTAGGAAACCTTGTGCCAAAATAAGCAACAAAGCCCCATTTCCACACTGGAACACCTAAAACTGACTTCAGCTTACCTTAGAAGCAGACTGGCAATAAGGCTGAAATATTCTTGTAACAATGTGACATCGACAAACGTCAGTGGGATGTCAAGATGAACAGCTATTTGGATTATCAGCATTTTTTAAAATCATGGTGACCCCAGCATGGAAATTTTTCCTGGATGCTATATTTACCCGACTCTTTTATTACTATCTATCAGAGAGTAGGTTAAAAATATTCATTTTTTTTTAAAAAAAAGCCATCGTTACTAGAGATGTTTGATTACAGCTACCACAATCCAGACAGCCCTATGTGGCAACAGAGAGATATAGAAAACTCTGAAGTCTGGATTTCTAGATCTTTGCAGATCAGATTTGGTATTTGTATGTCTTGTTTTCTTGATGACATGGCTGATACATGTAAATGTGTAGCTTGATCAGCTACTGAAGTGTATACTTTTCATTGTATTTTCATTGTGTAAATTCTGGTAAGCTTTGTAATGAAGGGTTGTGGAATAAATAGCTGTTGAATAAACACATTTCTCACTTTGTGGTGAGATACTCTTGTTAAGAACAATTAAGTAAACTAACCATGGATTACTTATTTATGGTAATTAAATACTTCTCTGTGCACACGCTTAAAGAAAGAAGGGGGAGAATAAAAAGAATAGATTGCTATTCTATATGGAATTTCATGGTGCGTCTCTCATTGTAAGTACCCTTTCTGGAGATTAAGCCCTGCTAAATATAATTGACTTACTTTTTGAATAAATGTGTACAGGACAGTTCCTGAGATGCTATTTTTAGGTACATAATGTATTTGTTATTGTCATGAAATATTGCAAAATATGAATACTTTAATTAAGAAGTGCAGCTAAAACACTGTTTGAAGATCAGGAATCAAGAAGATAATACACCTCTGTTTCAGTATTATGGAGATCTTGCAATCTGAGAATAGCAGAATTGTGTTTGTGGGGAGTGGGAAGGCTTGCTAAAATCTTGTTTGCTTTAATTGCCTCTTAGTGGTTCAATATGTAGCCATCCATCAATATGTAGCCATCCATCTTTTCCTTCAGTCTATAAATCAATGATGTGCCTAATATACAAATAAAAATAAATTGTGTGTGTGTGTGTGTAGATATACACATACAAACACATACCTATAAATACACAGTGTGTATATATGTATTTGTCTTTGTATGTTTTCACATTTGTGTGTGTGTGTAATTAACCCCTATAGGGGCTAGACACAATATGACTACCATAAATACAAAAAGAAACAAAAGGTTTCTTTTTCCAGAGAAAATGTTACTGTACTTTATAATGTTCAGAGGTCATGCCTCAAATAAGTAAGGAAAAGTTTAGAAGAAAATTATATCCATTTATTGTAATAACATTTGATACCTCCTATATATGTGTGTGTGTTTGTATGTTTCTATGCGTGTGTGTATATGTGTTTATACAATATATAGATATAGATATATAGAATATATCTATATATCTAGATAGATATAGATGATAGATAGATAGATAGATAGATAGATAGATAGATAGATAGATAGATAGATAGATAGATAGATAGATAGATAGATAGATAGATAGATATAGATATATCCATCTCAAATAAGTGATTCTTGGCAACTAGTAATAGAAAACTGGCAGAAAACTCCAAAGATGTACAAAATAGACAATCAGCAGCTGAGATTTTTTTAAAAAAGCAACAGAAACAATCACAAATGCAAACCATTCCACAGACTTCAATCAATGCTCCAAATTTTAACAGGATAACAGAGTTGGAAGGGACCTTGGAGGTCTTTTAGTCCAACCCCCAGCTCAAGCAGGAGACCCTATACTGGGTGTCAGCAATGCGCGTGCCCCAGAGCCACATGCGGCTCTTTGACTCCTCTCCTGTGGCTTCCTGCCGACCCAGTCGTGCGACCTGCTCTCCGCCCCGACAAGGCGCGAGCCTTTCCACAGAGCCACGTGGCTGAAGCACCCCTAGCATTTTCTCTGCACTGCCAGCAACCGGCTGCTTTTTGCGATTCCGCATCCTTTGTGGGCAGCTCAGCGCCAGCCACGGTTCCCTTCATGTCAGCTCAGGAAGGAGGGGAATGGAGAGGAACAGCAGCCGCCATCGCTGGATTCAGGGAGGAAATAGCTCTGGCTCTCCTGCACAGTGCGGCTCTCCTGTGCAGCGTGGTGCAGCCGGCTACTCACCTCACTGCGCAGTGGCAGCAGTGGGGGGGAAGAGTCACTGTCCCCGCCGCCGCCGTGATCCCGGCCCAGGAGAGTATCCCACTTGTGCACACGCGCATGCAAGAGAGAAAGAGATAAGAGAGAGAAAAGTGGAGAAAGAGAGAGAAAGAGAGAGAGAAATGAGAAAATGATGGAGGGAGAGAATGAGAGAGAGGGAAAAGAGGAAAACAAATGAGAGAGAGAAGGGGAAGAGAAAGGAAGAGAAGGTACAGTACTATGATGGGGATATTACTTCTTTGGATTGCACTTTTGTCAGAGATAAAGCCACTCTGTTTTCAGGTTCTAAGTTATCTGATCTGCAGGAAAGAAAGAAAGAAAGAAAGAAAGAAAGAAAGAAAGAAAGAAAGAAACTCTCTCAGACCTATGATGAAAGCAATGGCAAGCTAGATCTCTTGCCAAGAAAATGGCAGTTTTCTAGAAGGCACAAATTGGAAGCAAGTCTGATTTTTTAAAAAAGGAAATAACAGAGATGGCAAAAAATGCATCCGAAAATAAGATTATTTATAATTTTGGATAATGTATTATATTGTCAAACTCAAAAGAAATCAAAATATATATGCTACTGCTGTTAGTACAATCTTGCCAGCTTCTATCAACTTAGAGTTCACCATGAAAAGATTACAGAGAAGCAATTTCCCACAATTAATAACTTTATTTTGGATTTGCTATCGTATTCAATGAGAAAGAAAGTAAAAGAATGAGGGGAAGGAAGGAAGGAAGGAAGGAAGGAAGGAAGGAAGGAAGGAGTACCCCTATAGAAAATAGAATCGAAATTAGGATAGGATAGGATAGGATAGGATAGGATAGGATAGGATAGGATAGGATAGGATAGGATAGGAGAATAGAAGTTTTCAAAAAATTCATTAAAAGAGGGGGGGGGGAGGGAGAGAGAGAGAGAGAGAGAGAGAGACCCATTTCCCACAGAAAACAAGCGAGAACCATGAAACCTGGGGGGGATCATGTGACTGGGTGGGAGTGACGTTGAATTGGCCATGCCCACCCAGGTTTTGTGGTTCCCGGTGTTTTTTTTTCTGTGGGAAGCGGGTCCAAATGGCTCTTTGAGTGTTTAAGGTTGCAGACCCCTGCCCTATACCATTCCAGAGAAGTGGCTGTCCAGTCTCTTCTTAAAAGCCTCCGGTGATGGAGCACCCACAACGTCTGAAGGGAAACCATTCCACTGTTTAACTGTTCTCACTATTAGGAGAATTTTAAGCCCAGGAATATTAATTTTAAGTCCAGGAGCACATGCACAACTTCGGGGCTTGTGAAAACTAACAAGGTCAGGACTAATGTGAATGTTGTGGCTCACCAGCTGACAGCGGAGCTGGCGGCAGACTCGGATGATGAGGAGGTTGGGGAGGAACTTGGGCCAGTTCTGGAGTCTGGGGAAGGCTCTGATGGATGCTCTGCATCGGACGCAGAGATAGAGTCAGGGCCCTCTGACATTTCCCAGCCACCAGAGAGGCAGCTGCCTTTGGAGGCTGATATGAGTGAGGAGGAAGAACAGCTGGGGCCTGTTCCAGATGCACGTATGTGCACAGCAGTTAGGAGAGGTGAACAACGGAGGACAAGGAGTCGACTCGGGAAGCAAAGTACACGTGGACGCTGAATGGCCCCTCCCTGGCTGGGGAATCAATAGAAGGAAAGGGGAGTGGTTGTCATAGGAGACAACGTATTTCTGAAGATTTTGCTCATTGTGTTTTGTGAATCAAAGACTGCTTGCCAGAACTTAATTTGCAGCTTTTCGGCTGGGAGCTCACGACCTTGCAATTATCGCAAGGAACTAATAAGGTCTGTTGCTGCATTTAACTCCTTGCAGGACTCTTGCTTGGACTTGTTGGTGGGTGAATGCCATTAATTCACAAGAGGTAAATAAAGAAGGGTTTTTCGTGACAAGCAGTCTGTTTCTTGCTTCTGCTAAGGCTGGGTCAGAACAGTGAACTCCTACAGGGCATGGGCTGTGATAGATTGCACTCTTTAATGGACAGGATTCATAAATTGCTTCTCCTGCCAAATCTGATGGGAAGGATAGACATGTTCAAGTAGAGACAGTCCTGAAAATTAATTATTTAATCGTGTCACAATATTAATAACAATAATGTAGTTTTTGTCTTGATTCTGTTTTTCTGCTTTTTGTCCCTTTTAAAAATTGCATGTATCTAGTGTTTTACATGATTTGTTTAATTATTTCTATTTCTGTTTTAATTGGCTGTAAGCCTCTCCATCATTTATAATAATAATCAGAAATAGCAATAGCAATAGCACTTAGACTTATATACCGCTTTACAGTGCTTTACAGCCCTCTCTAAGCGGTTCACAGAGTCAGCATATTGCCCCCAACAATCTGGGTCCTCATTTTACCCACCTCGGAAGGATGGAAGGCTGAGTCAACCTTGAGCCAGTGAGATTTGAACTGCCGAACTGAAGCTAGCAGTCAGCTGAAGTAGCCTGCAGTACTGCATTCTAACCACTGCGCCACCTCGGCTCTATGGTGAAATGGTGTACAAGTATATTGAATGAATGAATGAATTAATTAATTAATTAATCCCCCTTTGTTTAACTGAACATAGCAGCAAAGAAAACATATTTCAGCAGCCTTAAAACTATGTGGTGTATCATCTTTTGCCTTGGTTATTATGGGTAACGTATATTTTTGGCAAATGTGGCAGCCATATTGTTATTATTTATTTTTTGTATATACTGTAAAAATGAAGGAGTGTATTATAATATGTGGCCATTCCTTGAAGCCTGAAGCATTTAAAAAAAAAATCAGCAAGAATGTTGTGCTTTTTCAGTTGCCTTAAACAGCCAGACATTTTTTAGACAAAAGGGGATTTAAAAATAAGGGAAAACATTCAGGTCACATAATAAATGTTCACTATTTCTATATGGTGCTTATACGTTTACTGCTATATGACAGGGCACGTGCTTGTAAGCAGGAATACATCTTGTAGATATGTGTTTAATATGCAATTTCTCTACTTGTACACTCATGTTGAGCATCTGAGAGAAAAGCCAGGTGGTGAAATAACTTTTTATGTTGCTTAGTTTTCTTACACCTACTCAATTTAATTGGTAACCAAGAAGAGTTGTCTTGTAATCATCACATTAAAGTAGAAATATAGCATGCCTACTTTAACACCACCAGGCTGTCTTTTGTGTATTTGCTCAAAGGGATAGGAATTACCCAAGAGAAAACTCAGTCTAAAGTGCACAGTTCACACATGCAAGGCCTCCCTTGAGGCTGTACAAAGCAAGTGGTGATCAAACCTATGCCTGCAAAATGTATGATAGGAGAAGAAACATGCTTGATTGGAGCTAGAAAAAGAATAAAGACATCCTAAGGTTTCTTCTACTAAGCCCATGGAGGAAAAGAAGGAATGGAATGGAATGGAATGGAATGGAATGGAATGGAATGGAATGGAATGGAATGGAATGGAATGGAATGGAATGGAATGCAATGCAATGCAATGCAATGCAATGCAATGCAATGCAATGCAATGCAATGCAATGCAATGATAATGCAATAGAATAGAATAGAATAGAATAGAATAGAATAGAATAGAATAGAATAGAATAGAATAGAATAGAATAGAATAGAATAGAATAGAATAGAATAGAATAGAACAGAACCGTGATGGCGAACCTATGGCACACGTGCCACAAGTGGCACGTGCAGCCATATCCAAGGGCATGCGAGGCGTTGCCCTATATCAGCTCCAGCGCGCATGCACGCACTGGGCAGCTGATTTTCGGCCTTCTGGAGGGTGGAGGCCATTTTTGCCCTCCCCAGGCTTCAGGAAAGCCTCCTCCAAAAGCTGCACGCGTGTGCCAAGCGGCGGAGTGCCAGAGCTGGGCTGCCCTGCCAAAGGGACGAAGCGAGGCGATGTCAGCCGTTTCCTGGTGCCAGAGCTGAAAGGGCCCGGTGAAGCAGTTATGAAGGCACGCCAAAGGTAAGGGGCTGAGACGCCAACAGGGCTGGAGTTGGTCTGCGAGGGAGTGACAGGCAAACTCTATTTTGGCTGAAACAACAGGTGTTTGTTGGGGTCCGGGTTTTTTTGGGGGGGGAGCTCGATAAAAATGGTGGAGGTGCAAAGAGCCGAGCCGGGGAAGGAGCAGAGGGCGAAACAGGCGGCCGCCCAGCCAGCAAATGCTGCCCCGTGTGCCTGAGTCGGCTCCCAGAGTTCCTGGTGTGCAGCCCCGCCACCCCAGGAAGGAAGCATCAGCGACAAGCCTCTTTGCAGCTGCAGTGGCAGGCGATGGGCCCAACGGCAGGCCACGCGGCACCCCTGCCTGACCCCCACCATGCCTGCTGCCAGCCGAGCCAACCCGGGGAAGGAGCAGAGGTGAGTAGGCCAGCTGGGGTGGTCTCCTCATCTTAGTGGCCATGGTGGGCTTTGGCGGCATGTCTCCCCACCTTGGGAGGGAGCCTGATTGGCGACTCAGCTTTTAGGCTCCCTCCTACTGGGCGGCGGTGGCGCTGGGGGAAGGAGGAAGGCGGTAGTGGCGGCGTGGCTCTTGCTCCGTTTTCAGGCCAGCCGCCGCCTTCCCTTCCCTTCCTGTCAGACTTCCAAGCCACGAGAAGGCGAAGAGCAGAATCCGGGCTGCCAAGCACCACAACATAACTTCCTCTCACCTCCTGCTTCTTCCTGGTCGCTTTGCCCATAGCCAGGGGCGGGGTTTCCACGAAGATGTCCCGAAACCCAAGCAGGAAAAGGGAGAAAAGGAGCCCGAGCCTAGCGTCCCAGCAAGGAGAGCAAGATCCGAAAGCAGGCGGGCCTGGCCATAGCCTTTCCTTCCTCCTCCATCTGCACCAGGTGCTCACCGGAGCCTTTCGTATCTCGCTCTCCTTGCGACAACCGTGGTGCAAGCAGGCAGGTGAGTGAGCTGGCCAGTGGCCAGGCGTACGTGCGCTTGTGGAAGCAGCAATAGCGGCGAAAGTGGAGAAGAAGATAGGGTGCGCGAGGGAATCGCGGGAGGAGAGCGAGGTGCCCTTGAGCCGGCTGGTAGCTCTTGCCCTTCCACCCTGCAGCTGCCGCTGCTTTTCTGGGGCGGCGGGGCTGCACATGAGAAATGCTGGAGCCGGCTCAGGTGCACGGGGCAGCATTTGCTGGCTGGGCAGCCACCTGCCCCGCCCTCTGCTCCTTGCTCGGCTCAGCTAGCAGCAGGCATGGCGGGGGTCGGGTGAGGGCGCCGCACAGCCTGCGGTTGGGCCCATTGCCTGCTGCTGCGGCCGCAAAGAGGCTTGCCACTGATGCTTCCTTCCTGGAGTGCGGGGAGAGGAGACCGAGATCCGAAAGGCTCCGGTGAGCACCTGGTGCAGATGCATCTCACTCGCCAGCCAACCAACCAGTCAGGCAGCAGCCAGGCAGGGCTCCCTGGCTTGCTCCGCTCCTCCTGTGCGCAGAGAGAGCAAGAGGAGGAGGACAGGAAGGCTACGACCTGTCCAGGCCCGCCTGCCTTTCGAATTTCGCCCTCCTTCTCTCCCCGCCACTCCAGGAAGGAAGCAGCAGCGGCAAATCTCTTTGTGGCCACAGTGGCGGACGATGGCTGGAAAGGGCTGGGAGGCTCAGCTCAGGTTCCTTTTCTCCCTTTTCCTGCTTGGGTTTCGGGACACCTTCATGGAAACCCTGCCCCTGGCTATGGGCGAAGCGACCAAGAAGAAGCAGGAGGCGAGAGGAAGTTCTGTTGTGGTGCTTGGCAGCCCGGATTCTGCTCTTTGCCTTCTCATGGCTTGGAAGTCTGGCAGGAAGGGGAGGCGGCGGCTGGCCTGAAAATGGAGCCAGAGCCGCACCGCTGCTACTACTTAAGGATGGTTTCGCACACTGATCCCGCACATGCACAGATGAAGCTTTACACACTCACCTATCACTTGCATGGACCGGTTCCTAACAGGCCATGGACTGGAACCCATCCATGGCCCAGGGCTTGGGGCCCCTGGTCTACCAGATAAAGAGCAAAAATGGAACTAAAGAAGAAAAGATGGAAAAATGAGGAAAGGAAAGCAGCAGAATAAACTCATATTTCAGCAAAATGAAAGTCAAAAAGAAAGCAAGCCAAGATTAATAAGTTATGTACCTCTTATCCTCCGAGATCAAAGGAACCAAAGCTACCTAATAACCTGAAATATATATTGGGCTACAATTCCCATAAGCCCTAATCATCATGGTTAATAATCAGGGATTTTAGGAGCTATAACCCCAAATGCCTGATGGATACCACATTGTCTATGAATATCATGATTCAATTTTCATTATGGAGAAATTATTTATTGCTAGAATCCAGCTAAAAAGGTCTTCTAGAAGATTCTTCCTACTCTGTGGATTTTTTACCATTAAAACAAAGTTCATCTAGTCCAGCTCTCACATTTTATGATCAAAGTGACAAGTTGTCTTTTCTCATCATGGCTTGTTCAGCATGTAATTATTTGGAATTGGTTTAATTAGTTCTGACTTTTTTTTAAGATTCATAATTAAAATTGAGATCTATGTAGTGCATTTGTTTTACTTACATTTTAAATGAGCTTGGAGTATTTTTCGTTTAATATGGCTCTTAAATGTTTTGATAATCACTTTGCATCCTTTTTTTATGCGAGCAGAATTATAGTTTATTTATATAAACTGAACAAATAAAACTGAAAAATAAATTTCCAGGAAGAAAGCTTGCATCTTTTTTGTGTCAAACTTGCAACAAAACTTGAGCAAAATATGTAGACATTTATAAACATTCTGTAATCACAGGCTGTCTCTACCTTGAAATATGCCTCTGCACCAGAGGTGGGTTTCAGCAGGTTCTGACCAGTTCTGGAGAACCGGTAGCAGAAATTTTGAGTAGTTTGGAGAACCTGTAAATACCACCTCTGACTGGCCCTGCCCCCATCTATTCTCTGCCTCCCGAGTCCCAGCTGATTGGGAGGAAATGGGGATTTTACAGTAACCTTCCCCTGGAGTGGGGAGGGAATGGAGATTTTGCAGTAACCTTCCCCTGGAGTGGGGAGGGAATGGAGATTTTGCAGTATCCTTCCCCTGCCACGCCCACCAAGCCACGCCCACCAAGCCATGCCACAACCATCAAACCACGCCCACAGAACCGGTAGTAAAAAAATTTGAATTCCACCACTGCTCTGCACCAAAAATACTTCTCACCCTTGAAGTCTGTCCATCTACCAAAAAAATAAAACCTTTGATTCTTTTTTGCATCCTATTTGCATTTGATCAAATTCTCCAAATGTCCCATATATATTCTGCAGTACTTTATTATTTTTTCCAAGTACTTCATTACTTTTGGGAAAAGTCAGCAGTTATTTACCGTGTGCCGTGTGCCGTGTCGTATAGGGCATGGGTGAGAAAGGAGGAAATGATAGTAGATTAATTATTTAATAAGCCAGGCTTGTTTGTGAGATTTTTTTTTCTAATTATTTTTTTTTTCCATCTGGAGTCTAGCATCCTGAAGGCATGTTGAGAGATAGGAAAATATATAGGCAACCTCCTGTTTATTTCATAAAACAAAAATCTTAAAAGGAGAGAAAGATTGCGATACTGGCCACGTACTAAATTGAATGATAACACTAAGAAATACAGTATATAAGTATCGGTATTACTGCTTATACTGTATATGCACGTTCAGATACACTGCCACTGAAACAGACTTTTTTTTAAATATGTCTTCACAAATAATACAGTTGAAGGAATTCTTTACAAAGAACAGACTAGGCATTTAAACATTTTAGAACTATTATTGAAATATGTGTCTGTGGCTGCTAGTATGGATATGACACAAAGATAAAGAAGTACATTTTATACTATCATAATTTACTGACAACAGCTTCGGGGGGGGGGGGGGACCAGCTGTGTTCCACATCTAAGCAAACATTTTCTAAGAGCCTTGGTGCAAGGACTCTCTTTTTTCTCTTTTTTCCTCTCAGAATCTGTCTGCAATAAGACTGGATTCTCATGTCAGGAAAGCCAACTAAGGATTCATGACTCAGTAAGCATTTCCTCAGAATGCAGGTAAATCCCCAATGTCACTTGCTTCGTGAAGGGCAGTGACACCAGGGGTGCCATAAAATGAATAAAAGATGGAGCTAGAAATTCACTTTTACACTGCCATAAAGCTAAAAACCTGAGAGGTTTTGCCAGGGATGACTGTATCAAAAGGGATTACTCACAGATGTCGTCTTATCTCATGCGGGTTTCATGACCCAAACCAAGGATGGACAATTTTGAGCCCTTGGGAATGCCATGCTTGCTGCCCTATATGTTTTTTTTTTTTTTACCATCTCATTTCATTTTCAAAGTAATCTGCCTGAAAATTTGTCTCCAGAGGTGAGAGGGAAGGGGAAGGGAGGAGAGGAGAGGAGGAGAGAGAGAGAACAGGAGGGGAGGGGAGGGGAGAGGGGAGGATATCACATGACCCTGGGACACTTCAGCCATCGTAAATATATACCAGTTGCCAAGTGCCGAAATGTTGATTACATGACCATGCAGATGAAGGTAAGTGCAAGGACCAGTTGTAAATCACTTTTTTCAGTACTGTTGCAACTTTGAATACTCCCAAAACAAATGGTTGTTGAGGACTTCCTGTACTCGTGATTTATATCTGACCCATTCCTTGGTTGGCTGGATTACTATTATTCTAGCTGTGGCTCTTTCTGCAGAAGACTGAAAAATCTTAGCTGGTTTAGAATACTGCTGTGAAATTCCTTACAGAGATGGAATAGGGGCTGTCTATTGACAAATCAAAGAGCTGCTTTTGAGCTAGCTTTGAACGGCATGAATCCAGATTTCCTGAAGAACTAATTTCCTCCTTACAAATCTTCCTAAGAACCAGTTCTTTTCATGGAGGTTCTTCTCGGTGTCCCTTGAAATGTTTATAAGAGGACGATCTGTAAGTTAATCTTTGCTGTGGCAGCTCCGAAAAACCTAGTCCTTATGGTTCCTTTTATTCCATTTACAAGGACAGTCAAATTGTGTTTCTTTGGGCTGCTGTGAAGTCAGCATGTAACAAGGCTTGTTTTATTGTTTCACTGCCTTAAGTATATTCCTCTGTGATCTCTTTAGGGATGAAGTATAGGGTAAGAAGAACTTGAAATAAACAAATGAAATCCTTCTGAGGTTTAAGGAGGGCAAAAAAAAATCTCATGCACATTGCTCAGGGGAAGAGGCAGGATAGTGACCTGATGGGCTATCACCCATTTTTTATACCCTCTGATATAAAAATATCAATTTTCTCCAGTCTGCAATGGGACATTTGCTTTTAAGTCAATCGGGCGGTCATGAAGCAAATTCAACTTCCCCAACTGACTTTGTCAGAAACCAGCTGACAAGGTAACAAAGGGTGATCACATGACCCTGGAATGCTGCAAAGCATAATAAATATATGCCAATTGCCAAGCACTTAAATTTTGATCACGTGACTATGGGGATGCTACGACAGTTGAAGACCAATCGTAAGTGACTAAACAGATGGTTTTAAGTCAAGGACTGCCTGAATGTCAGTGATCTGTCATTTGTTTGGAAATGAAGGTTTAAGAAACTTCAATGATAACGTTCAGGAAAATGGTCAGTATTTCCCCCCCCCCTAATTATTGAACCTTTGTTTTGACTTAACAGCATTAGTGAGAGGATCACCAAAAAGTATGGTAATAACATACAGGTTTTTGAGCAATATTGTTTGTTCTTGCTTTTGCTGGCAGTAACTTTTATTCTCAGCTACGCCAGTCACTTTGTCCAAAATAGCCCTCAAGATTGTTAAACTATATAACTCTATACATTTCAGGCAGGATATGCAGAGTTGAATTTACATTATTTATAATCCATCGTATCTGGGGTGCATCAGACTGAGGAAAACTGGAATACAATGTCTAGGCAAGAAATGTTCAATAAGCAAACATTTTGAAACCTGTTTTGCTTGCACTAAGAAATGTGACATTTT
>QLTV01002552.1:3755243-3776572 GCA_003457575.1 Thermophis baileyi | reverse complement strand
TATATATATATATATATATGCTAAAATGGGAGAAATGCAGAGAGTGAGTGAGTGATTCAAGATTCAAAGGCTTCTGATTCAATCAGAATCAGAATAGAGCTGGAAGGGACATTTGGAGGTCTTCTAGTCCAACCCCCTGCTCAAGCAGTAGACTATACCATTTCAGATAGGTGATTGTCCAGGCTCTTCTTAAAAACCTCCAGTGATGAAGCACCCACAACTTCTGAAGGCAAGCTGTTCCACTGGTTAATTGTCCTCACTGTTAGGAAGTTTCTCCTTAATTCCAGGTTGTTTCTCTCTTTGATTAGTTTCCATCCATTGTTTCTTGTCTTGCCTTCTGGTGCTTTGGAAAGTAAGTTGACTCCCTCTTCTATGTGGCATCCCCTCAAATACTGGAATACTGCTATCATATCACCCCTAGTCCTTGTTTTCTGTAGATTGGCCATACCCAATTCCTGCAACCGTTCTTCATATGTTTTTGTCTCCAGGCCCTTAATCAGGGGTGAAATCCAGCAGGTTCTGCCAGGTTCTGGAGAACCGGTAGCGGAAATTTTAAATAATTCGGAGAACCGGTAGCAGAAATTTTGAGTAGTTAGGAGAACCAGCAAATACCACATCTGGCTGGCCCCAGAGTGGGGTGGGAATGGAGATTTTGCAATTGATATTGAAGAGTCCTGGGCTTAAGACAGAACCTTGTGGTACCCCACTGCTTACTTTCCTCCATGTAAAGGTACTACCATTAAGGACTACTCACTGAGTATGGTTTGTCAAGCCAGTTACAAATCCATCTGGTGGATGGGTATCCCACATTTTTCTAGTTTAACAAGAAATAGGTTGTGGTCTACTTTGTCGAATGCTTTGCTGAAGTCTATTATGTCCACAGCATTTCTCTGGTCTACTAAAAGGCTGATCCATTATCTTCTGATGCCTTGATAATCTAAATTGAACAATAAGATTGCCTTTCCTTTACCAATGTTTCTAGAGTGAAAGAACACTTATGGAATCGATGGATAAATCTTTCATTTTTTAACCAAAATGTATCATGCTGATCCATTCAGTTATTTAAGTGTAGGGTACTGAGTCAATCAAATAGAATCCTTTGTACCTGTAACTTTTTAAAAAAAAATAATATATCATTCCTCCACATCAGATAGGATGTTCTTTTCCTCCAACATTAGAGTGATTATCCACGGGTGAAGAAATATTACAAATAATACATATTAAATAGTCCAGGATAAGCTATTAAATAGTCCCACATAAAAAGGTGCCAAGCTTTGAACTACCACGTCAGCAATGGACAATCTTGAATTGTCCACATGGCATCAGCTGGGAATCTCTGTATAAATGAGGCATAGTATCCTTCCCTCAGTGTGACTGCTGGGCCCCACGTCAAACTGTAAATTACATTGTGACCAACTGTAAGCTGAGGGCATATAATGATCCAGTATCTGATTTTTTAAAAATATAAACAATGCTGTGTTTCAATGGTTAGATGGCCTAGACATTGATATTTGAACATAGATATTTTTAACATTTATATTTTATGGTATTTACTAATCTAGGTGGGATGTTAATATATATTGCTAGTGCATGTATGATATGCCATACACTAAATAAATAAATAGTCCAAGACATCTCTTGCTGTTCTTCATTTTGTGAAATTGTGATTTATTTATTTTTTTGCAAAAGTCTAAAAAACCACAACTGTTTAAAACTGGCAAAGATAATTGAATAACAAGACTCACCAACACCATATACTTCAGACTAAGAAGAAGATCTGTAATTAAGGCTGAGACAAAAAGAGATGTAGCCCCTCTCAACTCTTCCATATTTCGTTCGAAAAAAGAGAGGCAAAAATAGAATATGAGAGAAGGTTACAATAAATATTGAGCCTAGACAAAGTAAAAATACTCCTAGTAATGATATTTGAGTTGTTGTGCTATTTAAATGCATCTAGAAATAAATCCCATTGACATAATTAAATTTACTTCAGAATAAACATGCATAGGGCTGAACTCTAGACACATTTAACCTCTACCTCCTGAGTTAGAGTTTTTCTTATTTTTATTTTGCTTAGTCTTCAGGCTAACTTTAAAGATCAGCTGGCAAATCACTTTCAAAAGAGTATTTAATCGTATAAAAATGATACCAAATTTATTACAGCAATTGTAATTATTTTATTTTATTTTATTTTTCATTAAAAAGCTTGTGTCAGAAGGTTGAACCGTTTCAGCTAACATTACATATGCACTTTCTGTACCTAATTAGCAGATAATACTTTGGACGCTTGTAAGGTACAATTCAAAAGCCTTGCTTACAACAGTGTTTTGTATTCGGCAAATAAATCATCATGGCAATTAAATTCCTTGCTATCCTGGAAACGCTACTATACTGTTGTAATAATGGAGGATAACACTGTCAATGCGACCAATCAAGAAGCCATTCCTTCAATAATTGTAGGATTTATGACTAGTCATTGTTAGATATGCTGTAATTCATAATATCCCAAGTAGACAAAAATCTACTACCTTTCAAATAAATATGATCGATGTGAACTTACCCTTTAAGTGATCCATGTATATAGCATTTCTCCCAACCTGAAACTCCTTTGTGTCTGCTTCTTAACCCCCCCAGTTCCTTATCCAGCCTTGATACATTTTGGACAAGTAAAATAAAATACATTCTCCTCTTGTGAAAATGCATTTAAGATATTGAAATTAAGAAAACAATATATGCGTAAGATACGGTCTCTATCAGATGTTGCTTATAAGCCATACTTAAATATCTACCATTATTTTTTGTCCAACTATCACTCATATTCTCAACATATTCACCTGGTTAGTCATTGCAACCAATTATGCATTCAGACTTACCAACTTGACATATCGGGTGGGATATTATGATCTGTTGTTATTGGTTTTATTGTAAGTCACCTAGAGTGACGTAAAAGTTAAATGGGCAGCTATGAAAAATGGGTAAATAAATAATACTTCTAAGAGCATCTCATTCACTGTCCACTATCAGCTAGTACGAGGTACACATAGATACCTTCCTGAGTATCTAACTTTATTTGTTCAGAATTTAGGAGTTTACTAACAAACTATGAACTACCTAGGCTTCTGAAATCTCTTCAGGCGCACTAAGAAATAAAGATGTGCTGTGTTTACTTATTTTATTTAGAAAATTTATAGAGCCTCTTGTCTTAAATATTTATCTTGGGGGAGTGAACACTTCATAGAAAAATATATATAAAAAACTATAATCAATTAAAATAAACCCAAGTACAAACAAACACACACACACACACACACAAACACATACACACACACACACACACCACTGAGGAACTCCACAGCAATTCCTTAACAACAAACACACATAGCTTGTGGAAAATGCTGGTTTAATAACCTTCTACAAAGCCAATATGCTCAGGGACCATCCAAATCAAAGGGAAAGGTTGTTTTATAGGGAACAAACTGTGAAACAAGAAGGTATAATGATTTCATGTCATGACTGTATGGTTTCATATTGCACCTATGAAGGGGGTAAAGGTTTCTTCTGCCCAGTCATGTCCAACTCTAAGGGACATTGCTCATCTTTGTTTCCTAGCCAAGAAAACCAGCATTGTTCAAGGACACTTTGGTCATGTGGCCGGAATGACTATACCCAAAGGTGCACAGAACACTGTTAACTTCCCACCCAAGTGGTACCTATTTATCTACTCTCATTTGCATGATTTCGAACTGCTATGTTGGCAGGAGCAGGGGCAAGAACAAACACACACACACACACACACACACACACACACACACACACCACTGAAGGACTCCACAAGCCATTCCTTAAAAACAAACACACATAGCTTGTGGAAAATGCTGGTTTAACAACCTTTTACAAAGCCAATATGCTCAGGGACTATCCAAATCAAAGGGAAAGGTTGTTTTATAGGGAACAATCATGTAACAGAGAAGGTGTAATGATTTCATTTCATGACTGTATGGTTTCATATTGCACCCATGAAGCTATCGGCTATTTGCTGATACTAATTTCACAGAGTGGTCCCTTTTTCTTAGGGACCATGCTCTACCATTTGAATCTAGTCCCTTGGGAGTTGGGCGGCATACAAATTTAATAAATAATAATAATAATAATTAATTATCTATCTATCTATCTATCTATCTATCTATCTATCTATCTATCTATCTATCTATCATCTTCTGGATTTTAATCCTAGTTATGGGTGTGGTGATGATATCCTGAGGAGACCCAGTTCTATAGATTAGCACTTTAAAGCCCAAAACATCCTTCAACCAGCAATTAAATATGTATCCTAAATGGTTATTGGTGAAAAATGGGATTTATTTCTTTCTGCATCTTTTATCTCACTTCAGTTCATACCAGTCAGCTTTTAGGGGCCTTCTTTATGATTATTTAAATTTATAATATTGTGTTAGACATTTTTCTCTAGCACATTTCTGTAAAATTGCTCAGATATTGTAAATATGCTCAAATATCTTCTGCAAAGATTTATGATGATGTATTTTATAGAGTTTCAGGGTTCTGGGATCAATTGTAAATGCTTATTAGCATCCAAACTGCTATTTACTGTTTTAAATCATATATAAATTCTTCGCTTTCATTTTCTGCTTTGAGAATAGTGTGTAGAATTAATCAAGATAATGTTGTATTTTTTTTAATGGAGTTTGTTTACCGTGGCCAAAAGAACTCTATGAATAACTAAATGTGGATCTGAGAATATTTTTTTCTCAAGAACATTAGCAATGATTTTCATAATTGACCAGTTACGTAATTTATTGGTTTGTTCCATGCAGCACATGAAATGTTATTATCCTAGCTGTTTTTATTTAAGACTGGTTTACTGTATATTGCTCATGTTTGGAAGCAACAATGGAGTAATTCTCTTTAAAAATTCTGTCACAGGCAGCTTTGAATGCTGCTAAAGTAGGATGGTCCATATAGATAGTCCTCTTTGGACTCAAAATTTCTTTTTTGTGACAATTGCCTTGGCTGTGGCTGTTTCTCCTCTTCCTCAGGATCATTCTCACAGCCTTTTACATAGGCCTTTTAATCTTCTAGTCACTAATATTAAATATTTACTTGTTTAGCTTTTTGTGTCTTGTGTGTTTTGTTTGTAATCAGGTTTTCATGATAGTTATTTGTATCAACTACTCATGGCGAAGGAAGGAAGGAAGGAAGGAAGGAAGGAAGGAAGGAAGGAAGGAAGGAAGGAAGGAAGGAAGGAAGGAAGAAAGGAAGGAAGGAAGGAAGGACCATTTAAGTTACTTCTGTACATGTGTTGCATTTAATGGCTATGAGGATGAAAAGAACACTGTGTACAGCAAATATTCAAATTACAGCAGCTTCATTTTTAAAAAAAAAAAATCATTGCTTAAAAAAAAAAATCATTGCTTATATGAACCCATATAGCACAGAAAGTTCACCAAGGAAAGGTTTCAGCAGATACTAATCAGTAATATGTCACAGACCATTGAGCAAGCTCTTATCCATGGACCCAGGGAACTAATTGAATCATTAGGAGAGGCCTCCGAAAATTGACCACATAAGGGGAAACTCAGTTATGAGTTTGGTGGCAATCTAATTTGACTTCAGTTGTTTTTGTTTTTGTGGGGTTGTATGTATGGCATGTCTTTAACTGTGTCAAGTAATTTTACAACATTAAAAAAAAGTAACCACTACCTCACAGCAGTTTGTAGAATCAAAAGTTCTCTGGTACTTAATAAGCAGTGGCAGAAAAGCAGTTTTTTTGAACTCAATATAATGAGGCTTACATCAATTAAGGGACAAAATGGCATCCATCCATTTCTAGTTACATGGATAATTGCATAAAATATTTGTGTGGTCTCTTGAGGTTTTGCTAAAGAATCCAGGTTTCGCACAACTCTTGTTAATTTATTGTAATGAAAGGATTATTTAATTTTAAGACAGACCTTCAGCAGGGTTTGTCCTAAGCAAAAGAACAAATCATTTATTTTTGTGTCCTTACTTAGGAGTAAGGCCCATGAAACTCAGTAGAAACCATGTTTATTTGTTTGATTATTAAATGTATATCTCATCTTCAAACTTTCCTTCCTTCCTTCCTTCCTTCCTTCCTTCCTTCCTTCCTTCCTTCCTTCCTTCCTTCCTTCCTTCCTTCCTTCCTTCCTTCCTTCCTTCCTTCCTTCCCCATTCCTTAAATTGCCATGTGTACCTGATATAAATTCAAACCAAGCCAATAAAAACCATTAAAACTCAAAATATAAAATATTTTAAATTGATTATGACATTGTTGTGCATTATGTGCATCAAGCCAGTGTCAGCTCTTAGCAATCACATAAGATAGAGGTTTTTTTTTCCATAAAGATTTGTTCCTGTCTTTCAGGTTTCCAATGGTGCACTCATCACTACAGGTAGTCCTTGACTTATGACCAAAATTGAGCCCAACATTTCTGTTGCTAAGTGAGACATTTGTTAAGTGTTTTATGCCCCTTTTTACAACCTTCCTTGCCTCAGTTGTTAACTGAATCATTGCAGTTGTTAAAGTAGTAAGTGAAATTTGGTTTCTCCATTGACTTTACTTGTCAAGAGCCGAGGTGGCGCAGTGGTTAGAGTGCAGCACTGCAGGCTACTTCAGCTGACTGCTAGCTGCAGTTCGGCGGTTCAAATCTCACCGGCTCAAGGTTGACTCAGCCTTCCATCCTTCCGAGGTGGGTAAAATGAGGACCCAGATTGTTGGGGGCAATATGCTGACTCTGTGAACCGCTTAGAGAGGGCTATAAAGCACTATGAAGCGGTATATAAGTCTAAGTGCTATTGCTATTGCTATTGTCAGAAGGTGGCAAAAGGTGGATTACATGATCCCAGGACACAGCAACGGTCATAAATATAAGCCAGTTTGCCAAGCATCTGAATTTCGATCACATGACCAGGGAATGCTGCAACGGTCATAAGTGTGAAAAAGTCACTTTTTTTCAGTGCCATTGTTAACTTCGAACAGTCACTAAATGAACTGTTGTGAGTCAAGGACTACGTGTACTATAATTGAGTTTACAGAATAAAAGAATAACAGAGTTGGAAGGGACCTTGGAGGTCTTCTAGTCCAACATCCTGCTCAGGCAAGAGACTCTATACCAGGGGTGTCAAACTCGCGGCCTGTGGGCCTGATGTGTTATGTGCTGGCCACCCCCACCCCCATTTAGCGAAGGGGGGAAAGTCACGATACATCCTGTGATGATGCCGTGACGACGCGAGTTTGACACCCCTGATCTATACCATTTCACAGTGTATCTACCTTGCTGCTGGCCATTCTCTGCTTCTAATTCTTTCCACCTTTCCTAGCATTATTATGCCATTGTTACCAGATTCTTCATGTAAGGTTCCTCTCCAGATACCTTTTTTTTCCCCCTCCTATTGCTTCTCTTTCTCTCAAAAGAAATCTGCAAAAATTTATCCTGGATAAATAAAAGAAATCCACGCACTGTAATGGGAAAAGCTCAGGCTTTCAGTTGTCAGAGCAACCTATATGATTGCGAGCAATATACATTGGGCTGAATCCACAGAGTTTTCTAAAACATATGTTGCACTAAATGAGGTATATACTTGGTTTGTTATCGCCGCACACTCTAGACAGACAAATGGGACTTTAGCAGAACAACTGTTTTCAACGGAAAAAGTAAAGGAAATGGAGGTGCCTTGTCTAAAAGTATGATTTATTGGGGGCAATGATTTAAGTTAGAAGCTTTAAAAGCCATGCTTTAGAAATTGCCAGTGAATGTTATTATTATTTTTTTAGCTTTCCAATTTTACTCCTGTTTCTGCATCTCCTTTTGAAGTAATTGCATGTAATTCTATATGCTGGAAAGCTGTTCTCAATTTTTTTTAAAAAAAGAGTTTAAAGTTCAGATTGGAAACTTTGTTAGATTTGTGTTCTATAGCAGTGTTTACTTTTACAATACAGGCTGCTGGTGAAAGCCAATATCATAACCCAAATATTTTGATTTCATTTGATTTTTTTTTTAACGGCCACAGTTTGGGAGGAATTTTGGGGAAATGTTCTTCCTGCCACAGCTAATTTGTTTCCATCTCAGTTCAAATCTGCAAGATCTGTAGAGTGAGTGAAAGTTATGTAGTTCAGGGATTTGGTAGGGTGTCATGCTGCATTGCAAAACAAACGAATGCAAAAAAAAGGGGGGGTTGGGTAGAGGGTTTCTTTCTTCATTGGAGTTTTGGATTCAGGATCTATGGGATTATCCTCAATTCAGAGTGAATCTTGGAAAACATGTCCCACTGCAGTCTTTTGGACAGTTGAGATAGAAAGAGATCATTATTGCTAGAAGAACTTCTTGTGTAGTTAGTTGTGTATTCAATGTCCCTCTGTCTTGTGAAATATTAATTTCCCCCATCAACTTTATAATTATTTTTGACTCTCATTAGTTAAGACTATTTCTTTATCCTTTCCTTTCCTTTCCTTTCCTTTCCTTTCCTTTCCTTTCCTTTCCTTTCCTTTCCTTTCCTTTCCTTTCCTTTCCTTTCCTTTCTTTTCCTTTCCTTTCCTTTCCTTTCCTTTCTTTTCCTTTCTTTTCCTTTCCTTATGGTTTGGAGTTGCTTTTCTTCTTTCCTTTCCTTTCCTTTCCTTTCCTTTTCTTACTTTCCCTCTTCTTCTCTTTCCTTTTCTTTCCTTCTCTTTCCTTACCATTCCTTCCCTTTCCTTTCCTTTCCTTTCTCCTCTCCTCTCCTCTCCTCTCCTCTCCTCTCCTCTCCTCTCCTCTCCCTTAGCCACTCCTGTGTTTTTAATATCTGCTTACAAAGTACATTAGCATTGGCAAGCTACAATTCATCAGTCCAATCTGGCTGGTTTATATACCACCCATGAGCTAAGAGTGGATAGGCAGGCGAGTGGCAGATTAACAGACTTAAGCCTCAGCCAAGCTCCTGGTCTGAGGGGCAGGACAAAAGGGCAGGGGTTGGGCAACCTGGACAGCAGTGGCAGCAGTGGCAGCCTATCAACAGCCTTTATGCTAATGTGCCAGAGCTATTTTAATGGCTGCCACACTCCTGGATTTGCAGACCTGCATAGAGTCCGAGGATGGGTGTCCCTTTACAAAAAAAAAAATTGCTGACATCTGAAGTACATGTGTCACTTAGTTGGGTCATCTTGTAAGAATTTAAACAGTTAGAATAAATAGAATAACAGAGTTGGAAGGGACCTTGTAGGTCATCTAGTCCAACCCCCTGCTCAAGCAGGAGACCCTATACCATTTCTGACAGATGGCAGTCCAGTCTCTTCTTGAAAGCTTCCAGTGATGAAGCTCCCACAACTTCCAAAGGCAAGCTGTTCCATTGGTTGATTGTTCTCACTGTCAGAAAATTTCTCCTTATTTCCAGGATGAATCTCTCCTTGATCAGTTTCCATCCATTTTTCCTTGTCTGGCCTTCAGGTGCTTTGGAAAATAGCTTGACCCCTTCCTCTCTGTGACAGCCCCTCAAATATTGGAACACTCTATCATGTCTCCCCTGGTCCTTCTCTTCATGCCCAGTTCCTGTAACTGTTCTTCCTATGTTTTAGTGTCCAGTCCCCTAAAAGTCTTCTCCAGAAGACTTTTCCAGAGTCTCAACATCTTTTTTATAGTGTGGTGACCAAAACTGGATGCAGTATTCTAGGTGTGGTCTTACTAAGGCTTTATAGAGTGTATTAGTACCTCACGTGATCTTGATTGTATCCCTCTGTTAATGCAACTTAGCATTGGGTTTTTTGGATGCCGCCACAGACTGTTGGCTCATATTTAATTGATTGTCCACTAGTTCTACTAGTGTTTCATCAACAATTGCAATGTCGTTGTTTAGCAATAATTTTTAGAGCCCCTTGAGCCCTTTCCAGAATGATTGGCTCTAGCTGAGTTGTCCATATGTACCCTCAATTTTGATAACACTTTTGTTCTTGTTTGGTTCTTCCGTATATTAATGCTAGTTTTATTTGTATCTTCTTTTTCCAGTGGATCTCTGTGTTCTTTGTCTTTTATCACACCAATCTTTGCACAAATGCTTTCTTTGATTTTTGCAATTCTCTTAAATAAAACTCTTCCCCTTCCCATTTGATCACTATCATCAATTTCATTGTTTTGCTAATTAAGATATAATTCCATGCATCTTCTTATAATACACTCTTCTTTTATATGGGCCATTCTCTTCTGTCTTTATTGCTTTTTGCCTTATGTCTTATTATATCAGCAGCATATCAATAGAGAACCATTTTGCTGTTTTGTGTTTGAGATATTTCTATGTGCTTCATCTTTAATTATTTCAAAACTTTCAGTCCAGAATTCTTCAGGCACTTTCTATCAAGTCTAACCTATTATATCTAATCTGTATCTTTACCACATAATCATGTGGACTGTTGTTAAGACTCTATCTGATTATTTTGTTTTCCTTAATATAACTGTATTTTTGGAATAAGGAGCTCATAATCACCTGGTTTTCTATTTGCCAAGGGAACAGAACATCTTCATCTTTGCTTGCAGAATGTATCTTCAGTTTGATCTGAGCATTGTCCAAGAGCCACGGTGGCGCAGTGGTTAGAGTGCAGTACTGCAGGCTACTTCTGCTGATCACCGGCTGCCAGCAGTTTGGCAGATCGAATCTCACCAGGCTCAAGGTTGACTCAGCCTTCCATCCTTCCGAGGTCGGTAAAATGAGGACCCAGATTGTTGGGGGCAATATGCTGACTTTGTAAACCGCTTAGAGAGTGCTGTAAAGCACTATGAAGCGGTATATAAATCTAAGTGCTATTGCTATCTGGTGATGTCCATTTTTGCTGTAAACATTTTTACATACATCTATTAGACTACATCTTGCTTTGTTTTGTACAACAAAGCTGTTTTCCCATTATTCCATGTGATTTTAACATTTCTGTCTGCCTGTATGTCTATTTGTTTATTATTTAGTTAGCTAGTTACCGTAGTTAGTTATACCACACCTTTATTATTTTTATAAACTCAAAATGACGAACATATCCAGTATCCTTCCTCCTCCTATTTTCCCCACAACAAACTTGTGAGGTTGGTTGGGCTGACAAAGAATGACTGGCCCAAAGTGACCAAGCCAGTTTTCATGCCTAAAGCAGAATTAGAACTCACAGTCTCTTAATTTATAGTCTGGTGCCTTACTGTATGTATCCACCGAATGTTCAACTTCCATTTTATCTGCATCAGTCTGCATTTACTTGAATAATTGCAATATAAATTGCCTTGTCTTGGACTTGAATTGAGATAATTTTGTCATATGTTGAGTTGTATCCAAACACTGTTTTTTGGTTTTTTTTGTATTGCAGTTTCTAAAGATGTCTAAAACTTGTATATGTTCCAGAAAAATTGTGTACAAAAGGGCATATAATAGAGAAAATGGTTTCTAAAAATGCATATATCAAAAGAAATGTGAAGAACAATGCAGAACATTTTTCTACACAGGCTTTTAACAAAATATTCATAAAAGGTTGAGACAATGGGACAATATCTGAGAAAAATTGAAAAGATTGTATGGAGCAGAACGGATTTAGCAGCCTTTCCATTCCACAAAAATTATTTGTACTAATTTAGATTACTTTTCTTGATCTGTGGGCCAATTTACTGTCATGAAAAATAGCACAATACAAAGAACCACAGTTCTTCTTAGTAGTCTCTCTACTTTTTACTATGTAAAGGATTAAAAAGTAAAGTATCTTTCAAGTTGAGCGTGACTCTTTGTGACATCATGTCTACCTGGATATAATTTCTTGACAACTGTATAAATGTTGTTTACAACTACCTTCTTCCAGTTTTCTCCTCCCTACCTTGTTTATAGCATTAGTATTACCTGAATTATCCCATCCAAATTCCAACCGGATCAAACATTGCTTAGCTTCCAAACCCTGGCATGACTAACCAGGTACTGCCACCTGCTGAGACTAAGTATGGCAGTACAATTTAAAACCTGAAACTAAAGAGAGAATTGACTTCTCAGATTGGTCAAAATACCTATATGAAAAATTTGACCTTGAATTGTGAATGGTTTCCTTTATTTGAATATATGTGAAAGATGCTTTCTAAGTATTTGGGAAACACAGAAAGAAAGAAAAAAATAAGAATGAACCCAATTAAGCTAATATTGCATGAGCATCAGTGCAATACATGTGTGTTGTTTAATCTGCTAAAGCCCCAAATATTAATTTGTGAGCATACTCTAGGGCAGTGGTTCTCAACCTTCCTAATGCCACGACCCCCCCGTGACCCCCGCCCTGCTGCCGCAACCCATGCCCCACCCCCTCCCTGCACGCGATGAGGTGACAAAGGGGGCGTGGCACCAGGGGTGAAATGCTCCCATGCTCCTGGTTCGCTCGTACCTGTCGGTCACCGTAGAGCCGGTCACCAAGGTAGCGCGAGGCGCCGCCCACCCACCCGGATGCCACTATTTGGTTTCTTTTACCCTCTGCGCATGCGCAAAGCGTTCTGCGCATGCGCAGAGGGTAAAAGAACCCAAATGGCGGCGTCCGGGTGGGTGGGCGAAGTCTCCCGCTTCCGTCGCTACCAGCTTTCCAGCGACCCGCAGGCACGGCTGAACCAGGAGCATTTCACCCCTGCTGATGGTGGCACCAAGATGGCAGGCTAGCGCGCGTGGCGACCCCTGTGAAAGGGTCGTTTGACCCCCAAAGGGGTCCCGACCCACAGGTTGAGAACCGCTGCTCTAGGGCAAACCTTAGATACATGCCAACACATACATGCCAACAACAAAGCAAACAAAAGAAAAATAAAAGGAAAGAGTCCACTAGCTGTAAAAATGAGATCTGTTATGTAAACTAATACAAATGAACTAGTGGTATCTTACGATTATATTACTTTGTTGTTTGCATGTACATTGAGAGCTTATGCACCGGAGAGAAATTCCTTATGTGTTCAATCACACTTGGCTAATAAAAAAATATTCTAATAAAGAATTCAGCTTGGAAGAATTTCCACGTGGCATTCTTGGTTTTGGACATGATATCTCATGCTGATGAAAAACTGCCCCAAACATGAAGAAAGCTGCTGCTTTTCACTTGCACCTTAAAAAATATTTCCTCCCTTAGGGAATGTCTTCGTCCATTCCACTATGACCATTAATGGAAGTCATAGTTAGGTCCTTACTCTGGGCACTAAAACATATTTTAGTATTGCAGTTCAGAAGTAGTCCTTGACTTACAACAGTTCATTTAGTGACCGTTCAAAGTTAAAACGACACTGAAAAAAGTGACTTACGACCATTTTTCACACTTACGGCCATTGCAGCATCCCCATGGTCACATGATCGGAATTCAGATACTTGGCAACTGGTCCATATTTATGATGGGTGCAGTGTCCCGGGATCAAGTGATCACCTTTTGCGACCTACTGACAAGCAAAGTCAATGGGGAATCCAGATTCACTTAACAACCATGTTACTAACTTAACAAATGCAATGATTCACTTAATGACTGTGGCAAGAAAAATCATACAAAACAGGACAAACTCACTTAACAAGAGTTTCACTTAGCAACATAAATTTTGGGCTCAATTGCGGTCATAACCCGAGGACTACCTGTATTTTTACCATGACTACCTAGTTGCTCATTCTTATCACTGTCTTCACCTATGATTTGCATCTCTAGAAAGAATTCGAGAGGTGACTGGGACATTGATGACAGTGAGAAAGAGAAACAGCTCTTGTTTGCGTATACTCAGGTGCAGTGGTGGGATTCCATTTTTTTTACTACCGCTTCTATGGGTGTGGCTTGGTGGGCGTGGCAGGGGAAGAATACTGCGAAATCTCCCTTCCCACCCCACTCCAGGAGAAGGATACTACAAAATCTTCATTCCCTCCCCATTCCAGGGGAAGGATACTGCAAAATCTCCATTCCCTCCCCACTCCAGGAGAAGGATACTACCGTACAAAATCTTCATTCCCTCCCCATTCCAGGGGAAGGATACTGCAAAACCTCCATTCCCACCCCACTCCAGGGGAAGGATACTGTAAAATCTCCATTCCCTCCCCACTCCAGGGGAAGGATACTGCAAAACCTCCATTCCCACCCCACTCCAGGGGAAGGATACTGTAAAATCCCCATTTCCTCCCGATCAACTGGGACTCGGGAGACAGAGAATAGATGGGGGCGGGGCCAGCCAGAGGTGGTATTTGCCGGTTCTCCGAGCTACTCAAAATTTCCGCTACCGGTTCTCCAGAACTGGTCAGACCCTGCTGAAACCCACCTCTGCTCAGCTGCCATTCAATGGTAAGACGTCATAGCTTTTCATACACACATATGCTTTCTCATGAACTAAGAACATGTAATTGTGTAGCATGCAGTTCCCGATTGTGATAACCAGGCCATGAATATGTCTAAGAGAGACCGAGAGAGAAAAAGGTCATTTTATTGCCCTCAGGTATTGGAACTGAATGTATGAACGAGGCTTAAATCAACTATGGAGACATAGCAGTCCTAAAGGATCTGTATCCAAAGATCTGTACCATTTGTTTTAGGTCCCTAAGGAAGCTTCACATTTGTACTTCTCAAATTAAAGTCTGAAGCAAAGCTTCTCTAGAATGGGGAGCTTGACAAGTAGGTTATGAAATGCCAGAAGATGTTTGCCATTCAAAGCCATTCTGAAAGTGAAACCTTTCAGAGCACAGGTCCACGTAAGTAGTTATTTGGATCTCTGCCTAGATTTCTAAATAAATCGAAATGCATGTTTACAACCACTTAAAGGCAGATCTGTTGCTAGGAAACTTAAGAGATAATGTTTTAAATTCAAGTATAAGAACAGATGCTAAAGTGGCTAAAACGCTCCTATTTTGATTTCTTTGAGATAAACCGTACTAACATGGTATTTGTTAGTATCAATACATTTGTTGGCAATATTTTTGGTTGTGGGAAAATAGTAATTACAATTAGTGCACAAATTGCAAGGAGGTGATTCCCTAACTTCTATGTAGCACCTCTTAATTATTGTTTTAAGCACTAATAGAACTTTTTCATAGCCTTCTTCACAAGTCAGAGCCTTCTGCCAGGTCCTTCTACCCCTGTGTCTCTGACTGAGGAGGGTACATTGACCTCTAGGGCAGCACAGCACTGCTTTGTCCAGTCAGTTTAATCAGATAATTAAA
This sequence comes from Thermophis baileyi, assembly GCA_003457575.1. NCBI lineage: Eukaryota > Metazoa > Chordata > Lepidosauria > Squamata > Dipsadidae > Thermophis > Thermophis baileyi. The sequence goes on along the minus strand of QLTV01002552.1, from coordinate 3,761,407 downwards.
CATGTCATGCTAAAATTGAAAACTTTAGACTCTTTTTTGCCTATTCCTAGGTATTAGATTAAGTTATAAGAGGAAAGTTTATTATCAGCTAAAAGCAAAGGCAAATAGAACTTCGCTCAAGAACTTTCCCACATCCACCTATCTATAATTTGAGCAGAGATTATAACTATTTGCTGACCGTCCTTGTTATCTGCAGTCTTATTCTCCAACATTTTTGTATCTGCCGTTAACCAAGAGAAAATAGACATTGATATAAACATACATGTTTTGAGGCATACTCTCAGGCTCAAGAAGCAAAGAAAGACATGTTATGATTATTCTAAGTATATTTCTTTGTTGTTTCCACCTATAGACAGAAATCTTGCCAAACTAAAACAGATATTTGCACCATGAAACATATTCTATGGGAACTAGTAGGGAGGATCCGACTTCACCAGAGGTGGTATTCAGCCGGTTCTGTCCGGTACGCCCGAACCGGTAGTGGAAATCGCGGGTGGCCCCACCCACCTGCCCCGGCTCTATTTGTGCTCGTTTTTGCGGGTGGGCGCATGCATGGAAGGCTCGCCTGCGATTAAAGCGCATGTGCGGGTGGCCGTGCGCATGTGCGGAGGCGCGCACACTAACATTTGCAAACCGGTAGGGAAGGTAAGTGAAAACCATCCCTGGTCTTCACCCTCTTTCTCTCACACAAACTGTCTAAACTATGATGTGTCTTGCTTCTCTAGAATGCACACCCTCCCTCCTGGGAATCCAGTCACCATTCCCTCACATATACAGAGCACTGGCCTTGTTTATTGTTACTGTAAGGATATGTGAAAAGATAAATGTATAATATACATTTTTAAGGGTTATATTAAAGGAACTGATTCTAAACAATGCATTTGCTTTTTCTTCTCTTTTCTCATTTGTGATGGCTGTTGCTGGATCAAGTCAGTCATGAGACATTCATGTCTGCACTATTCCGGCAGACAGAAAGAAGGTAACTTTCAGGAGTGCTGCAACTGGAAGCGTCAAAAACAAAGAGACTATCCCAATTTCTAGGACCATATGGACATTAACTTCCAGTAGTCAGCCAAGAAATAGTGAACCCAAAGGTGCTTTTTCAAGCTGAAGAAGCTTCTTGGATGAGAAGCGAAACGTCTTTAAAGAAAAATCAGAAAGTCCAGTTGCTTCTTGAAAAAGCATCTTTGGGACAACCATGACCTGGATGACTGAGAATCTCCACAGACATTTAAGAAATAGTGAAAGAACTAGGAAAAGCTATATGGCATGAGTGGGGTGACTCCCACTATTAAGAACTAGGCGAGTCACTCAGATAAGAAAACCAAGCACTACATAGAAGCCAAGTGGAATTTTGTAGCTGACTTGATTCAGCAAGATCCACCATGACCAAGCTCCCCAGGCATCAAGCTTGGCTATTTGGAGTAGATGTTTGAATGGATTCTCCTTTAGATCAAGATCATGTGAGTTTATAATCACTTTATAATCCTTTGGTAAGGATTATCACCACTTTATAATCCTTTGGTAAGACCACACTTGGAATATTGCATCCAATTTTGGTTGCCACAATATAAAAAAGATGCTGAGGCTCTAGAAAAAGTGCCGAGAGGAGCAAGATTAGGGGACTGAAGAACGGTTGCAGGAATTGGGTATGTCTAGAAAAGAAGGGCTTGAGGTGACATGATAGCAGTGTTCCAATATCTAAGGGGCTGCCACAAAGCAGAGGGATCAACTTAGTCTCCAAAGCATCTGAAGGCAGGACAAGAAGCAATGGATGGTAACTAATCAAGGAGAGAACCAATCTAGAAATAAGGAGCAATTCCCTGACACTTAGAACAATTAATCAGTGGAACAACTTGCCTCCAGAAGTTGTGGGTGCTCCAACACTGGAGGTTTTTAGGAAGAGATTGGACAACCATTTGTCTGAAATAGTATAGGATCTCCTGCTTGAGCAGGGGGTTGGACTAGAAGATCTTTAAGGTCCTTTCCAACTCTGTAATTCTGTAAGTGGTGGGTGAAGTGGAACAATATGGTATCTTTTGACTTTTTTCTGAAGATTCCATTTTTCTTTTATTTGTCATTGTCTATTGTTCCTAGAGCCGGAAATGACTAGCACACATGTGCGGGGGAGCCTTTACCTTTACCTTATTGTTCCTTATTATTTTTATTGTGCTTTTAGTTTGTGAAGCATGCAGAGTTATCTGGATTGAGCAGCCTAGAAATATGACAAATTAAATTAAATTAACATATAACTGTCAAAGGCACCTTCCTGTAAATGCACCCGTTTTTAATGGGGTTGTTTTTGTTTCTTGCTTTTCAATTTTAAGCTTGCCTATGAAAATAAAAATCTGCATTATAAAAATGCAGCAGGCAACCACATTTGTCTCTCTATTTTGTTAAGCATAATATATGCGAGTTTGTGTAAAATAGCTGAACATGAACGTTAAAATATTGCTTGTATTTCCACCTCTAATAAGGGAAAAATCTTGTTCAAATGCATAAAGATGTACAATGGTACCTTACATTCAGAATCTTGGCTAAGAAATTTAAATTGGCCATTGCAATGCTGCAATGACAAAGATATTAAAATTTCATACAATGATGTAGTTGCTTAGTTTATAAGTAATTCCCTATTTGTTTTCTGCCTTTTGTTACCACACTCACATGTGGAAAAAAAACAAATAGAGGCCATTTATTACAGCAAGCTTTTCTTTTTCTTCCAGTTTGATTATAAAGGTCTTTCTTTTTCTTTTTTAAATGAAAGTTTGTGTAGTGGGAGTAAATCAAATCCAGGACCAGTATTTATCCCAAAATATGACAACCTTAAATCCAACATGTTTCACTCCTCCAGGGATGATTAGATGGAAAAGCAATCTCATCTGACTCCATTATGGTACTCTCGCAAGCCTAAAGTGAACCTCCTGTTTTAAAGGTGAATATGTCTAGCTACAGCAAATAGGGAAACAAGCAAGCAATATTTCTATCACCTGGCATGGATTTCAGGTTAAACTTTGTCTTAGGAACAGTACAGGTGACACATACGAGCGAAGAATGTGCAAACTATTGTGTTACTCAATTGTTTAGAGGACAGTACATGAACCTGAAGATAGATAGATAGATAGATAGATAGATAGATAGATAGATAGATAGATAGATAGATGGATGAGAGAGAGAGAGAGAGAGAGAGAGAGAGAGAGAGAGAGAGAGAGAGAGAGAGAGAATAAATTTATTAAAAACATACTCCTGATCTTTTTACCTTTTCCTTATTGTTCATGCATGTGTCTTTCTTGCTGTTTTTGCCTGCACGATGCCCGTTGTCCTATTTTGCCAGTTATTCTATTTATTTGCAGTCAGTGTTTAATAAATTATATTTTTTGCTAGCTATACTGAATGGCATGTGTTCTTCCTCTGATCCACATATAGGAATTGAGCAGGAATGTACAGGATGGAATTAAACTGGAAATTACCCAGGATACTTTTTTTGTCCCCAAAGGGTAATGTACCTGTCATGAATCCATAAATACATGCTTAGCACTGCTCGAGGTATAAATGAAATGTGCAGGCTTGAAGCCGAAAAACCATGTGTGTCCCAACTCACTCGATTCACAGAGGCGGGTTCTATTTGCTGATAAATCATGGACATCATTTTTGTTCTTTATATTTTTGTGTTTTTAATTAAACAGAACAGAAGATGGAAAAAGAAAAGAGGAGAAAAAGAGGAGAAAAAGAAAGCTTAGTGTGTGCATAGAGGATTGACTTCATCTTTATATAAAGTTTTACACAGCAATTTCAAATTTCTTTTTCACTGTAAGCAACTCAATTATAAGTTGCAAAGAACATCAGATCTTCAATGTGTTGAGAAATTGAAGCCATTTTCTTATCTTTGCAGTAGTTGAAGGATAAATATTTTACTAATTAGAAGGGCACATAGAATTCATTTTAGTTGTCCAGCCACCCATTTCTCTGTAATTAGTATGTACTTCAAAAAACATGGACATCCAAAAATATTAAACAATGTCTGAAAGTCAAATGAATATGTGTAATGACAGCTTATGAAAAATATAACAGTTTTAATTAAGCATTAGAGTATTTTCCTAAAAAAACAGTGGTATCCAATAAGTCTAAGCTATAGCTTTTTTTGTTGGTGTTAAATAAGTTGATGTCTAACACCTACTGAATTTTTTGATATAGATATTAAGATAATTTCCTATTGTTTAGACAAAATTAATTATCTCCAGTTCTTTGTTTCACTCAGTCTTTAACATTTGCATATCAAATCATATTAAAGTAAAATGTATTTTTAAAGGTTAATTATGACTATTTCTGTCTTCTAATATTTGTAATCACTTATAATAATTTAGGTCTCCCCGAAGCTGATAATTGTCTGACATTATTATTATTATTATTTTTTGGCAATTCTCTTATTTTTTTTTAAAAAAAAGGAATAGTGTGAGATCCCACAATTGCCAGAGTTAAGTTTAATCTTTCTCACTAAAATAATCAGAATTTAAGCTTTGGGACAGTCATTTGATAGGAGTGTTTTAATTTTGATTCCTGGATTAAGTTTCTGAAATTTTGGTGGATATGACATTAACTCAGTCTGTCTTCTTCTAGTAGAACAAGTGCAGTGTAGTAGTTAAGGTGTTGAACTAGAAGTGGGAAACTTCTAGTTCACGTTTAACCATAGAAGGACTCCAGATCTTCAACTTGAATGACTCCAGGCCAGTTAAATTTCCCTCACTCTAACTTACATCATCAAGCTATGATTGTGTAAAAAAATAGGAGGAAAGAGTGCTATGTATACCCTGACGAACCCTAAAGAAGATCCCTAAAGAACTCTAAAGAAGAGAAATAAAATTTAAAAATCTGGCAAAGATCAGGAGGGTAAAAAGTAGAAATTTTAGTTGAATCTAAAGCAGGGGTGGGAATCTAAAGCAATGGAAAATATAGTTGAATCTAAAGCAGGGGTGTCAAACTCTAGGCCTGAGGGCCAGATCCGGCCCACAGGGTGCTTAGATGTGGCCCACGGGGCCACCCTGGAAACAGCGAAGGACCGGCCCGCGGTACCTCTGCTAGTGAAAATCGAGCCCTGTTTTCACTGGCAGAGGGTTGCAGGAGGCTGTCACAGCTGAAAATGGAGCTCGGTAGCCCGTTTTCGCTGGCAGAGTGCTTGGCCCACCACAGGTGCCCCCGACACAAGTGACGTCGAGCTGGCCATGCACACCCTGGCCACGTGCACCCCAGCCCCCCAAGGTCAAACACTACCTTGATGCGTCCCTCAATGAAATCGAGTTTGACACCTCTGATCTAAAGCCTTTGAATGTAGCACAAATTTCCAAGGGGAAAAATGGATGGCATCTTTGTTCAAAAAACAACCAAATTCACTTTCTGTTCTTCAGGTTTTAAATACCTGAACTTTTTAATTTATTTATTTTTTTGAGGGGGAAGGGGAATCTGCCTTATGTTGGGTTCTTATCCAGACTAACAATATTATTTTCTTTTTCTCATCTCTCACTGGCAAGTGCTAATTTTAAAATCTCTCTCTCAATCTGTACCTATTCTTCCTCTCTTTTAAAAGGTGCAGTTGCTCCTTCATGCACATGATTTTGCTGGGAAAATTGTGTACAAATTATATTCATATAATTTATAACTTAACATATATTTTAAGTTAAAAATTTGTAGAGAGAGGCAAGGATGATAAAACACTGTTAAAATGAATTAAAAGGTGAAGGGAGAGATCTCAGGGCATTGGCCAGCCGTATGGCAACATGCTCCCCTAGACTCCCTACATGAGGTTGCAGAACCATGTTTTAACTCTAGCCAAGAAAGTGGGGGCCTGCAATCACCTCTGAGCAGAGAATATTCCAGAGTGGGCACAATGGCAGAGAAGGCTCTCTTTCTAGACCCAGCCTGCCTGCCACATATATCTATATCTATATCTATATCTATATCTATATCTATATCTATATCTATATCTATATCTATATCTATATCTATATCTATATCTATATCTATTATATCTATATCTATATCTATATCTATATCTATATCTATATCTATATCTATATCTATATCTATATCTATATCTATATCTATATCTATATCTATATCTATATCTATATCTATCTATATCTATATCTATATCTATATCTATATCTATATCT
>QLTV01002552.1:3713303-3735375 GCA_003457575.1 Thermophis baileyi | reverse complement strand
TCCCGGCGGCCAGTGAGGTCGCACAGGGTTGGCCTTCTTCAGGTCCGGTCAGCCAGACAGTGTCGGCTGGTGGGACCGTGGGGGAGGGCCTTCTCTGTAGCCGCACCGACTCTATGGAACCAACTTCCCCCCGAGATCCGTACTTACCCCCACCTTACTGGCTTTCTGTAAAGCCGTTAAGACCTGGCTTTTCTGGCAGGCCTGGGGCCAATAGTTGTTCTGATTGGCCCATGCATGGTTGTATGAATGTTTTATTTTAAATATAGTTGGGTTTTTTTTCCCCTTTCTTTTTTAAATTGTTTTTATATGTTTTATTTTTTTATGATGTAAGCCGCCCAGAGTCCTTCGGGAGTTGGGCGGCATATAAATTTTATAAAATAAATAAAATAAAATAAACCAGACCCCCGCTGCCCTCCAATGCCGCAGGGGCTGAAGCTGGGTTGGGGCCACCCCGCCGGCCGTTCCAAGGCTTCCCGCGGCTGGCTGAGCACTCGGCCGGCCTCCCCGGCAGGTGTGCTCCAGCAGTGGCTCCATCCTGCCCAGTGCTGTGCCTGCCTTTGCTGCGCATTGCTGTGCTTTGCTGTGCTTTGCTGCAATTTGCTGCGCTTTGGCGCTCGCTTGAGGAGGGTCTCCCCACACACGTGCACCCTCCTGGCCCCGCCACAGCCAGCCAGGGAGTCAGGAGAGGGGGAGGAGGGTCGCCCGAAGGGAAGCCTCCACCAGGAGTGGCAATCGTTCCTCAGCAGAGAGAGAGAGAAGGGGAGAGAGTGGGAGAAAGAGAGAGATGGGAGAAAGAGAGATGGGAGAAAGAGAGAGATCAGGAGGGAGAGAGAAAGAGAAAGAGATGAGAGGGGGGAGGAAGGGAGAGGGATAGATAGAGAGAGATGGGGAGAGGGAGGGAGGGAGATGGGAGAGGGAGAAAGAGAGATGGAGAGAGAGAGAGAAAGAGAGGGAAAAGAGAGAGAGAGATACCTGTTTCCCATAGAAAAGAAAACATAGAGAGCCACAAAACCTGGGTAGGCGTGGCTGTGGGGGCTGTGGGGGAGTGAGTGACATTGAGTTGGCCATGCCCACCCAGGTTTTGTGGCTCCTGGTGTTTTGTTTTCTCTGGGAAACGGGTCCAAATGGCTCTTTGAGTGTTTAAGGTTGCCGACCCCTGTTCTAGGGTGTTAGCTATTCCTGCCAGCTTAGTATCATCGGCAAATTTGGTAAGTTCCCCTTCTATTCCCTCATCTAAGTCATTTATGAAGATATTGAAGAGTACTGGGCCTAAGACGGAACCACTGCTTACTTCTCTCCATGTAGACTTAGACCCATTAAGGACTACTCGTTGAGTACAGTTTGTCAGCCAGTTGTGAATCCATCTGGTGGTGAAGCTATCTATCCCACTTTTTTCTAGCTTACGAAGAAGTAGGTTGTGGTCTACTTCGTTACTTCTGGAGGGGCCTCATTGTCCTCTCAGAAGTGATGCAGAATCTGAAGAGTCTTTAAACCTGAGTCTCCTGTTCAAGGAATGGGTGGCAGTGGTGACTAGGAGGTAGGTAAGATAAAGGTGTCCCTGCAGGTTTTACCCCACTAGTCATGACTGACTTTAAGCTAGGAGGTGGCTAGCTTGTACAAATCTATTTTAAGTCAGTTGTCTATGGATTTAGAGGTTAAGGTTAGAGTTAGGGTTAAGGTTAGGTGGTCACTTGTTGAACTTTAATGTTGGTTTATTTATTTATTGGTTGATTAGCCCTTGGGCCATATCAAAGTGCAGAGTTCCAGAAACAAATTATTACTGAAATTTGATAAAAGCAATTTAAAATGGAATTGATAAAATACAATTTAAAATGAAATTGGAATAAAATACAATTTAAAATGAAATTGGAATAAAATGAAACGATGAAAGATGAATAAAATGAAAATAGAATAAAATACAATAATGTAAGATATAGATAAAATATGATAAAATTATATTTCGGTGTCACCCCTACAATCTACCCCAATCAGTCCTGCATATGCAGATCTCAACCGAACCATTTTGCTCAGGTACCGTGCTGTGTTAAATGTTATTTTCAGATTCTGGCCGCACATAAGGTAAGTTGTTTTGATATGGGGATCCCAATGGGTCATTCGTTTGGTACTGTATATAGACCAAGGTACCTGTCTCTCAGCCTCTTATACAGGCAACAATCAAATAGGATGTGAGCCAGGTCTTCTACCTCTGCCGTTCCGCAAATGCAGAGATGTCCATTATAGGGTATGGAATGGAATCTCCCATATCTGACCATTGTGTCAAGCTGTTCAAATCTCGCTCGCGTAAATATCTCCCTAAGGTGTTTTGGCAGTTGTAATTTCAAATAGATGTCTATTTGAAAAGTACATTTGTATTTGCTCAGCCATTTCAAGTTACCCACCTTACTAAGGATAGCTATGTCATTTTAATGTTGGTTAGTGTAACATGTTCTACATAGGGCTGTGATAAAAGATCATTTGGAAACATCAGCTAGTCCAGAATGTAGCAGTTTGGATAATTATACTGTAGGTGAACCTTAGTGCACTCCAAAAGTCTGGTTCTTCCTTTGAGTATTCAGCTAGAGCAGGGGTCGGCAACCTTAAACACTCAAAGAGCCACAAAGGTCCTAACCAGAAGCCCCCTGTTCAATTCTGAAGCCGACCGGAAGTCCGGTTCCCCCACCATAGAGTCTCCTCCTAGCGCGATGTCCTTTTTCCTCTACCTGTCCTAACTGAAAGCCCTATCAATTGTGGAGCCGACCGGCGACAGGGAGCCGCAGCAGAAGGATGAAAGAGCCACATGCGGCTCCAGAGCCGCAGGTTGATGACCCCTGACCTAGAGTATTGGGTGACCCATCTTGTTATCATCCAGTGTGAATTTTGACTGTGGACTGTGCTTTTTTATATTATTTGGGGTATGTCGGTTATTATTAAATATGACAAATAAAATAAAATATTTGTATCTCTTTTCTGTTTTAAAATATGTTAGCCACTCAGAGTGGCTTTTAAGTGGGTGGCCTTATATAATGAATAAAAAAATCATTATCAGATCAGATCAGTGTGTATGCCTGGGTCATCAAGTGACAGGATTTGATGCTATATTGTGTCTCGTGAAAGGGGGAAAATAGTGTGCATATGCAGTTTGTAGTACTACTTTTCCTCTTCTATCACTGATCTATCACAAAGATCACAGTTTTTTTTTAAAAAAAAAAAAACTGGGGAAGTTTTCATGAGCCCTCAAATGTTTCCCTACCCCCAGTATGTGAACAAAGCTCTTATGAGAAACAGTATTTGTTAAAGCGAGTCAAATAGCAGAAAGTCCAGGTCACTTGCTAGATCCTTTGAAACAAGGTTTGCTTTGACCTACCACCTGTGCTGACCCACATCACTAGAAGGTCAAGAGAAAGCTCTTTTGTGAAGACCCTTGTTAAATGCACTCTCAGAAGCAAGTAGCTGCCCCTGGATTATGTGGAACTGAACAAAATACACTTTGTATTTGGCACGAAATGGCAGAAACATGGGAAGAATTCCAACATGTGGACTCTACTTCTCAGCTATGAGAAGCCTTCCCAGTGTTGTGTGGTTGTCGCTATGCTAGAAAGGTTGCCTTGGTAACTAAAACTAGTTTCTACTTTTTCTAGTTTGATTCAAGTTGATCTACCTAAAACAAAACAAAACTGGATTCCAATGGTTAGTCTGTTTCTGCTGTTCTTTATATTTTTGCATGGCTCATATACATTGTTTTTTCACCAGATTTTATCCCTGGACTCACTTGTGCTTTTTCTCTAATATAATGCTTACTTTTGAGGATTTGATCCCTGACTGGTCTTGGGCAGACAATCCACAGGCAGACTTTCAGGAGCAGTTACCTCAACTTGATTAATTTTATATGCTAAGCAAAGGTAAAGGTAAACACTTCCCTGTCCAGTTGTGTCTGACTCTAGGGCGCAGTGTTTATCTTTTTCTTGGCCAAGGAAGCCAGCATGGTCTGAAGACATCTTCCATGGTCATGTGGCCATGGAACTCTGTTATCTTCCCACCAAAGTGGTACCTATTTATCTACTTGCATTTGCATGCTTTCAAACTGTTAGGTGGGCAGGAGCTGGGGCGAGGATGAGAACTCACCCCATTGTGAAGGGCTCAGTCTCAAACCTGGGATGTCAGCTTTCCATTAGTAGTTCCAGCTGACAAGCTCAGCGTCTTTAAATGCTGAGCCATCGTGTTTCCTTGGATGCCAAGCAGACAAAGATGGAGCATTTGGAAGCTGTTGTAGCTTCCAAATGCTCTTCAAGAGAACCTCATGTAAAGAACAGAAGCCTGTTGCATCCAACCCATCCAGAGCCCCACAGCTTCTAAGCACTTCTAAGCTTCTAAGCACTGGGACAGGATGTCCAAGGTATCACTCAGGTAGCTTAAGGTGGAGATGTAATGCTGGTTATCATCAGCATACTGGTGATAACTCACTCCAAACCATCAAATCACCTCAGCAGTGGCTTCATGTAGATGTTAAACAGGAAGGGAGGGAGTGCTGAACCCTGTGGCACCCCCACAATGTAGAGCTGTGGGATGGATCTCTCCTCCCTATCAACTGTCAGGGTTCCAAGAAACACCCCCAATGAATGAAAACTCTGAGGCTTGAGTTTCCTCAAAGGTCCATTTTATTAGAGATGTCATATTGGCACATCTGGGGAAAACCCGAATCTGAAAGCTTCCGGTTTTCCACACCCAAAAGAAAGTTCAAGTCCCTGCCCCAGCACCAACATGTCCATCACATTGTCCAATCAATGCACCATCCCAACTGGAGATGCCTCCCAGGCACACCCCTCCAGGTGCAGGCCAGAGTGACCTTGACTGTCGGAGAAAGGAATGTTATTTTGACTATAGTTCCCCACTCACACAATCCCCCCCCTCCCAGTTTCCCACAGCACTAAATGTGGCAGGCCTGAAGATCCAATGCCCAAGATGGTTTCCAGGCCTGACATCAACATCAATTGGAACTAGACCTAGAGGAAAAAAAAGAGAATCAGCACAACAACCACTCCTATATCCTGGAAGCAGTGCAGAAGGATAGCATGATTGATGGTATTGAAAGCTTCTGAGAGGTCAACAAGAGCAAGAATGGATTCACTGTACCCACCCTGCTCCCACTACAAGTCATCCAAGAACATGATCATACCATCTCTATTCCGTACCCCGGTCTGAATTCTGACTAAAAAGGTCTTTGGGACTAAAGGATTCATATTTAGACCACACAGAGGACAGAACCCCATTATTGTGAACTGTAATTTATATGGCTTCTTCTCTATTGACTATTGGTTAAAGAAAAACGGATGGAGAGTACAAAATATACATTTCAGCAAATTTCACCCAAATTTGGAATCAGGCCCCAACAAACTTCATGCAATTTATTTCTGAACAAATTTAGAAATATGTATTTATTTGAAGCGTTAATTATGATCTATAATTTCATCTATATAATTCTCACCTGTAGCCTGAAAATACGGGAAAAAAAACCTATTCACTATTCTCTTGAATCTGTGAACTGGTTCTTAGAAAACAAATGTACCAAATGCAATCTAAGTTTAAATTATATCCAAAGGCCAGTGAAACGGATGGGATGGGATTATTTTTCGTCTCCACAGAGAGAGAAAACCTGTGCAAATATAAAATATTCATTAAACATAGATGTGTCTCGAAACTCTGGGGCATTTTCACAAAGAAGAGTGGAACATAGATGGAAATTAGAATTAAAGGAGTAAAATTAACAATAGCAAAATTAGAGGTGCATGAAATTAAAATATGATTGCGATGAAAAAAAAATCTTGACAGGGAACAATGTCAGGAATAATTTGTTTATTTAAATGTCATCATGAATTCTTCCTGGAATAATGGCTATTAATTCCAGGTTCAATAGTACCCTTTGATTAAAGATGTCAAGGTTCTTTTCAAATCCTTCATTAACTTTGCTTCACCTTGTTCCTGATAAGCATAGGATTACTGTGCTACCCTTCACTCTAAATCTGAGTGCTTTGCACTTTCACAAATAAACAAGTCTGATTATGTCATATATGAATTAAATGAGTTCAAATGGTTCAAGATTTCCCCCATCTAGTGGAAGGCAGAAAATAAAGCATATAAAAGGCACTGGCACCTTCTCCTAACAAGATAGGGGTTTTTTGTTGTTGTTACATGTGAGGTTAAAAAGGGTGATGTAGAAGAAGAGGCAGATGCTTGGGGGCAAAATTAAGAGAGTTATCTGTCTGTAGTCATTATGTTGCCACAAATGATCTGAGTCCAGTCCCCTTGAATTCTGTTGACTATCGCCATTTTATTATGGACCATTAATTGACTAGATTCTTGTGTATAGGCTTGAACAAAAAATCTTAACTGGAACTTAATGTACGGTCCTGATTTTTTTGTGCCTGACACGTGGGGATTTGGTTGCATGGCTGTAGCTGTCATCTTGATGTTTTTGGCCCTTTTTCCCACCCACAACCGCCCTTGTGGAGACTCTTGATTAGCCCTCAGCTACTAAGAGAACAGTACTCATGCTGCCTTAGGTTTTGAAGACATCTTGCCTATCATGCCTTTCCTTCCATCTCTCAAGCTTCCTCTTTCCGCTATGTATTCAAGATGGACAGTGATTAATATTTATATGTTAGGGTGTAGGTATATACACATGTATGTATATAGCATATCTATATGTGTGTTGTGTATGTGTATACTTTTGAAAGCAGGCAACAGAATTTCATTTTTAATGTGTGCCAGAGTGACCACAGAAAAAAATGACAATAAAGGTTATGTTATCCATCTTATCTCAGTCCAATCTATCTCACAAGATTGTTGTAGGGGAAAAAATAGGAGGAGGGAATACTATGTATGCCATCCTGAACTCCTAAAAGAAAGTCATGATAGGAATCTAAAAAAAAAAGGACATCTGAATGAATTATAAATTCTTGACACTGACTTGAATGTATATGCTTGAAACCTGGGTAGAATAGTTGTATAAATATTCTTATTTTTATTTATCTGTAATATGATGGCTTATTACAAAATAGACCACAGTCATAGTCCACCCATAAAATTATTGGAGCTGATTTCCTTATGTCCAAGTAGGCACCAGAATATGGCTACAATGCGATGCTTTGTAAAAAGAAACTCTTATAATCTGATAAAGAAGAGGTAGAATATGTGAAATGTTGGTTATTCAAATGTATTCAGTTCTTTCTTGAAACCATGACTTTGTGTCTTAACTTGATAACTAAAGCTATAACTATAACTTTTACACAAGCTATAACTTTTACACAAACCACCTCTAGTAAATCAACTCACATGGGGTTTTAATCTGAAAATTGATTGAATGGTTATATACTATTAAGTCATTTTTTTTATTCCTATAGATTTTTCTCCATGACAGTCTATTTTTAGTCTGTTCTTTCATGTCTCCCAATGGTTCAGTCATTGCCTTTGTAACTAAGTCCATCCACCTTGCTATTGTTGTCCTTTTCTTCTTTTTTCTTCCATGTTTCCCAATATTAGACACTTTTCTAGAGAATTGGGTCTTTGCATAATGGACTTTGCATAAAGTTGAATAAATTGAGCCTGATCATTTGTGCCTCAAAAGTTTGAAAGCATCAATGCTCTTCCTATACTGCTTCTTTAAACTTCAAGTCTTGCTTCCGTAGAGTGTCCAATAATTCTGATCTTTTTAGGTATAGACAAATCATGGCATTTGAATATCATTTCCAAGGTCTTCATGAGAGTCATTAATCTGAAAGAAGCATGGGTGAGATAATGTGTACTACGAATGATAAAATTGGAGTGGGCTATTATAATTCATCAAACTCTTATAATAGTAGAAGGGTTGCAGAATTCTTGTGCCAGTCAAGTAGGATTATCAGTAAAATTTGCCCTATTTTTTTTCTCAGTAAAGAGGAGTACCATTATTCCTTTCCTTCCCTTGCTTTATTATTGCATTTTTTTGTTAATAAAACATGTATTGCATTGTTCATTTATTGCATTTACATTTACATTTCTCCTGGGTTTTAATGAGGACGATTAGCTACTGATGGAGTTTCCTATGGCAATAGTAGCAATAAAACACTGATTCTGCAGACCCTCCCAGAAACTCTGCCCAGAATATCCTGAATTTGCCTTGGTCCTTCTCTTCTTCTTTCTCCCTAGAAGTCATTGTGGACGAAGTGGCCTTATCAGCAGTCTCCACTTCTCTCTTAAGATGCCTTATAATTATGGGTAGAAATGACAGTTCGTGGAACAGCTGTAAAATCGGCTCTTCTACTGAAGGAAAGACGTATGCTGTGTCTCTTTATGTGGAACAGAAGCATTCAAATGAAACTAATGGAAAAGTATACCCTTCCATGCACATTACTTCAAGACTTCATTTTTATTACAAATTATAATTAAACTGAACGGACTGTCATTTCATTAAGTTGTTTGTTTCTTCTGGAAAATAAATATGCTTCTCAGATAACAGTATCAGATAAACAGTACCATGTTCTGTTTTTTTTTGTTTTTTTTTTTTGCTGATGGTGGGAAGATCATAGCTTTGAGGCCTTGAAAGCAGTCACGGGGTTAGAGTTGAATTTTATAGCTTAAAAGCCAACAGAGGTCACTGTCCATTTAATTTCAAAGGAAGTCTTCAAACTTTATTCCTGCAGCGTGAAAAAAAAAGCATTTGAATCCACAAGAATCTTAGAGGTCATTTAACAATTACAAATAATAATTTCACAAAGTCTAGTTAATATGTTGCCTGTCTTTTGCTCTGGTAGCTTGCTGTGGTTTTTAGATGTGTCAAACTGGCATAGAAAGCTGTATAAGCAAAACCACATAATTCTCACTTTCACTTTTTTTTTTAAACTACAGAACTTACCGTAGATGCATGATCCTTCAGACAGGCACATTTTGTAAACTTTAAGATGAAGAAGGCATTTGTAGAAGGTGCTCTTGATATGAAAACTGTAGATTTCTGGTTAAATTAGAATTGGAGTTTTCTTGAGAGTTTACCTCTGAAAGTTCAGCTTTGACTGTGGGCTAAACAGTAGTAGAAAATGGTTTTAAGGTAATATTGTAATATACATCTTTGCAATAGGCTGTAAAATCTTGCAACATGAAAGAACAGTGAAGTATCAGAAGATAACTCCCTATTTGGGGAGGAAGGAAACAGAACTCTATACCTAGAGTAGTACATCCAGTTTTGGTCACCACCCTATAAAAAAGATGTTGAGACTCTAGAAAGAGTGCAGAGAAGAGCAACTAAGATGATTAGGGGACTGGAGGCTAAAACGTATGAAGAACGGTTGCAGGAACTGGGCATGGCTAGTCTAGTGAAGAGAAGGACCAGGGGAGACATGATAGCAGTGTTCCAATATTTGAGGGGCTGCCACAGAGAGGAAGGGGTCAAGCTATTTTCCAAAGCACCTGAAGGCCAGACAAGGAAAAATGGATGGAAACTGATCAATGAGAGATTCATCCTGGAAATAAGGAGAAATTTTCTGACAGTGAGAACAATCAGCTTGCCTTCAGAAGTTGTGGGAGCTTCATCACTGGAAGCTTTCAAGAAGAGACTGGATTGCCATCTGTCAAAAATGGTGTAGGGTCTGCTTGGGCAGGGGTTGGACTAGATGACCTACAAGGTCCCTTCCAACTCTATTAATCTGTATCTGTATCTACCATATTTACCACATAAAGGGCCCTTGGCTAGATATTTTAGTTCAAGATCCTACAGAGAATCCTAAAAGTTCTAAAGAGCCAAGGAAAGTATAGCAAAGAGCTACTGCTACATCAAGCTGCTATATGGGGTAAAGAAATGTAGACTATTTCAAAAGGTCAAGCTCCATATCCATCAATGCATATCTGCTCCAGATTGAGATCATAGAAAAATCATAGAGTTGGATCTTCAGGTCTTCAGATCCAACCTGTGCTTACTACAGGAGTCCACATGAAAACTTCTCTGACAAATTGCTATCCAAATTTAGGTAAAGGGAAGCTTATGCATTTGTTTCCACTGTCCAATTGTTCTTATTCACGAAACATTATTTGAACATACAACTAGAATATGCCAGTAAAGGCTGCTACTGTATAGGATTATAGGGAGCATGTTGTAGATTTATTTTCTGTAAATACAGCCTTCAGGTATTGAAGAATAAATCACACAGTGAACCATGTAGACTAATTATGATTGGATATTTTTTAGTTTAGTTTATTGTGGGAACACAGCCATTGTCTAAATGTGTTGTGTGAAGAAAGCCATAATGTTCAACATATTATGCTTTATTTGTTTGGCACAGGGAATTATTTGAGTTGTTTTTCATTTTTCCAGCTAATTACTCCTTATTTGTGCCCTTTGCCAATAACTTAACTTTAGGATGTGTGAGCATACTGATAAACATTACAAATCACAATACTGTTTATTAAGACTCTATTATATAACTTTTACTATGTTTTAATGCTGTAGTTCCTTTGTTTTTGTTATGTTCCTTCATTACAGAGAGTCAAAAACAGAAGGCATATAAACAACATGCAGAGAAATAACAGAATAGAATAACAGAGTTGGAAGGGACCTTGGAGGTCTTCTAGTCCAACTCCCTGCTCAAGCAGGAGGCCCTATAGTATAGGGCCTATACCATTTTACACAAATAGTTGTCCAATTTGTTTTTAAAAGCATCCAGTGATGGAGCATCCACAACTTCTGGAGGAAAGCCCTTCCACTGGTTTATTATTCTTACTGTCAGGAAATTTCTCTTAGTTCTAGGTTCTCTCCTTGGTTGGTTTCCAACCATTGCTACTTGTCTTGCCTTCAGGTGCTTTGGAAAATAGGTTGGACCCCTCTTCTCTGTGGCAGCCCCTCAAATATTAGAACACCGCTATCATGCCACCCCTACTCCTTCTTTTCACTAGAGTAGACATACCCAATTCCTGCAACCATTCATATGTTTTATGAATGGGGTTGCAGCCTCCTAATCATCTTTGTTGCTCTTCTCTGCACTCTTTCCAGAACCTCAACATTTTTTTATATTGTGGTGACCAAAACTGAGGTCTGAGTCATTTACATGAGTCAGGTCCCTTCCAACTCTGTTATCCTATCCTATATCCTATCCTATCCTATCCTATCCTATCCTATCCTATCCTATCCTATCCTATCCTATCCTATCCTATCCTATCCTACCCTACCCTACCCTACCCTACCCTACCCTACCCTACCCTACCCTACCCTACCTGGTCAGAGCTCATATTCCCAAACGCTGGGCTGTATATGACTGGAGGGGGGAAATGGTTTAATGAATTGGTTATTACTCTGACATAGATGTTATACTACATGATAAATTTCTCATATTTGGAATAAAATTTATGAACCTCCAATGTTTGTATTCAGGGGTGGGCTTCAAAATTTTTAACAAGGTGTTATCTGCCCGGTTGCTGGATGGGCATGGCCATGGTGGGCGTGGCCTAGTCGGCCTCCTGCACCATGGTGTGTGTGGGGGGCTTTTTGCCCTCCCCAGCCTCCAGAGGCTTTCCTCGAGCTTCCGGGAGGGTGAAAACGGCCTCCCCAGGCTCCAGAGACCCTCTGGGCCTGTTTCCAGCCTTCCCAAACTTCCGGTAGGCCCTGTTTTTCACCCTCTCTGAGCCTCCGCACATGCCCTGTACTTACCTGCATCCAAAACGGGCTGCGTGGGGATTCCTGGGAGGGGTTGGGTGGGGTGGGCGTGGCCAGCCAGGAGTGGGATTTGGGGGTTCTCTGAACTGCACAGAATCTTAGCTAGAGGTTCTCTCGAACCCCTGCGAACCCCCAGCAGCCCACCCCTGTTTGTATTCCTAAAGCCAGTAGATAAAAAAATATGGAATAAAGCATCATGGCATTGTTTGTATTGTATTTGTATGCACCAGTAGAGGCTAAACCAATTTCGTTGTATACATGATGTACAATGACAATAAAGGCTATTATTATTATCTCTTTTATTCATTAAACATGAAACTCAGTCAACTAAACATTTAAAAATGTGTCACAAATACCATTGACTGGTGCTAATGGTTGATACGGGTTGCTGCAAGCGTCCTAGGTATCAACCAAGTACCTTCTTAAGATGCACGGTGTTCCGAGTAGCGCAGTTTTTTGCAGTTCCGCTGGTGTTATTGGAAGAAGCTGCAATTTCTTGATGTATTTTATAAAATTCTTGGACATGGTACCAAGTGCCCTGATGACAATGGGTATCACTGTCACATGTTTCATCCAGTGGTGGGTTGCTCCAGGTTTGGCCCAGTTCTGCGAACCGGTAGCAGTGGTGACAGGAGGCTCCGCCCACCCACCCGGGACGCTTCTGTGTATGCGAGCGCACGTGCACTCACAAGCAAACCAGTAGCGACAGGGTTTAGAACCCACTATTGGTTTCATCCATTTGTTTTGGAAGATGGACTTTGCTTATTTCTTTTTGAATGGGTTTTATCACTTGGAAACCTGACAATCGTGTAGTTTCGATGGCCAGGTTGCGATATTTCGTGATTTTTTTCCAGTTCTTTTTCTTTGACTCCTGGTATCGCGATATCAATAAATTGTACGTTTTGGTTTTCGACAACTGTGATATCTAGCATGTTGTGTTCCAAATGACAATCCGTCTGTATTCAAAAGTCCCACAAGATCTTCACCTTCTCATTTTCGATAACTTTTTCCACTTTATGTTCCCATGACTTTTTGGATACAGGTAAGTCGTATTTTTACATAATGATCAAGTGGTCTAATTTAGCAACTCGATCATGTCTAGCTTTGTAATAATTTCGTGCGATTTTGCTGCACTCACATATTCATTATCATTATCATAATCATTATCATTATCATTATCATTATCATTATCATTATCATCATCATTATCATTATCATTATCATTATCATTATTATTATTATTATCATTATCATTATTATTATTATTATTATTATTATTATTATTATTATTATTATTATTACCTTGTGAATGAAATGTTTTCAAGGATCTCATTTCTCTCTCTGTCTATCTATTTTGACGTTAGAAGATTTTGTCAAAAGTTAATTTAAGAAATAAGTTAGGAATTCTTTCATAGGCAACATGTTGCACACTTTTGAGTGATGCATTCAACATGTTGCTACATCTAATTGTATTTCTCACATTTTTTTTTCTTTCTTTCTTTCTTTCTTTCTTTCTTTCTTTCTTTCTTTCTTTCTTTCTTTCTTTCTTTCTTTCTTTCTTTCTTTCTTTCTTTCTTTCTTTCTTTCTTTCTTTCTTTCTTTCTTTCTTTTCATTTCCTTTCTTGGATATATACGTTATCCCAATCCACAAACAATTTACAATCCAACCTTACATCCCCATGTAAACCAAGACATGTTCCAAGATTGTAGACTTCCACATTTTCATGGTTTCTTTTTTTAAAGATCAGAGTTAAAACATTCTTTTTATTTATTTTTTTAATTACTCAAAGTTATTATTAAATTAAAAGAGGATTGAAATGTTGCAGGAAGATAGTGGGTAAGCTAAAGAAGGAATAATATTATTTTTATGCACTCCCCCTAAAAAAACGATTGTGATGTGTGTGTGTGTGTGTGTGTGTGTGTGTGTGTGTGTGTGTGTGTTAGAAAAACAGTGTTAGTCCTAGAAGCATACCATATTCATAAATTCACCCAGGAAAATGCCTAGTTTTAAATAATACATTTGTGTCTGACCTTTTAAGGAAATTACTAATGTCTTTGTTTACAGTGCAGAGGGCACACAATGCTTCTACTAAAGTGAATATATTCCCAAAATTGTTGCCAGGTTGTCAGAAAAGAAAAAGGCACTTCATTAAGCTAATGTGACCTTTTGGGATAATACCTTTTCAACCTTTTCCTGTGACTTTGGTTGGGTGGATTTGTGCTATGAACCATGTAGATTTTCTGAAATTTTTAAAGAAGTAAAGGAGAGTCTGTTTCTTATTTCCTCTCAAAACTAGATTTGTTCTCTTTCTGCCATGATAAAAGACTATTGTAACTTGAAAATTTCAGAGGACACTGGAAAGAGAAACTTCAGCTGATCTTCAGTCTGAATAATTCATAGCTTCTTTTGAATCTGCCCACCCTATGGTCCATTCCAATAGGAAATTTGGGTTCTCTCCATCTGAGAGATGGGAGGAGCGGAGCCCATGGTCAGACTTTCTCACTGGCCCCAGGAAGTACCTCCTTCCTTCAATTTTCCCTACTTTGCTTTGTTGAACAAAATGCTATTTTCCCACAACATATGGAAGCAAAAATTATTGGTTGTGTTTTACTAACTAACTAACTTACAAACTTGTTTGTCTTGGAATAGATAGATAGATAGATAGATAGATAGATAGATAGATAGATAGATAGATAGATAGATAGATAGATAGATAGAGAGATAGATAGATAGATAGATAGATATAGTGGTTTCTGGAAGTTTTATGATATAGGTGTTTTGGATGGGAGAATTGCATTGATTTTGAATTATTGTGAATCATTCAGAATCTAATGATGGAGTATATACAAATATGGGTACATAAAGATTAGATTGTTTTAGAAGAATGAAGGTCTCAAGTGAGAACTTGGAAAGCTGTAAGGTATAATAGAAGGTGGGAGAAAAAAATAGATTAAATGTACCTGTTTGGAGTTTAGGTGGGGAAGTTCACTCATGTGAATTCTCTGTTGCATGTTTCTTTAATTGCCAAGCAGAAAAGAAAGAGAAGACCAAAATTAGACATTTGCTTTGTAAAACTTTTACAAAGCCAAAAAAAAGTTAACTTTTTTTCTGTTGGGAATCCTTGAAAATGTTATCCATTACACATACAGTAGCATGATTTAATCCACCCTACTGCATCTTCCCACTTAGAAATGAACTAAATCACAATGTTCCTCATATAGTCTAGAACAGGCATCCCCAATCTGGTGGCCTCCAGAAATGTCAGGATGGCAAACTCCTTCCTCAGCAATGTGGCAGTGACTTTGAGATTGTGGTCCAAATTATAGCAACCAGCAGAACCTGACTGGTCCAAAATAAAGTAATAAGGGTCAGAACTGGTTGGTTCTTGGATGTCTGACCCCCAGAAGACTCCAGGGATGAAGACTAAACTGGGATGTTGAAGAAATGTTTTAAGGAACACAGCAAGTTACTGAGAAACTTTGCCTTTAGTTCAGCTCCTGGTGAATTTATGGACTGATCCATGTAGTTTTCTATATGTAATTGATCTGAGAGATCAATTGATGATTGACAGTTATGTCTGCAAATATATATATCCACGCTACATAAAAGGATATTGCATGAGTCAATTGCATCTATGGTGCCCAAAAGACATTTTGGGCAAAATTTTAACACTAATGACTGGCAAAAAAAGCAAGAAGAGTCCAGGACAATAGTTGGGATGAATAAAAATTTAATAGGAGCAGTAATACAATATATGTTACACTAATGCAATCAATTTCAATCGGGTAACTACTCAAGAAGCAATTTCTTAGTGCATGTAGCTTCCAGGCACATTCAACAGAATATGTGGTCCTTTGCTCTACTCCAGCTGTTCCTTATGTACCCTAATATCATGTCTGCATGGTTTTTCAAGAGTTGGTAGGCTGATTACCTCCCCTTGGTGTATAAAGCTGCAGGCAATTTCAAGAAAACAAAAGAGATCCAAAGGCTTAAAGCCACTGGGAGCCTTTATAGGTAGACTAGATTAGGAATACAAAGTCATCCATGCTAATATTAATTTTATTGTAAGGTTACAGAATCTTGCAAGTTTGAATCCACTTCCCTCTTCTATCCTTTTTTCTTTGTGAAAACTAGGGAGGGTCTTTGTCTCAGGTGCTTTTTCAGATTACACTTCTGATCTGGACTCAGATCTATTTTATTTGCCTTGTTTGCAGCTGTTCTTCAAGATTATTCTTTCAGCCCATTACAGCAACTCACTCCTTTTTCCCCCTTAATCTGCTGTTTGCTCCCTTTTTGCTCTTCTTCCTCCTCTTCCTCCTTCTCTTCTTCTTCCTCTGTTTTTTCTTCACTCCTTTTCCTCTCTTTTTTTCCCCCTCCACAGGTCTTCAGTTCAATTTACATCTCCCAATTTCTGGGATCCACCCAGATTCTTCCCCAGCTAGATAATCACTCCTTCAATGCTGAACATGTGGATTATTGGTGACTATAAACATCACAACATAAAATCTCTTATTAGACTATAGCTGTCACTTGTCTGTCACTTTAATAACAGCAGAATCTGTAGACAATGTTTCTAATCTCCTGAGTACATATTTTGCTGTCTGGTTTGACTGCTGATACAAAAAACAAATGAATGGCTCATTAAACAAGTCAACACACAATTCCTAATCAAGGCCAAATGACCAGGCACTGACTTAATGGTTCACCATCGACATTGTCTTCGCCATCATGATCATAGTTGACTATTGATTGCTGTCAATGAATTTCTTTTACTATCATTATCCAAACTCATTTACTCTTACCAGACATGCAGTAATGTAATACAAGAAGATGGCTTCTCTTGAGAATGAAAAAGCTTTTCCAAAACCTGCAGATTTTAGCCATAAGTCAAGGAGATAGATTGTACCAAATACTTGAAAATTGTTTTGTCTCTGCCTCTACTCTTAAAAGTTGCGTAAGTCTTGAAGAGAGATTGGATTCTCTGTTTTTAATACAGGGTCAAATTTACCACAAGATAAAACTACTTCAAAGTCAAAGGAAAGGCAATTTATTATTATTTAATTTATTCGTGAATTGAATCTGCAAGGGCAAAAAGAGAAGTGTTCCTTGAATGTTTTATCTCTGGGGAAATATGGGTGGGTCTGAAGTATTTGTTTGAAGTTTTATATTGGAAAGTGAAAGCCTTTGGCTATCCCTGTCCTTATCCAAAGACTGGAGTGTGTCAATTCCCACTTAAAAACAATATACTATAAAGCAAATTTGTACAATGGTCAATTTTTCCACACAATACTGGGTAATTTTTTACCACTCTATTTTTTTTTATTTTGCTTCTGTAAATCGTTTTTTTTTTCATGAAATGCAATATACACATTTAAATAATATTAATGCTACTAATAAATATTAACAGTAGGGCCTCTACTTATTCAAAATAATCAGACAGGTATCAAGCCTGAATTTGATTGGGGTGTGGGATTGTTTGTATCCTTGGGCATTCTGACATGCATTCAGCTTGACACAGTTTGGAGCTGAAAGGGGGATGGAGCCTTCAGTAAAACAGAATTCCTAAGTGATGAGTCAACCACATTCCAACGTCTGGCTGACCGGAGGAGAGATGTCGCTGAGCAACCAGCTCCCATCCTGGTTGGACAATGTGACAGTTGTTTTGGAAACTTGAGGAACTGAAACTTATATTGGGGTGAAAAGCCTGGGAACTTTACTACTGCCTTTTCACCAGTAGCGCCAAGATGATGTATCTAAATAAATTTGTTCTTTGAGGAAAAGCAATGCCTCGGAGTTCGATTTGTAATGGGTGCATTACTTAGAGCCTGACAACAGATGCTTGTTGATCTTGATGAAGAGAAAACTATGGGCACTTTGTATTCATGAGTAGAAACTGAATCTTAGTGAAGGGCTGTGTTAATCGCCCAATGAATTTGAAGTTTCTAAATTGGGGACATTAGTTTACAATGTCAACACTTTGAAAATAGTTTTGCACAAAAGCAGACTGAGCAAGGGAGAGGAGAGTTTTTAACTCTGTGTTAAGTTTTGACCCAAGTTCCTTTTTTTTTTGGCTTCTTGGCAGAGTTTCTATTTTGTACAAGTTAGGTTACATTGGTGTTTTGTTTTGTTTTTTAATTTAAAACCACTTCCAGGATTCTGGTGAATGAATGCTTCTTTTATGGAATGAAAAAGACATTATACATGTGCTAAGTGAAGGATAGGCACCTTGTGGTTAATCAGCACTACAGGAATAATGAAATTGCTTAGAAAAGAAAAATGGAAGAATTATTCCAAGTACAAAACATTCAGTTAAACAATGAACGTCAGGTCATAGATTTCTTCATGAATTATCGAGTCTGCCTTCTTTTGTGAAAGACATCTTTCTTTGACCAATTTTATTAAAAGGAAATTCAACGAATGAGAAAATCTTTGCTTGGGCTTTTCATATTGACCTAGAATGGGCTTAATATTCAGAATTGTGAGCCATAAAATATGTAGATCTGCCGAAGGATCTTTTTGAAGTGTGATGTTCATCTCAGTTGAATATTTAAAATGAGGAGGAAGTAAAAACAAATAGGATCAAATATGATGCAATTAGGCAGCTTAGAGCTAGCAAACAGGAAAGAGTAGTAGGACTAACTGTGTTACCCAATTCCTGCAACTGTTTTTCGTATGTTTTAGCCTTCAGTCCAGGGGTGGGTTCCTCCCTGTTCGGACCGGTTCTCCCGAACCGATAGCGGCCCGCTGGTGACATCACAATGACATCACCGAACCGGATCGGTCGGTGCCGGTCCGTGGGGGCCGCCATCTTTTTTTTAAAAAAAATTCCAATTTTCTTTTTTGAAATTTTGTTTCCCTCCTGAGCATGCGCAGAAGCCGACTTCCGGCACTGTGCATGTGGTCACCATCTTTTTTTGGCTTTTTTTGATTTGGGGGGGATTTTTTCCTACTGCACATGCGCGCGCGCACGAGGCACACGCACGAGGCACGCGCACGAGGCGTGGAAGGGAGCGAACTGGCAGCGAGGTAAGTAGGAACCCACCCCTGCTTCAGTCCCCTAATCATCTTTGTTGCTCTTCTCTGCACTCTTTCTGATTTCTCATATCAAAAAAATGAGAGAGAGAGAGAGAGAGAGAAGGAAAGAGAGAGAAGGAAAGAGAGAGAGAGAGAGAAGGAAAGAGAGAAGGAAGAGAGAGAGAAGATGGAACATATATCTGAAGTTAAGGTTTGCAGCATAAGGAGTTTCAGGTCTCCTAAGTGTGGTAATGAAACCTGATTGTGGCATTGAATTCTGGGGCTTGTAGACCTTAGTTGTCAACAATGTCAATTACAAGCATCAAGTATCCCAGAGCTGGATTCATTTATTGATTTTTGGAGTGCATTCTTTCAGTTTTATAACCTAGTCTTGCTTATCCAATATTAACCTCTTCTATTTGACTGATGCTGATTCTTTCTCGGATATATGGTTTATTATTGCTCCAAGTCATAAATGGGACCCAGGCAGGGGTGGGTTCCACTTACCTTCCTCACCGGTTCGCATTGCGATGTTTTGCGCGCGCGCGCTCCCTCCGCTCGTGCGCGCGCGCGTTCCCTCGGGCAATTTGGCTTCCGCACATGCTCAGTAGCTTCAATCAGCCCGAAACACAGCTGAGGAGCTGATCAGCTGTGCTTCTGGCAGAAGGAATAAGGTCAGTTTAAACGCAGGGGCGGGCAGGAGGGCCCTTTTTCAAGTGGCAGAACAGGAAAAACCTTCCAAACAGTAAAAAAATTCACTAAAAATTCCCAAAAAAAGATGGTGGTGCCCACGGACCGGCACCGACCGAACCGGATCCATGACATCACCAGTGGGTCGCTAACGGTTCGGGCGATCCAGTCCGAACCGGGAGGAACCCACCCCTGGACCCAGGGTAACCAGGAGTAGTTCTCAACAAATGCTGCTTCCTGGTTCAGTGGCTTCCAAATACTGTATAAACATTTCATTATAACCATTATCGTAGCAAGTAGTTGTAGACAAGAGTTTATCTCCTATACTTCTCTCTAAGCACAAAGTTGGTTGACATCCAAAAAGCACTTTGTGAAATGAGACACCAATTTTTCTCTGTCACATACAGACAGACAGACAGACAGACACACATACACACACACACACACACACACGTGTGTGTGTATCCACTTAATTGATTATGAGTTTGTTGTAGAAGAATAGAAGAAGAAGTATAAGAAGTATAGGGTATCCTGCTTGAGCAGGGGGTTGTACTTGAAGACCCTCCCCCACAGTCCCTTCCAGTTCTATTCTGATGGATGGATGGATGGATGGATGGATGGATGGATGGATGGATGGATGGATGGATGGATGGATGGATGGATGGATGGATTGAAGACAACTAGTTTGATCAATTGTTTTTTTTTCTCCTCTGCAAAGTGTAATGATATATCTAAGTAACATAGAAAGAGACTCCAAATGGGTTGAATTATAATCCCAACTAAATCTGCCAAGAATTAGTTTCAAGAGCACACAGTTATTTCAACCATTGGAGTAATTCTCCTCTTTAATTCTCATTTAAGGATGTCTTTTGCACTTCTAAAAGCTTATTATTTTTGTCACTTTAAAGCAATGTGCAAATAATGTTCATGAAATGCTCTAATTCACATTACATTCATAACCTGACATTAAATATGATGACTATTCATAAAATCAATCCCATTATAACTTTTCTAATATATAAAAGTGCACTTTAAAAAAAAAGATAAAATATATCTATAGAGAAACCGATTAGATGATTTCTCTGGATTTTCCCAAGAATTTCTCATGGGCAGTAAGTATTGAAAAATAAATATTCCTCTTGATTTCTTGAAATAGAATTGACATAGCAGGAGGCCTTGGTCTCTATAGGCTGCTGGAAAGCTGATTATAGAATCAATGACAAGAAAAATGGCTTCCCTTTTAGCTATCTCCTAAATAAAGACCCCCCCCTGTACAAACGTCTCAGAAATTATTTGCTCCTGGAAAGCACCTGAAAGTAAGTTATCTCTCATCAAAATGGAAGTGGTCCCAAGGGAGCACTTACCACTGGAGGTGATTGACAGGGAAGAAGCTCTCATCCACCATGGAATGGGACGACTTGCTCTACAGATAACTCGCTGTGGCCAACACTCCATGGCCAACTCACTGCAGGACAACTCACCATAGGACAACTTGCTGCGGGACAATTTAACAATTCTATTTAATTATTTAAAATGAATTTAAAATTATGTTAATTTTTGCCCTTCACATTTCATTCTGTCCCTCCTTTTGCATCCTTTCTTTAATGATTCTATTCCACTATTTCTTTAATATTAGTGTAAGTCTTGTCCTGCAGTGAGTTGCCTGCGGCGAGTTGGCCTTAGTGAATTGTCATAGACCCTCATCCCCATGCCATCTGTCTCTTGGTCCTGGTTTTCTGTATATAGGTTTAAAATTTTAATTTGCATAGTTTAAAAATTTTAATTATTCTATTTATCTTTTTATAATTTGTAAGCCCCCCTGAGTTACCTCATAAGGAATATGGATAGCATAATAAATACATACATACCAGGGGTGGGTTCCTCCCGGTTCGGACTGGATCGCCCGAACCGCTAGCGACCCGCTGGTGACGTCACGGATCTGGTTCGGTCGGTGCCGGTCTGTGGGCGCCACCATCTTTTTTTGTGATTTTTTTAGTGAATTTTTTACTGTTTGGAAGGTTTTTCCTGTTCTGCTGCTTGAAAAAGGGCCCGCCCGCCCGTCCCCGGGTTTATACTGACCTTTATTCCTTCGCCCAAACCACAGCTGATCAGCTCCTCAGCTGTGTTTTGGGCTGATTGCAGCTACTGAGCATGTGCGGAAGCCAAATTACCTGAGGGAACGCGCGTGCGCAAAACATCGCGATGCGAACCGGTGGGGGAGGTAAGGGGAACCCACCCCTGATGTAGGTGACAATGGTTTATTGAAAAATGAGAATCTAGTTTCTAAGGCATTTTCAGTAATTAATAGGACACTGGATTCCACATGAATGCAAACTTATGCAAGTATTTGTCTTTCCATGCAAATAATCCAAATTAGTACAAACTTGCAATGGTTGTCTTCTGTCTGGGCTTCCCCCAAAGAATCCTGTGTGTTATGATTTAGTGAAAGTGCTAAGTTCTTTTGTATTTCCTTCCTACCATTCCCAGAGTTGCTAAGAATGAAAGCTATGAAGTGATTAAATCAGTTTAAGTCTGTCCACGTAATTCCCGCTCTTACTCCAACAAACACAAAATGCCTTTGCATAGAGCTGTATTTTTCCTGCTCCCCTATATACCAAATTTATTTTTATAGACAAAGGGAAACCCAAGTAGGTACATTAAGCATGCAGAGTTGTTTATTTTTCCTCGTAAAAGTC
>QLTV01002552.1:3688136-3702725 GCA_003457575.1 Thermophis baileyi | reverse complement strand
GGCTGAGCGAGGGGACGGCTGCTGTGGGGGGGGGAACCGGAGCCTCAGGCGACCGGCTGAAAAGAGCTCCTCTCTGCCGGAGGAGCGGCTGAGAGACAGAGGCAGGGAAGAGCGCTGGGCGGCTGTTCCCCATGTGGTGTTGATGCTGAGCCACTGAACCGCCGGGCTATAAAGTGAACCGGGAGCCCAGAAGGGCTGAGCTTCAGCCAGAGAGCGAGCGCTGCCTTCCTGGAGGAGGATACTTTGCATCCCGTTTCAAATCACTGCGCGCAGTTGGAAACTGCTGCGCGGAGCTTTCTTTTCACCTGCGCGGCCGCGCAGCCGCGCAGCTTAGAGGGAACATTGATTGGGATTCCTCTATACACCCCCTTTTCCCTCTGGATAAAGTTACACTGCTGTTAAAGGAGAAGGTTTATTACTTGAGGGGGGGGGTCATCTTGGACTTGTAGCTCCTGTTGAGTCAACAAGTGAAAGTCATGGCCAGGGGCTCTTTGTCCAGCTTTGGCTGCTACATCAGTTAGGGGCTTATTGAGGATAGAAGGACCTGACTGCATTTCACTGACTGGCCATTAAAAACTGTGTGATATGGGGCTGGTAGTTTGGCTGGCTTAAAAACCAGGTTGGACCAATTCATGGAAGACGTGGGGTTCAATGGCTTTTAGCTTTGATAGCGGTGTGAGTGCTTCTGAAGGATATCTCCTGGGAGTCTAGTCTCCTTATGTTAGTTGGCCACTATGAGAACAGACCGTTTATGAGTTTTAAGTGTCCTATGTTTATGTCTTTATATTAGTTGCCTATTCTTTGTGACAAGAGTTCTGTAACTGTGGTGCAACACAAGAAGGACTGACTCTCACTGCATCTCTCCCTTATGCAGCGGCTCTCCCTCACTTACCTTCACTTCAAGAGTCTTTGCCCTGAAACCAATAACAAATAGCAAATCTGAAGTATCTAACCATGTCTAGAATGCATTTCGATTTGCCCTTGCCACTTTCCTTCTTCCCAGATGCCTTTTTTTTAAGTGTTCAGGTTTCTCCTTCCTAACATAGCAGCAATCTACCTTTCCTTTGGGGGGGGGATGCATTTTCTTCTACCCTCTGGTTCTGCTATCAGTGAAAAAGAACAGCATGTCTACCTAGATAGCAGAGAGCCATGGGTGACTGCGTGGTGTCACAGAACCCATGAGAATTTAAATCATATATTCCTCTCTTTTGGAAAAAAGAAAAAAAATCCTGACAATAATTTCTTTTGCAGCAGATTAAATGAGAAGGGTTTAAAAAAAATTCAAGAGTTTTAGGTTCTGCACGAACAGTCATAAATGTTCTTAATGAAGAAACCCTGATAAGTTTCTTGGGTAATCTCTATTTTTCTAAAAACAAACTATTGATATAAAAGTTTCATTAGCTCATGCTGACAGCATAAGGAAATTTCAAGCAAGAGACAATGGGTTAACAATACAGTGGATAGTGGGAAGATACTGCTAATTACAGAATCCAATTAATTAGTTCAGTTGTGCAAATTTAGTGGCTGCATTTTTAATGATGATGATGAAGAAGAAGAAGAGGCTGCTGCTACTATTGTGACAGTGATGATGAAAATTACAATGATGATGATGATGTTTAGAATTTTAGTTGCTAAGCAGAAAAAATAATGTGACTGTGATAGAGTTACAACATCCTTTCCCATTTGGTTCTTAAGTTAATCATTATAGTTATTAAGTAAATCATCATGGACAACCATTTGTCTGAAGTGGACAACCATTTGTCTGAAATGGCATAGGGTTTCCTGCTTAAGCAAGGGGTTGAACTAGAAGACCTCCAAGGTCCCTTCCAACTCTGTTATTCTATTCTATTCTATTCTATTCTATTATTCTATTCTATTCTATTCTATTCTATTCTATTCTATTCTATTCTATTCTATTCTATTCTATTCTATTCTATTCTATTCTATTCTATTCTATTCTATTCTATTCTATTCTATTCTATTCTACTATGTGACCTCAACTTGTGATTTTACTTCCTCAATCTCCATTAATTTTGCCTGTCAGAAGCCAGTTGATAATCATGCAAATGGTGATCATGTGGCACTGTAGCAGTGTGATATTGTAAAAGTCATAAATACAAGGTTCAGTTGCAAAGGCAGGGTTTAGGTTTTTTTTACACCATTATATTTTGAATTTCACTGGCCAGCACAGTGGCCTAGAAGCCTAGAGTATCTCTTGCCTCACAATCAGGAGGCTGTGAGTTTGATCCTAGGCAGCAGCAGATATTTCTCTCTCTGGACACAATGAGTTATTGTCTGCTGTGAACTTTGCGTAACTGTCAGGAAGGGCATCCGGCCAGTAAACTTTCGAGCTCCATTTAGTTGCCCTGACTCCACTCTGGTGCAAGAGATTACAGGATCATTAAAAGAAAAAGAAAAAATGAACTTCACTAAATGTGGCAGTCAGTAAGCAAGGGCTACCTATATAAACAGTTCTGACATGTTTCTTGGCAAATAATATTCAAAAGCAGCTTGATATGAGATGCTTTAGTCTACAGAGTCATTCTATGTTGTACAGTGTGCATCAGATACGCAAGTCTCTCCATTCTAAGCCTAATATTAAGTGAAATTGCTCCAAATGATTTTGTTGCCTGAGGCAAAGAGTAAAAGGTTATGCATCCTCCCAAATTCCACGTACAGAAATGGACTCAAGTATAATTCTAAACTCCAACTTCAATCTTTTTAGGACATTTGAGAAAGCTTCTTAGACCCCACACTCAGTGTCTGCTGTTTAAAGCAGCCTTGAATATCTAAACCGTTAAGAATATTAGCAGCAGGATATATTGACTAACCTAAACTTCTTGTTGAAATGGTCTTCATGGTCATGAGTTAATACAGTATAGGGCTTGAAAACTTTCTTCCAAGTGCAAAGTTGAGTTCGTTTTTTCTAACACTGTATGCTGCCAGATGTACATTCATACTGTTTCCTGAGCTTTTGGAGAGTGTGCTTATCCTGTAAGAGTTTTTAAAATTAAATGATTACCTGCTGTAATGCCATCTGTTTATGTGCTTTAGAAGTATTATTTGTCATTTCCTTTTTTTTAAAAAAAGTGGACCTTATAAATGTGAATAAAGCATTAATAAAAGCAACAACTCTAATCAGCAGATGGACTGGGCGAAGCAGGTTCTCTAAGCAAGCATTCTTGATTGTTTAGAGTATTGTTGAGTGGAGTTTTCCACAGATTTAATTATCCTTTCTGTCAGAAGATGGTAGTAAGGTATTTATTTCGGTAATCAATCTATTACTTCTGGGGAAAAGGCAGAAGGATTGTGTGTGCGCGTTTGTGTGTATCATGTTTAGGATTTTTTTTCTTAACAAATTAGCTGCAATAAAATCTTCATGTAAAGGCCGCTTCTATATCAGCATTAAATCAAAATTTTGATTGCAGTACATTTATTTTTCATCTGGCAAGATTCCTAGGAACACTTACTTGTAAATGAAGTCTTATTGAACTTTGTGAGAGTTACTTCAAAGTAAGCATGTATAGGATTAGGCTGTCATATTTCCTTGTGATATTTTCATACTTCCCTACTTGAAGGTGAACAGCCTGTCCATTACTGACCCAAATTTTTGAGATTAGAACCACATTCAATAGGTATCCTGAAAGAATTTGACTAATAATGAAGAGTGTTAATATTAAACTTGGCAGATCAAGAGCAAAAATGAGGCTGAATCAGGAATATAAGCAGAGATGTAAGATACATTTCATCTGCTGCTTTATAGGACCATAAAAATAGTCCGGTTACATTGGGCCAAGACCCATTTTAGTCCATTATTTTGCTTACCGCATGCAGGTGGTGCTGACATACTAGTATTGTTCTTCTGCAATTGGTATTTAGAGGTATTATTCCCCCAACATAGAGATAACATTGACTTTCAAGACTTGATAGTCCTTCATAAACCTGCTCCTTTTTTGTGTGCATCAGTTTTTTATTCCTGATGACTGCTTGGACAAGTCCCTGCAGTTTTCTTGGTAATGTTTCTTTTTTCCAGAAATAGTTTGCCATTGCCTGCTTCCTAAGGGGGTGGGGAAAATTTGGGGAAGTTGTGGCTGCTAGTTAGGTTTTCCTCATTTTCAGTGTTCCAGGACAGTTTCCCACTCTCACAAGACACTCTTACAATCCCTTATTCCCTCCCCCAGCCACCAGCAGCCGTTTAACAAGGGTGGGGGGGTGGGGAGGGAGGGAGGGAGGGAGAGAGAGAGAGAGAGAGAGAGAGAAAGAGAGAGAGAGGGAGGGAGGGAGGGAGGGGGAGAGAGAGAGAGAGAGAGAGAGAGAGAGAGAGAGAGAGAGAGAGAGAGACTGGTCCAAAATAACCCAGTGGTCACTCAGCGGTTAAGATGCTGGGCTTATTGTCTGGAAAAGCTGGCAGCCCATGTTCGAGACCCAAGCACCATATGACAGGGTGAGCTTCTGTCCCTGCCTCAGCTCCTGCTAACCTAGCAGTTCGGACCACAGAAATGTCTTCAGACAGCACTGGCTCAATGGCCTTGAAACAGATGAGCACTGCCACCTATGTACAGTCGGCAACAATGGGTGGAGGGAAATCCGCAGGGAATCCTTTACCTTTGTTGTTGTTCCTAAAGTGGGAGCAGACAGAGCTCATGTCTCTTGGCTTGTGTTCCTAAACCACCTCCCCAAACAGGCTCTTTTCATGAACTTAGCCAATCTCTTTTTTAAACCACCAAAGCTTGTATCCTTTACCACATCATGCAGTAATGACTTCTAGACATGAGGCTGTATGAAAATGCTTTCTTTTGATTTTTTAATTGGTGGACCAGTATTGGCTTTCAGTGCTATGATTTGAATTCATGGTTCTAGATATACTGCTTATATTGGAGATTTTAATGATATCTGGTTTCAGAGGTATCTGCAGGATATAGTTTTAAAAGTCAAGATAATGGTTCTGGTGGCACCATTGAAGCTTTGCCTGGTTTACTATCTGTGTTGTATACATATAATGCATATAAAAATGGGATGGGTTTTGATCACATTGTAGTGGCACCATGTTGACTTTTTTTATGATACTCTATAGACGTCTTGCCGCATTTCCTGTAATAAGGGTACTTTATCTCAGCAATTTGATGTGTTCCTCAAGTAACGTACGTGGATGTCATCATCATTACCTTTGATCTTGCATAATGCAGAATAAACAGAGTTGGAAGGTACCTTGGAGGTCCTCTAGCCGAGGTGGCGCAGTGGTTAGAGTGCAGCACTGCAGGCTACTTCAGCTGACTGCTAGCTGCAGTTCGGCGGTTCAAATCTCACCGGCTCAAGGTTGACTCAGCCTTCCATCCTTCCGAGGTGGGTAAAATGAGGACCCAGATTGTTGGGGGCAATATGCTGACTCTGTGAACCGCTTAGAGAGGGCTGTAAAGCACTGTAAAGCGGTATATAAGTCTAAGTGCTATTGCTATTGCTAGTCCACACCCCTGTTCAAGCAGGTGACCCAATACAATTGTGGACAAATCGCTGTCCAATCTCTTCTTAAAAATCTCCAGTGGTGGAGCACTGGAAGACAACTTCTAGAGGCAAGCCAAGATTATTTGTTGTCACAGACTGAAAAATTACTCCTTAGTTCTACTGTACATTGGATCTCTCCTTGCTAAGTTTCCATCCATTACTTCTTGTCCTGCCCTCAGATGCTTTGGAGAATAGGTTGACCCCCTCTTTTCTTTTGACAGACCCTCAAATATTGCAAGATTGCTATTTTGATCTTGGTGATAAGTAAGTAATGTTCATTTGAATGGACAATTTCTTGATTGTTTTCCCTATCTTTTGTCTGCAGTTGGGTTAGAGGCAGAATACAGAATTACATCACACTTTAATTTAAAAAAAAAACCTGTAAACAAACCATGCATTCACTCTTATTAGCCTCAGCCAAGGTTACAATAAATGGCAAAGGCAAACCATGGTGGCAGACACGATTTTTCTACCTTGAAATAATCCCCTAAGGAAAGATAAATATTACAGCTACTACAATGTGAAAATCCAGCCCATTTACAACCTCTGGTACATTTAAGGTTATCCACAATGATATTTCAATGTAATAACAGTTTTTTGTAGATCTTTTATTTGTTTCTTTGGCACTTAAATGCAGCTCAAGAAACTTTCCATGAATATACCCCAAATTGCTTGAGAGCGGACAATTGCTGCCTCTGTCTTTGCACTTTAGAATAGTTTTAGTACTGTGATGACTTTGATATCAAAAGGAAATCACTTTAACATGTGCTGATGAAAGTAATGGCATTGTGGATTTGCCAGATAAACTACAGCCTGAATAATTGAGGTGTTTATATCATCTGCCAGATGGTGGATTAACATGAGATAATTCTGTCTCTTGCAATTACTTTCATTTAAATTTTAATAAAGAAACAATATTAAAGGGTGGGGGGGAAGAGTCCATGTAGTTCTATTTTCTTGGGCAAGCTATAATCTATAATTATTAGCAAAGTCTGAAAAAAGACAAGTGTTTTTCACATTTGGCAACTTTAAGATGTGTGAACTTCAACTTCCTGAATTCCCTAGCCAGCATTTCTGGCTGGGAAATTTTGAGAGCTGAACTTGATACATCTTAAAATTGCCAAGTTCAGAGAAGAGTGGTCTGTGGCATGCACATCTGTTATGAAAGTAATGCAAAATATAAATTTGACCAGTGCTACATAGGTCATTTATTTCTGATCTTGTTTGTTTACTTATTTAAATCAATTCTGATACGTTGCAAGTCCATTCCATCTCGTTTCCACATCTAATGAATGTTTAAAATAGCAATAGCAATAGCACTTAGACTTATATACCGCTTCATAGTGCTTTACAGCCCTCTCTAAGCGGTTCACAGAGTTAGCATATTGCCCCCAACAATCTGGGTCTTCATTTTACCCACCTCGGAAGGATGGAAGGCTGAGTCAACCTTGAGCCGGTGAGATTTGAACCGCCGAACTGCAGCTAGCAGCCAGCTTGAAGTAGCCTGCAGTGCTGCACTCTAACCACTGCGCCACCTCGGCTCCTAAACAGGTGTGTGCACACATACTGTATATCTGTATATAAGTATGTACATTAACTAAATGTTTTGCTGGATCTTTCCATAACTGCATAAATATTTATAAGATGATTTTTAAAATGAAGGTGATTGATGTATGTCTAACATTCACTTGTTACCCATGGTAGATAGCACCTAGATATACCATGGTAGATTGATTTTTAAGGCTTGGTGTTACATCATATCATATCATAACACTCTTTGAATGGTGCGGGAGTATGAATGGATTTCCAGAAAAAATTGAAGGATTCAGGGGACCCTGAGGGCACAGATAAACCTCCAATTGGCCTTAACAACTCTCAGAAAGAGTGCTAACAACCAGATGACTGCAAGGGATATGAATCCTTCCATTCTCCACCATTCAGTCAGAACTGAAGAAGCTTTTGGGATGAGAAGTGAAACATCTTCATGCAAAACAAGAAAGTCCAGTTGCCTTTTGAAAGAAAGTACCTTTGGGACAACCATGACCTGAATGACTGAGAATCTCCATAGATATTACATCAAAGATTTTTTTCCAAGCTTCTGCCCATCCAGAATTGAAACAAACCCATTGCATCTGCAAGCTGCCATCTGGGAGAGTTTCAGTTCTCTCAGAAAAAAATCCTTCCAATATTATGAACAACCATTAAGATAATTTTAGGCAAGCTAAACTTATATGGCCCTGGGAGTCCTACGATGCCTTCTCCTCATTTTACATATAAGTGATATTTGCATGACAAGGATTAACCAACACACTGGTGTCCATCAATAAATGACTCACCCAATGAAATGGTGGCACAAGGAATTCCAGAGAAACCACTTTAACTAGGCACTTTTGTGGTGGCTACTGGTTTTTTTTTTTATATTAAGCCAAAAATGAATAAATAAAAGTCAGTGATGGACCATTCGTTGTCAAAGCCATTATTGATAGACTGCAGGGAAACATCCTTCCCAGCGGTGAAATCTACTTACGTTCCCTACCGGTTCAGAAGTGCGTGCTTTTTCACCCTCTGCGCATGCGCAGAAGGCTTTGCGCATGCGCAGAGGGTTAAAAACAAGAAAATGGCGACATCCAGGTGGGTGGGCGGAGCCTCACGCTGCCACCGCTACCAGTTCTCTGAACCACCGGTGGCCGCCGCTACCAGTACGCCCAGACCGGGGCGTACCGGTAGGATTTCACCATTGATCATTCCCCCCTCACACATCCTTTTTGGTTTGTTTTACATACCATGTCTGGAGCTGAAAATAGCTGAAAACGGAAATTTCTAGAGAAATTGAATTTTGCATGGCCACCTTATGGCGGCAACTAAGAAGAGAGTTAACCTTCTCTTTACCTTCTGTTCTGTGTTTTCACTGCAGAACTGACTGGGAGAGCTAGATTAACCCAGAACAAACACAGGGTTATTGAGGGTGAAAACTGCCCTTCTGACCCAGTGCTAATTGGCTTTCCACATTTGGACAGCATCTAAAATACCCCAATGAGCTGTGCAGTCCAACACACTTGGATGCTAATATTGACCATCTGAACTTTCTGATACCTGGCACTCTACAGATGTCTTGGGACAGCAACTTCCCACATGTTCTGTTAGGATGCAGTTCCAACACATCTGTATATTTTGCATCTGTTAACAGATTTTCTGTGGTAAAATAAATGGATGTTCTGAATAAATGGATATTAAATATGATTAGTAGTATTTCAAAGCTTTGCCTGAAAAGGGGGATATTCATAATTGGAGAACAATACCAATCAAAACTTGCATTTGAAATGGGAGAAATTTGCTTGCTTGAATATAATAAACATGATTGTTTACACTGCTACCTTGAAGTTATAAAGCTACTAAGATTACTTCTGTTTTATAATGATTGGAATATTATTTTTTCCATGCCATTTGCCTGACATTTAATCTCATAACAGCATTACTTTTATGTGCTACTGGAGATCTTTTACTTTTAATAATGTCCCTGTTCATAAATAAAACATTGAAACAATGTGGTACATTTACAATGGGTACAAGGAAGCTTTCTTAATAGTTTTTAATTCCTCTTGAATCTCTATAAATATATCATCTCTTGTAAGCCTCTGTTTGCTGTTATTTAAACACGGTGTTTGACAAGCTTCAGAAATGGGGGGTTGGAATATTGATGCTATGGTAACTATCTTCATTCCTGAGGTAGCTTTTAAAATTCTCTTTTAACTGTAAATGTAGTCACTCAGTTTTTAAATATTTTATTAGCCTGATGTATTTCTTTCATTATAAACACTCAAACTAAATCTCTCCTTACTGGTGTACATCAGCAGGAAATAACCGAAGTCAGAGGAGTTTCTGTACTATAGATAAAGCAGAAACAAATTGGTAGATGTTGGTTTTTTCCCCCCAAGATTTGCGTATTTGCTAAAGGGTAGGTCTAGGCTGTGGCTCTTCCCAGGAAGGTTGGGGTTGATAAAAAAAAAAATCTGTCCTTGCCACTCAGGGTCCCATTTTTCCATCAGAGTCACTTTTGTTATCTGAGAAGATATATGAGTTATTTTTTTCATCTTTAATACAATGTAGGCAGTAGTAGGATAAAAACCAAGGAGGAAAAATATCAGTCAAATTGCAACTGGACCAAAAGAGCCAAAAAAAGCAATATCCCAACATATAACACACTTATTCTTCAAAACCTTTGGACTTCTTTTAGTCCATTAAAATATATTTTGGAGAAAAGTGGCAGCACATCCTTGTATTGGGAAGGAGAAAATTTTATAAGAATCTACCCTTCCCCCCTGATTGAGGGTTGAAGTTTGTTTGGATTTTTATTATATGGTGCATTTTTTTTAAAAAAAATGTAAGTCTCCAGAGTCACCTCTGTGTGAGTTGAGTACTTATTTAAATTTGTTTAATAATAAATTAGGCAGGAAAAATCAAAGGTATAAGTACAGATTAGGCGAGACCTGGCTCAAAAACAGTAACTGTGAGAGGGAACTTAGCGTCCTAGTGGATGATCATTTGAATATGAGCCAGCAGTGTGCAGCAGCAGCAGCCAAAAAGGCTAATACAATCCTGGGTTGTATAAATAGAGGCATAGAATCAAGATCACGTGAAATATTAGTTCCGCTTTACAAAACCCTATGTAAGACCACACCTGGAATACTGCCACCAATTTTGGTCACCATACTACAAAAAAGATGTTGAGACTTTGGAAAAAGTTCAGAAAAGAGCAACTAAGATGATCAAAGGCCTGGAGACTAAACCAAACCATGAAGAATGGCTGCAGGTTTTGGGTCTGGCTAGTCTTAAGAAAAGAAGAATTAGGAGTGACCTGACAGCAGTATTCCAGTATTTGAGGGGCTGCCACAAAGAAGAGGGGGTCTATACATCTCCACCCATAGGAAAATTCATGAACTGCCATTTAGATTACAACCACCTTCATTTTTGCTAACCATATTAGGTCTTGCTATCCATCTCTAGCCTACCATTGGAGATCTTGCTAAGTAGACCCCCTTTTGGAAAGGTGAATAGCACACAACAAAAAGAAACGATGTTCTTGTTGTGTTAAAGATTCAACCTACCATTGTATGAGAAAAAAGCAAAGAGGCTTAAAAATGGAGCCTTTTCCAAGGTTTCATCTCTGTTGGAATGTGTACTAAGCGAGATCACTTTCAGAAGACACATTAAGGGGAAATAAATGCAAGCTGAGTTCTAGGTGCAATTGAAACTGTTGGTTGTCACCGTTAAAGCTCTTCATGATTCAAGTTTGGAGAACATCTACCTACCAAATAAGACGGAGAAGGTTGGCCTCAGGGATTCCCATCTGCAGAAGCCAGAGGAGATGCCTTTTCTGTCACTGTCCCTTTTCCTGATATCCAAATGACCCCTTCCTTTGTGTGTGTATGTGTGTGTCTATAAAGTCTATAAAGATTTGGCTGTTCCATCAGGCTTTGGGAACTGGTTCCTCTGTCAATAGAAAGTTTTAAGATTTAACTGGTTGTTTGCTTTATTTATATGTGACTTTATGAATTTATATGGCGTTTAATCTGAATTATGGAGATTAGGAGGTGGGTATTGTACACAGCTCAGAGATAGATAGATAGATAGATAGATAGATAGATAGATAGATAGATAGATAGATAGATAGATAGATAGATAGATAGATAGATAGATGATAGATAGATAGATAGATANCCGGGAAGGAGGGAGGGAGAGAGGAAAGAAGGGAGAGAGGGAGGGAGGAAGGGAGGGAGGGAGGGAGGGAGGGAGGAGATGGGATTGAGAAGAATGGAGGGAGGAAATTTTGGAAGGAAGGAAGGAAGGAAGGAAGGAAGGAGATGGGATTAAGAAGAATGGAGGCAGGAAAGGAGGGAGGGAGGGAGGAAGGAAGGGAGGAAGGAAGGAAGGAAGGAAGGAAGGAAGGAAGGAAGGAAGGAAGGAAGGAAGGAAGGAAGGAAGGAAGGAAGGAAGGAAGGAAGGAAGGAAGGAAGGAAGGAAGGAAGGAGAGGATCTTTATAATATAGCAATCATCTATTGATATTGTATATATCATGAGCCGGAGAGTGGACTACCTTATTAACAAAATAAAAGATGTCTAGTTTCTCTCAAAGGTTAAGGAATCCACTTCTGTTAGTGCTCTCCAAGGGTTACAAGTCAAGTGCAGAGTGGTTTTAGCGACCTGCCCGTCTGTTTCCTTTACTGTACCCATTCACTTTGCTCTTGTCTCCAGAGTAAACAGTGAATGCTCATACCAGATAATTAACACAGTTCACATACACAGGTCTCTAGCTTTGGGACTACCAATTCCCACTAAGGGGAGTAAATGTTTTATGCCAAGGCCACTAAACCTGATTGTTAGTCTGTTTCTTCTCCGTCGTCCTCTTTTATCACCCAACACTTTCAGTAAGAAAGCTTGTCACTTTCCTTTGATGGTTATTTAAAATACTTCAATGTACAATTTTCTCTTTGTCATTTTTAATTTCTGGATGCATTTGTCTAATTAGGAACTATGAAAGTGTCACCTGAATTGAAAGTATCGTGGCTCTCTGTGTACATATCTACATTTGTGGGTGGGAAAATACAGATCTTGAAAAATGAAATGTCATTTTGCAGTTAATTGCCGTGTGGAACAGAAGCCTTAGATGAACATTTTAATGGTGAGGAGGATGGAAATAAGAAGCAGAGAGGGCATTTTTTCAGATCCAGCTTGCTCAAGTTGGTACAGGGTATTTGTGGTGTGTATGAAAAAAACAGAAAAATCAAAATTTTGACTGTGATTTTTTAATCAAAGCTCCTTCACTTTTACATATATCAATGACAACCTTTTTACTTTTTTTTTTTTGACACCTCCCTCTTCCATGATTGCCCCTAAATTGGGAGATAGACTTTTTTCCCCATGAAAAAAACCTTTAAGCAAAGTTGTGCAGTTGTGCTTGTGTTTTTCCTCTGGCAATTATTATTTTGATGCCACTGATGGTTGTTTCTTCCTCCGCTCCACTGTCATCGAATGAGATTGCCCCAATGTGATGAGACCCAAACAAATTTGTTTTAATGAGGGGTCCTTGGTGCTCTCTGAGCTTGCTTGTTTTCTTGCAGACGTCTCATTACCCTAACTAGGTAACATCATCAGTGCTAGTAAGGAGGGCTGTTTGCTGTCAGTTTATATTCTGGTGTCTTGCCTGTCTGTGTGAGTGGGGGCAGTCTTAGAGATTCTTCTGTTTGCTGTTGGCTTCTTTGGCAGTTTCTTGATTCATAGGGGTTTGGATCAATCAATTTAGATCTCTACGAGTTGAAATGTCCACCTTGATTTTATCCTGGGAGTAATGATTTATGGCCATAGGAAGATGAATGGAAGCCACCAGTTTCATCCTTGATTTTCCCAGTTATAGTTTCAACATGATTTTGTGTCACTTTTTTTTTCAAAAGCCAAGAGTTTATTGTAAAAGGTAAGGGGCATTCTCACCTTTTAATTATGCCAGAGGGAAACACAGCTTGTGCAAACACTGACAGCTTTGGATGAGATTAGTTTAATGATAACTGTATTCTTCAAGGGGAATAAACTTTATGTGTGAGAGAAGAATCTTTTCACCAGATCTAGATCTGATTCCCTATTTAAACTGCTATTAATTTTGTTTTGTTTCTATAAGTGGAGTTTAATAAGCTGAAGGTCATGGACTGCACTGATGAAGGATATTGTGGTACTGTATAGAATCTTCTTAGAAATGCTCAAGATAATCATCCTAACTTTGATACATATGGACCAGGGGTGGGTTCGGACCGGTTCTCCCGAACTGGTAGCGGCCTGCTGGTGATGTCACAATGATGTCACCGAACCGGATTGGTCGGTGCCGGTCCATGGGGGCCGCCATCTTTTTTTATTATTTTTTTAATTTTTTTTTAAATTTATTTTTTCCTTCTGAGCATGCATGTTGATTCCTGTTCAACATGATGGTATTCTTCTGTGAAGGAAGTTC
Source organism: Thermophis baileyi (assembly GCA_003457575.1). Lineage (NCBI taxonomy): Eukaryota > Metazoa > Chordata > Lepidosauria > Squamata > Dipsadidae > Thermophis > Thermophis baileyi. The sequence goes on along the minus strand of QLTV01002552.1, from coordinate 3,689,226 downwards.
TCTTCTAAAGTCTGACTACTATGCTATCTATTCTCCTGCAATACCTTATTTCGGGATCAATAGATTACTCAATCGTTAATCTGCTAATCTGTTTTTGCATATTCTCTCTCTCTCTCTCGAAAGTATACTATATGCAGGGGTGGGTTCCAACTTACCTCGCTGCCGGTTTGCTCCCTCCCGCGCCGCGCAGTAACGAAAAATAAAAAAAATTTAAAAAAAGCCAAAAACAAGATGGTGACCGCATGCACAGTGCCGGAACTCGGCTTCTGTGCATGCTCAGAAGGAAAAATAAATTTAAAAAAATTTAAAAAAATTCAAAAAAAGAGATGGCGGTGCCCACGGACCAGCACCGACCAAACCGGATCAGTGACATCATCGTGACATCACCAGCGGGTCGCTACCGGTTCAGGAGGAACCCACCCCTGACTATATGTATTGCGACCTACATATTTATATCTCTCTGTGTGTGTGTAGTGTATATCTATATCTATCTATCTATCTGTTTGTCTCTCTGTGTGTATGTGTCTATATACTCTCTCTCTCTCTCTCTCTCTCTCTCTCTCTCTCTCTCTGTGTGTGTGTGTGTGTGTGTGTGTGTGTATACGGACATATAAATATGTATGTCTCAATACATATACAGTAGTATATTTTCTTTTTACAACCCTGTAATCCCTTAATTCGGGGTAGAGTCAGGATGTTTACTTGCCAGATGCCCTTCCTGACACCATGTGGAATTCTCAGCATTTATTTTTTCTTTGCACCCTAGGAGAGAAATATCTGCCATTACATAGGATTGAACTCTCAACCTTCTGAATGGGAGGCGAGCATCTTCACCACTAGGCCACCACGCTGCTCATAGTCTCTGTCTCTATCATCTCTATTTCTACACACATTTCTACACTAATCTGTGCCTTTTAATTCAATAAATGAATATAGAAAAGTAGAGCGAGTCCCAGAAAGTTTTAGAATTGACTATATCTATCTATCTATCTATCTATCTATCTATCTATCTATCTATCTATCTATCTATCTATCTATCTATCTATCTATCTATCTATCTATCTATCTATCTATCTATCTATCTATCTAT
>QLTV01002552.1:3652785-3674149 GCA_003457575.1 Thermophis baileyi | reverse complement strand
TATTATTATTATTATTATTATTATTATTATTATTATTATTATTATTATTATTATTATTATTATTATTATTATTATTATTATTATTATTATTATTATTATTATTATTCTGTATCCTGTTTTGACCTTTGTCTATGTCATTTTTTTCCAGGCATTTGAACATGGCTATCCTATTTTTCTTCCTTGGTCTTCTCTACTCAAGGCTGAATCTATCCCGCTTCTTCAAGCTTTCATCTTAGTTTGCAGACCTTATAATTATACATATTTCATGCAACAGGTAAAAGGATGGCTTACCAAAAAGTCCACGGAGATCAGAATGCACACTATTTAGATAGTGAAGACCTTCAAGCCACTTCCCTGGAGTTAGAATGGGACATGGAGAAAGAACTGGAAGAGCTGAGCTTTGACCATTTTACTTTGGATGGAGCAGTCCACCAACCAACTGAGAGTAATCAAAACGCTGACGTGGAGTCCATTCAACCATCAGCATCTCCCAAAGGAAGGTTTGAAAGACTCCAGGAAGATCTGGATTATATTTCTCACCGGACACAGCATCCACCAAAGACCAATTGCTGCAGCTTTTGCTGGATATTTAAGCTATTTTGCACTGCTACGAGTTTATTTATTTTGGGGGTTTTGATAGGCTACTATGGACATGCACAATGCCCACCTTTACCAACATCTTCAGAAGCCAGTAATCCTGCCATCATTCAGGATATTCTTAAAGGTATCGAAGCAAAAGATCTTGCACACATTTTCAGGTAAATGCTATATTTCTGCTTTTTAGTTGGATGATGCTGTCAAAAATATCTTGTTTTATTTATTACTGTGTTTATCTTTCACCTGTTCTATAGGGGCTCAAGGAAAATGAGGAAAAATATCTCTACGGAGGTATTTTTCATTTTATCCCTACAGCAACACCTCTATCAGGTAGATTGGAGTATGAATCTTCTGCCAAAAATAAGGGATTCAGAATGGGGAGAAGCAAGACTTAACAGCCACGTTGGGTTCAAAGTCTGATAATATATCGCTTTCGCTGAGGGATGTATCTTTTCCTCATCACTTTTTAATCGTAGCTTAAGGGGTAATTTCAAAATTTCTAACCAAATCTGTGGACAGAAATGATCACCAGTGGAAGATGACATATGACTACCATATGTTTATCATGCATTGGATGATTAATAATGTTTCATTTTCTCCAGCAAGACATTTTTCACATTGTGACAATATACATCAATAGAAATGACCTGTTGAATATCTGTAGGTGTTGTAGAGGTTTGTGAATCCTTGTGAATTTTTCAATATTTCTGCATAAATATGACTTAAAACATAATCTGCTCTCTGCACAAGTACTAAAATTAAATAAAGGGAACCCAATTAAACAAATGAATCAAAAGTATTTTATTTGCTCATTTATTTATTGATGAAAATGATCCAAAGCTACATATTTATGCACAATAGAAGTATATAAACCTCTAGGACAGAGGTCTTCAAACTTAGCAACTTTAAGACTTATGGATTTCAACTCCCAGAATTCTCCAGCCAGCATAGGCTGGCTAGAGAATTCTGGGAGTTGAAGTCTTAAAGTTACCAAGTTTTGGGACCCTTCCTCTAGGATTATCACTTCATTTGAATGGGAAATTAGGGTCAGGTGTTACAATCAATGGAATGATGAACAGGTGTGAGTATGTCTTGTTTAAAGAACACAATTTTGGATATTCATGATCAAAGTTTGGTTTTCACAACCCAAGTATGTGGAAGTGTGTCATGGTTCAACCAAAAGAGATTACACAAGCATTTTCAAAGAGTTGGATTCCACCAGTTCACTGTCAGGCTTAATTGTATACAAATGGAGACAATTCAATACATTATTAGACTCCCATTCCCAGGACTGATTGAATATAACCATACCAAGAGCAAGACATATAATAATTCAGGAGGTCTCAAAGAAAAGTAATATCTAGAAAAGCTTAAGGCTTCTCTTACATTGGTGAATGTCAGTATTCATGAGACCACCATCCCTACTCACAGTCACTCATGCCCTAGTCACTTCCCGTCTTGATTATTGCAACATGCTCTACATGGGGCTGCCTTTGAAGAGCATCTGGAAGCTCCAGTTGGTGCAAAATGCAGTGGCCCATATGGTTTTGTGCAGACCTCAGTGTGCACATGTATCATCTCCCCTGCGGCAGCTGCATTGGTTCCCGAATTCCTTCTGGGTCCAATTCAAGGTGCTGGTTGTCACCTTTAAAGCCCTTCATGGCTTGGGACCAGGTTATCTGAGGGACCGTCTCTTGCCGGTCACATTTACCTGATCCACCAGAGTGGGGAGGCAAGGAATGTTGCGGGTCCCATCCCCTAGGGAGATACACCTGGTGGGACCCAGAAGAAGGGCCTTCTCTATGGTGACTCTGTCTCTCTCTCTGGAACATCATTCCCCTCAGAGATTAGAATGGCCCCCACTCTGACATTCTTCTGGAAGGCGCTGAAGACCTGGTTCTGCCAGCGGGCCTGGGGAACACAGAGTGGGATGGAGCCCATTAAATGGGGGGTTATTTTATTATATTATTTTATTAATTTATTATAGGATTCTCTCTTTTATTAGTTTTATTGTTTTTTATATGATGTTTTTATATTCTTGTAAGCTGTCTTGAGTTGCCATGTGCCAATAGGCGGCAAAATAAATAAATAATAAACAAACAAATAAATAAATAAGTAAACAAACAAACAAACAAACAAGACACTGAACAACAATAGTTTGAAGGGCCAGGTGGCAGAGAGAAAGCCACTGTTCTCCAAAAATAAGATTGTGTCTCATCTATGATTTCCAAAACATCATGTAGATATACCAGAAGAATATTGGGACAATGTTCTGTGAACCAGTGAGTCTAAAATAGAACATTTTGGATTGGATGAGACGTGTTATGCAGGGGTGGGTTCTAACTTACCTCGCTGCCAGTTCGCTTCCTCCTGCGCTGCGTGGGCATGCCTCGTGGGTGCGTGCGTGCATGCGCAGTGCAAACCCCCCCCCCAAAAAAGGCTGAAAACAAGATGGCGATGCATGCGCAGTGCTGGAAACTTGGCTTCTGTGCATGCGCAGAAGGAAAAAAAACCAGAAAAAAATAAAAATAAATAAATAAATAAAAAAGATGGTGTCGTCCACGGACCGGCACCGACTGAACCGGATCTGTGACATCATCGTGACGTCACCAGTGGGTCGCTACCGGTTCGGACGAACCGGTCTGAGCCGGGAGGAACCCACCTCTGGTGTTATGCTTGGTAAAAAGCAAACACTGTATTCCAGCATAAGACCCTTATCCCACTTGCGAAACATTGAAAATTCAAAAGGATTCACAAACTTCTGTATACTCACTGTATACAGTATATAGACAAATGAGTTCTATCAATTTATTTGCCACTGAATATTTCTACTTAATGTCTTATTTATTGGCTTTTTGGATTAATTTTATTGTTTGATAATTGTTCTTTTTCCAGAAGTACATTTTGCAAAAATAATGTTGGTGTTTTATGGAGGAAATTAGGCTGTGTTTACAAAAATGCATTTAACCAAGTCCATTAAAGATCTGCTTGGAACATCCACAAAATATTGATTTGATTAGTGTTAACTTGGAAGATGTATCTTTGTCACGCGCGCTGTGCAATCCCATCCTATTTGCTTAGCTATAGTGCTAAAATGTATTGTGCAATTTCAGGAATGGATTTATTCAGTGATCAGGTTAAGTGTGTTTGTGAACATAGCCACTCAACAATAGGTTGGGTAGGGAATGCATTGATTAAACAGTGCCAAGATTTATTGAACATTGCTGAGTGAATCTTCATAGCAATATCTCTAGATATAAAGTTTCATCTCATAGGCAGAAATAAATCCCTTAGGACTATTCAGAAGAAACTCAGGGACTACAGATAAATAATCTTTATTAAATAAAGTAGGAAGCCATCATCAAAGATTTCAGCAACTACTGTGATTCAAGAACACATGCTATTAAAAAAACCTGTCTTGCAGTTTATTTTCCTACCTACCCTACACAGTGGTTTATTTGCTGGTCTGTTTTTCCTCTGTCCTTCGTTTTTATAACCTTCAGATTTGCTGTCATCTTGCTTCTCAGTGAGAATAAAACCTCTCACTGTTTTTTTTTTAAATGTAAATGTTTCTGAGGCTGATTTACAGGTTGCTGAATTTGGCGTAGGTCAACTTGTTTGAATTATTCAACTATGGAATAAAAAAAATGGTTATTGAAAAATAATACTTCATAGAATTAAACGAAGCCTTTGCTTAGGGTGCTTATCTTGCCACTTTTGTGAAGTTCAAGGTAAACTGAAGTCCTCCTCATTTTGTACAAAGAGGAGTCTTTTACAAAGAGATGTACAAAAGAGCAGGGATTCAGTCACATTATTGTGGTTACCATCTTGTGTGGAATCTCCAGCTAGACTGGAGGGAAGTGTTAAAAAAGGATTTAGCTTAGAATCCTTGCATCACTGAAAGTTCACCCAAGAATCCCTGAAGTCTTATCTGACCATTCCCAAGGGAATGAAGTTAGTCTGGAGATATTCTTGTAGCGTAGGTGACTAACAATGAAGCGGCTGCTTAAGACTATTCACAAGTGGTTCTGGTTGCGTACATCTGATACATCTTGACCTTTCTAGAAATCCCTCTGTGGATCAGAGGTGGGTTTCAGCAGGTTCTGACCAGTTCTGGAGAACCGGTAGTGGAAATTTTAAGTAGTTCGGGGAACCGGTAAATACCACCTCTGACTGGCCCCACCCCCATCTATTCTTTGCCTCCGGAGTCCCAGCTGATCGGGAGGAAATGGGGATTTTGCAGTAACCTGCCCCTGGAGTGGGAAGGGAATGGAGATTTTGCAGTATCCTTCCCCTGGAGTGGGGTGGGAATGGAGATTTTACAATATCCTTCCCCTGCCATGCCTACCAAGCCATGCCACGCCCACCAAGCCACGCCCACAGAACCAGTAGTTAAAAAAAAATTGAATCCCACCACTGCTGTGGATGCCCCAGTCTATCACTTAGCCCTGTTGAATGTCTGAATTGTTGTGCTGGGGGTGTGGTGGTTAAGTTTAATGTTGCATTGCATTTTTCATTATGTCAACCTATATTCTACATATTCAGAAGTTTATATGTCTGCTTTTGGTATAATATATGCACTGGCTCACTTTACACTGCACATTTAATCATGTCATTTAACAACTTCATTCACACCACTTGCTCCCCCTCGTTAATCTGGAAAGGGTTAGCCTGGCTTACTGTGATGTGGCTTATGTTGTGTTAATCCAGAAAGTGGTTTGGTTAGTTTATGATTCAGTGCATTTTGCAAATCTGGAAAATAGATTAAACCAATAAGCCATTTGAGTATGTGATGTTAAGCAAACTAATCTGTACCAAAGGAACTTTTGTTTCCATGATCTATGTGGGAGAAAACATGCAATTTCTCTCTAGCAAAATAAGATCCTGAGCTAGTGAAATGAACCAGACAGAAATAGAAAATAGGAAAATAGGAAATAGGAAAGCATTAATTTACAAAATCATTCAAACTGAACAACCTAAGTTTCCAGAATTTTATCTTTTATCATCATAATAAGCATAATTGTCCTTCTATTTGTATTGGACACAGGGCAACAATGCCATGTATGTATGCATGTATATATGTGTATATGTTTGTGTGTGCATGTGTATTTTTATCCCTTACTCAATTCCCTACCTGAAGTTCTGATTGGATTCTGAAACTGCATACTTTACATGTGGTTTGATTTCAATTTAGCGAATGGCTTGAGGCTAGTCATTTTTTTCCCCCAGCGTTATCCATCTCCAGGTTTGATCTAGATGTTCCAGATTTTAGGCCATTATATCTGGATTCTGAGCTAAATATCAAAACCATGAGAGCAATGTAAGGGAGGGACAATGGCCTTCTACTGATCTGTGCAAACAAAACCACTTCAAAAATGCTGACCAAAAAGTAATAATTCCTCCTTCCCTTATCCATTCTCCAACAGCTAAAGCAGGTTAGGGGAATATCTGTGTAATTAGTTCAGTATTGTTTGAATGAACAGCTTGTGTAGGACAGTAGTAGGTGCAGTTCCTCCTTCACAATCTAAGGAAAACTCACTGGTAAACCATGGGAAAAATAAGGAAGGGGTTGGAAAAGATTTAGTGAGACACTTTGTTGCAGTAGTTAAGACAATAAGCTAGACCGGGAAACTGTGAATTCTTGTCCTGCCTTAGGCACAAAGCCATCTGGGTGACTTTGGGCTAGTCACACTCTCTCAGCCCTGAGAAGAAGGAATGGCAAACTACCTCTTAAATAAAAACTCATCAAGAGAACTGCAGGGATTTATCCAGGCAGTTGCCAGGTGTCAACATTGACTCAAAGTCAAAGGCACACACATACACAAAAGATTAGATTTGAATCCTGGTCATGGCTTCCAGTGTCAAATAGATTGAGTTGCTTAGGAGTGTTTGATGCATTAAATGCCATGTTTAAACTATCCTTTCCAGCTGATGTGTTTCTTCAATTCTTCAGAGACGCTTCGTCCTGCATCTAGAGTGGCAAAGCAAAGCATGAAACTGTTCTTTCTAGAGTTCTATGATGACTTCATTTTGGAAGTAAATGAAATAAGCTCCAGACATTGGTATTATTTGTTTATTGAGGCTCTCAGGTCATACCTGCGCTTTAACTGTTCCTGTCCTTAAATAGTTCCTATATTGTGTTCAAGAAAATTCACTCCAATCTCCTGCTTTGGACTCTTTTCTTGTGGTTGAGCTCTTCCAATTTTCCATTCCAGGAAAGTAATGTATTTATTTATTTAATTTGCTGCTGGTCACAATGAGTGGGGGAAATGGACTTATTGCAAGCCACTTCCCTTCCTCTGGATGCATATTTCTGTGAAGCAAAATTAAATTAGTATTATATACATAAGGTTAAAACAAAATTCAAAGGTCAACTCATCCAACATTTAGATATCTTGATTATGTGCTCTCAAGTTCGTATTGAGTTTAGCAATCACATAATATAGGCAGATCTTCTGCTGGATGATCTGTTCCCAGATTGGTCTTTCAGGCCTTCTAATTGTGAAACCATCACCACTATAATTGAGGCCGGCCATCTTGCTGCTGGTTGTCCTCTCATCTGCCTCCAGAATATAAAATGGACACCCTTCGCATCTTCAAATATGGAGAGATACAAAATGGATTGTGACCAGATCATCCCTGGAAAGGAGTCTGTGAGGAAGGGCCTCTTTCTTCTCCTTCCTTCTCCCTTCTCTTCCAGATGCAACTTCTTTTTAGTTACAACTCTAGGTCACTACTAGATTAAGAACTTAGCCTTGATTGTAATATGTGCACAATGGTTCACAACCACTGAGAAACAATGTAGACTTTCTTCGGTGAAGAGATTTGAGATTTGAAAACGGGATGTTTTACTTAACCAAAGAGAAAAGCCATCTTGTTTGTCATGTTGACAAAGGGAGGCCTCAGCCTACTTCACAGTAGGCTATGTACAGGGGTGGGTTCTGGCTTACCTCGCTGCCGGTTCGCTTCGTCACGTGCCGCGCAGCCCCGCGTACGCAAGCGCAGTGCTAAAAAAACATTTTCTGCGTGTGCGCAGAAGCAAAAACCAAAATGGCGCCGCCTACGGCACCGCCAAGAGAGCCAGTTCGGGGGGGTGTCCAGCCAGTCATCGCTGCCAGTTCGGTGAGCGGGGGGAAATTCCTACTACTGGTTCTATAGAGCCGGTCCGAACCGGCAGGAACCCATCTCTGGCTATGTAGAATGGACTTCTAGCACAAGATGTACAGTATGAGGGGACCTGAACTGTGTTCCAAAGTAGAGGAAAACATGATGTCTTATCTTTGCTGCTGGAAACTAGGAGGGACATATTGTTTTGTTAAAAGATCTTCAAAGGGATGATTCATGAAAAGTTTCCTTGAAACCCAATGAACCTAAAAGTATTATATGTTAACTCATCTGTAATGCTATGCCATAACATGATCTAGAATTCTGTCAAAAAGTTAAAACTTTTGAATTTTGTCTTTGACAGATCTCTTGGCTTGTGATGTTTTTCTGCCACCATATGATATTAGACTGTCAGAATTATGTAGACAAACTCCAAGAACACATTACTTATTTATAAATCTTGCCCCTTCCTCCCAAAACCTCCGTGTTTTCCTTTGAAATGCACACACAATACATTTCATTCACTCGGGAGCATCTCCAGAGTACAGTCAAAAAAGTCAAAGTGGACGCAACAGCTCTGCGCACAAAATCCATGTGTAGTTTTGACTGCACTGTTGTAGCCATCATCTGAATGTTGTTGTTTTTTACCACACCTTACAGATACATCTGCAGTCACTGAAAAAAATGGCATCTCCTTACTTCAAATTACTTTAGTTTTGAAACTCAGGGACTGCTCTTGTAAATTGCAGTTATTTAAAATTTGCTTGTCAGTGTGAAAGTGTGACAAATAATTTTTTTCTAATGAGAGTGAGATCCCAGGTAAAGTTCGTTGGTTTTTGGTGAAACAAAGAAAACAAGTGAACCAAAATAGAGCCAACCGTTGCCAAACAGCAGGAATTAAAAATTCAGACAAATGAAGGGATTTTTGGATGCATAAACCCAAAGGGTTTTTTGGGGGGGGGGGGAAACCAATTTTATTGATATCAGAAATAAAATACTGTGACAGAAGGAGAAAAAGAGAAATTTGTCTAAAGCTCTTGTCTTTAGCACTCATTACCATTAGGTAAATCTAGGATTTATGTGTACATGTATATATTTACATTAAAAGTTTACTATTGGGAATTGTAAAAATAAAGATAAAAATTGCAGTGTGGATTAGTCTTGTTGAGAATTCCACTAAGGTAGTTCATCGAAAGAGCAGAGGTGGTGCAGTGGTTAATGTGCAGTACTGCCGGATACGTCTGCTGACTGCTGGCTGCCAGCAGTTTGGCAGTTCAATTCTCACCGGCTCAAGGTTGACTCAGCCTTCCATCCTTCCGAGGTGGGTAAAATGAGGACCCAGATTGTTGGGGGCAATATGCTGACTCTGTAAACCGCTTAGAGAGGGCTGTAAAGCACTGTGAAGCGGTATATAAGTCTAAGTGCTATTGCTATTGGTATCAGGAATCTAGATTCTATTTTGATATTGCAGGATCCATATGTTGATATTTGCCATTTCACTCTCTCTCATTTTAACCACCTTTTCTTTACTGGCTAATAATGGCTTTAAAAAACCCACCCTTCCAGTTTTTTTTTTTTTTTCCTATAGCAGTCGCCTTGTGAAGATTGTGAGACTAAAATCACCCACTGACTTTCCCTGGCTCTCCCAGGGAATGTATCTTAACCATGGTTTTACATACTTTTAAAAAAGCTTTTAATTATTATTTTTTTCCAAGGTTCTTTGTATAATCACTCCAACATGCTGGTTGTTGTATATGGGAAAGAAAATGTAGCAATGCAAACCGGGTCTGAAATTATAGTCTTAAACTGCTCTTTATGGAAGAAATACGACAAAGAAAAAAAGAAAATGTAACACGATATATCATTGTAACAATAATTACAATTCTATATAGACTTGTCTAGTGCAAATATTACTCAAGTACATATATATGCCTAATACATTTATATAACTATATTTTTTAAATCTACTGTATTCTGTACGAATGAGTTCCATATTTCATTTCACTTATCTATACAAAGTCTACGTCTATAGGCAATCTGCTCACGAGTAGTGAGTGTAATCAAATCTTCAATCCATTGAATAAATGAAACTATACATTTATCTTTCCAGTGCTGCAATATCAGTCTTTTAGCCATAGTAAGGCCACAGAAAATCCATTTCCATTGTCCAATTGTCAAATTCCATTCACAAGGTATATAATTCAAAAGAATATTATCCTCTGAACATTTAACATTTGTCACACAGTCTTATTTAAGTAATCCACTACTTTTCCCCAAAACTTGCTAAGTATAGCATTTTGTAAGATTTTCTTCTTTGTCATATTTCTTTCACTTTTTTTTTTGTTAAAGAACTTTTCATGGGTTCTTTTTTCTCTTTGACAATCACCATCACTATTATTTTTGTGTTTTGCACTTTTTAAAAAATTTGTCTCGGAGTGTTATTAGTTAAAAAGCAGTAGCAAATGAACTTAAGAAGCTGCTATGTGTAAGATTCAATACTGATTGAGTTCGGGTACTGCCCTGGATAGATTTAATTTGTTACCAAGTATCTGCAAGACATACATATACTCAGAAACACATATATAAAAATAAAAACCTGACATTCTCATAAGTAAGACCAACGCAGCAAATAAACACTTATATGGTATATTTCATATGCTTTTGCACTGCACAATATTATAAGAAATAATTCATAAAGATAAGATCTCCTTCATGTCAAGCTCAAATATTGGTGATTTAATAGACTCATCCATGCCATATTCTTGACAGCCTGAGTTCCCTGCTTGCCCTTGTAATCTGTAGTCTCCCTTCCAAGCAGGGGTGAAATGCTCCTGGTTCGGGCGTGCCTGCCAGTCGTCGGAGAGCCAGTAGCGACAGCAGCGCGAGGCTTCGCCCACCTACCTGGATGCCACCATTTGGGTTCTTTTGCCCTCTGCGGATGCACAGAATGCTTTGTGCATGCGCAGAGGGTAAAAGAACCCAAATTGCGGCGTCCGGGCAGGTGGGCAAAGCCTCGCGCTGCCGTCACTACTGGCTCTCTGACCACCGGCAGGCACGCCCGAACCGGGAGCATTTCACCCCTGCAAAGTACTAACCAAACTTGATTCTGCTTAAAAATCAAGCCACATCAAGGTTAATGAGTTGCTAGAGGTATCACAGGCAGCTAGATGTGATAAGAACATGGGTATCAAACTCGCTGTGTCACGTTGGCGTCACGTGATGTATCGTGAAGTTTTTTTCCCTTTGCAGAACTGGGGTGGATGTGGACTGTGCGTGATGCATCTGGCCTGCGGGCCACCAGTTTGACACTCCTGGCATAAGAGCGTTTGTAGGCTGATCATTCAACAATGGCATTCATTAAAATTATGGTCCAGCCTTTTTCAGACCAACTCTTTTTTGAAGTTCTCACAAATCAGGTGCAGCTGTGATGAAATGTTGCCTGTCTCCAATCAAGGAGAGAACAAACAATCATTTGGTGCAGCCAATATGAAAGAAATATAAGCTAATAAAAGTAATAAAGGAATGGAACAATTTTTGAGTGCTTTTTCATCAGAAAGTTAGGAATCATATACAGGTAGTCCTCGACTTATGGCCACAATTGAGCCCAACATTTCTTTGTTAAGTGAGACATTGGTTAAGTGAATTTTGCCCCATTTTAAGATCTTTCTTGCCATGGTTAAATGAATCATTGCAGTTGTTAAATTAGTCACAGGGTTGTTAAGTGAATATGGCTTCCCCATTGACTTTTCTTGTGAAAAGGTTGCAAAAGGTGATCATATGACCTTGGGACACAGCGAGGGTCATAAGTATGAACCAGTTGCCAAGCATCTGAATTTTGATCACATGATCATGGGGATGCTACAAAGGTCGTGTGAAAAATGGTCATAACTCAGTGCCGTAACGGTCACTAAATGAACTGAGGACTACCTGTAATGATGTTCAAAAAAGTCTAGCTATAGAAATACTGAACTTAACCCTCAAAAAAAACCCCCAAAAAACATTTCTAACTCCCAGAATAAATACCACAGTGAAACTAAGTCCATAATGGGGAAAGAGAGCTGCCATGCAAGTCCCCTAGAACGTTTATTTTTGCATATTAAAGGGAATGTTATTGTTCTGGAAAACTCACATTCAGTCTGAATCCCTAAAACGATTTAAAAAGTTGTGGAAGCAAAATGTCAAGCCTATCTTGCTATCACAATCAAAATGGCCATGGAGGAATGAAGCCAGCACCTGGATAGGAGGAAGCAGCTCCGTAGAAGTGGTCCCAAGCAGGTTGCCAGTTTATTTATGGATTAAATTTATGTAGCCACCTGTCTCACGCAAGGCAGCTGGTTAGCGTACAATAAAACCAATGTTGAACATGTCCTCTGAAAGATCTTCTCTGTTAATAACAGAATAACAGAGTTGGAAGGGATCTTGGAGGTCTTCTAGTCCATACACACACACACACACACACACACACACCACCACCACTCAAGGAGGAGACCCTACACCATTTCTGACAAATGGCTGTCCAATCTCTTCCAGTGTTGGAGCGTTCACAACTTCTGGAGGCAAGTTGTTCCACTGATTAGTTGTTCTAACTGTCAGGAAATTTCTCCTTAAGTCTAGGTTGCTTCTCTCCTTGATTAGTTTCCATCCATTGCTTTTTGTCCTGCACTCAGGTGCTTTGGAGAATAAATTGACCCCTCTTCTCTACTTCATCATAGAATGTCCACATGGGAAATGTTGTTGGAATACCATGGAACATACCACTTTCATGCTGGAGTTTCTTAGAAGTAGTCCAGGATACCTTGCAGTGGTGATAATGTTATGAGGACGTGACTCCTGCATATGGTTAGTGCATGTTCAGTCCAAGGCAAGCAGGAGATGTTGGTGATCCTCATTTAAAATATGATGATTTTGTATTTCTCATAGTAGAGAAAGCATGGTCAGAATAAAGTTATATCTATCTGCCTAAATATTTGATTAACCCAGACTAATTCACAGATAGCAACTTCAGAGTGTGTCAATTTGGCTAAACCATGCGTTGTGGCTTAGAATAACCAGGTTTGAGCTGTAAAAAAACTCTAGATCAGGGGTGTCAAACTCGCGTCATCACGGTGGCATCACGTGACATGTCGGGACTTTTCTCCCCTTCACTAAACGGCATGGGCGTGGCCAGCGCGTGACGCATCCGGTCCGCGGGCCATGAGTTTAACAGCCCTGCTCTAGATGATTACTACATGATAGCAAATGGCTGTAGAAATTTCTAGTAGTTTTCCAAATGTTTGCAGATTAGATTGCTAGCCATAGATTTAGCATAGTGTTGACCAGCCTGTGGCCCACACTTCATACAGCCCTTAACCACCTTTTTAAAGCTGATCATTTTTTACCATGCTAAACTGAGTTAATGAAAAGGTAGATTTGTATAATGTAGCCACGAGGGGTACGAAACTGTGAGTTGGGGTTTCCTTCAGAATCACAGAGCATCAGAAAGCATCTATTTCTCTTTGTGTTTTCACCTTTATGGAAACCTTCTAATAAGCCCAGATGTTCTCTTTAATAATGTGAAAATAACTAGAAACAGCTCTGAAATTAAAGTTGGCACACAATCTGATATATATCTCAGTACCACTAATCAGCAAAGGCAACTGCACCTGTGCATAACCTCTAGTTAGGCACTAAGATTCGGTATTCTGTTAAACATCTGGTTTCTTCCCCAAACCCAAAAAACTTTAACCTTAGACTGTCTACTGTCGACCTCACCCCATTCCTAAGAGGTCTGTAAGGGGCGTGCATAAGCGCACCAGCGTGCCTACCGTCCCTGTCCTACTGTCCTATTGTCCTCATCTATCTGTATTCACCTTGATTATGTTTATGTTTATACCTATACCTGCTATCTTGTACATGTTTGACAAACAAACAAATAAATAAAATAAAATCTGTAACTACTGCTGCTTGCTATTTAATGTAAGCTAGGCACAGGCGGCCCTTCCTCTGTGTAAGCAGTTGCTCCTGGTGTAAGGCACTCAGTGTTCTCCACTGCCCAATAAGGACCACGAAGGAAAGTGAAAGCTTATTAAAGCAATTCTAAATAGCAACCTTTAAAAAAAAATGCTAGGAAACCAGATTTATTTACCTTTATTTTTATTAGATTTATTTACCTTTATTTACCAGAGGGCTGTGAAAATATCTACAGACCCCTCACATCCTGGAAATAAATTGTTTCAACTTCTACCCTCAAAACGACGCTATAGGGCACTGCACACTAGAACAACTAGACACAAGGACAGCTTTTTCCCAAATGCCATCACTCTGCTAAACAACTAATTCCCACAACACTGTCAAATTATTTACTAAGACTGTATTACTATTATTCTTCTCATCCTTCCTAGTACCTATCTCTTCCCACTTATGACTATAACTATGTTGCTTGTATCTTTACAATTTATATTATTTTATTTGTTTCTTAGTACGATTTGATTGCTTATTAGTAACCTATGACTATCACTAAGTGTTGTATCTTATGATTCTTGATGAATGTATTTTATTTTTTCTTTATGTACACTGAGACAAGATAGCAAATGGCTGTAGAAATTTCTAGTAGTTTTCCAAATGTTTGCAGATTAGATTGCTAGCCATAGATTTAGCAAAGTGCACGAAAGCAGTGGTGAAATCTACTTACCTTCCCTACCGGTTTGGAAGCACTTGCTCTGTGCGTGTGTGGGGGCGCTTTTTTGCCCGTGCTTCGCTTGCACACAGGCTTTTTCACCCTCTGTGCATGCGCAGAATGCTTTGCGCATGTGCAGAGGGTAAAAAACCCCAATTTTTTTGTCCGGGCGGGTGGGCGGAGCCGGGCGGGCGGGTGGAGCCTCACGCTGCTGTTGCTACTAGTTCTCTGAACCATCGGCAGGTGGCGCTACCGGTATGCCCGGACCGGGCCAAACCAGGAGCATTTCACCCCTGCACCAAAGACAAATTCCTTGTGTGTCCAATCACACGTGGCTAATAAAGAATTCTATTCTATTCTATTCTATTTAATGTTAATGGACTTTAATGAGCCGAGGTGGCGCAGTGGTTAGAGTGCAGCACTGCAGGCTACTTCAGCTGACTGCTAGCTGCAGTTCCGCAGTTCAAATCTCACCAGCTCAAGGTTGACTCAGCCTTCCATCCTTCCGAGGTGAGTAAAATGAGGACCCAGATTGTTGGGGGCAATATGCTGACTCTGTGAACCGCTTAGAGAGGGCTGTAAAGCACTATGAAGCGGTATATAAGTCTAAAGTGCTATTGCTATCTAAAGTGCTAATGTTTTGAGATATAATGGTGCTCAGTTGCTAGAAGTTTGTATGTCCCAAAGGTGCTTTTTTTTTCCCCCAAGAGGCAACTGGACTTTCTTGTTTGTTTGTTTTTAAGATGTTTCACTTCTCATCCAAGAAGCTTCTTCAGATGAGAAGCAAAACGTCTTCAAAGAAAAACAAGAAAGTTGCCAGTTGCCTCTTGAAAAAAAAAAAAGCACCTTTGGGACAACCATGACCTGGATGACTGAGAATCTCCATAGACATGTGTCAATATATCTACAAAATTATCATTGTCATAATTGATTGTATTAATTTATATCAGTCCATTGCAAGACAGTGGCTCTTAATGAAGATTATGGTCTACCACCATGATTGTGAACCTATGGCACACGTGCCAGAAGTGGCACACAGAGACGGGTTCCAGTGCACCGGCCAGCTGGTCTTCACGTGCGCAGGAGCGCTAGAAAACAAAAGAGCAGCTGCACAGTGTGCATGCGCGCTCTGGCCACCTGGTCTTCCAGTTTCTGGCATGCATGTGTGCGCGAAAACCAGCTGGCCAGTGTGCATGCACATGCACGTGCCGGAAACCAAAAGATCATCTTCCCGGCATGCACCGGGTGGCTGCAGTTCCTGTTTCTGGCGCTCCCGCGTGCCTGAAGACCAGGTGGCCAGCATGCCAGAACCAGGAAGAGCAAGGGGAGCAGAGCTGCCAGCCAGGATGGGCGGGCCAGGGCTTCCCTCCTTGCCTGAGTGGGCTTCTTGCGCGGCCCCAGCCCTCCAACCCGTGGCACCAATGCATGTCCGTGGTCTGGAGCACCTGGCTGGCTCGGGTACATGGGGCAGCGGGGCAGCGTTTGCTGACTGGGCTGCCAGCCACCCCGCCCGCTGCTTCTGCCGCTGCGAGGAGCAAGGGGGCAGCGGCGGTTCTCAGGCTGCCACTTCTGGCCAGGATGCTGGAGCAGCCAGGAGGAAAAAGAGGAGGAGCCACTGTTGGGGAGCCGAGCTGCCTCAGGAGGGCCGGAGGAGAGCACAACTCTTCACACATGGAGACGCCACCGAGGGGTAAGAGGCGCACCGGCCGGGAAGCGGGAAGGTGCTGCCGAGGCATAAGAGGTGTGCCGGCCAGGAAGCGGGACGGCACCACCGAAGGGTAAGAGGTGCGAAGGCCGGGAAGGCGCCACCGAGGAGTAAGAGGCGCGCCAGCTGGGAAGTGGCCAGGAAGGGGGGGCTGCACTGGCTTGTTCTTGGTGGCGGGATGGGGGGTGCTTCATCCCTGCCAGAGTTGGGGCGAAGCTCTCCCACCTGCTGGCCCCCCAACCCAAGCCCCAGGAACACCAACGCCCCTTCCCTCTGAGGCCAGGAAGGGGCTCCGGCTTTCCAGCAGAGGGAGGTGGCATTCCCCGCCCAACTTTCTTTCCCTGTCCAGGGCTGTGGAACCAGGTCATCGGTGGGGATATCCCACCACCCCTACGAGGACCAGCGGGGTGGGTAGGGAGGCGCAAGGACCCCTGAAAGGCCAGGCGGAGCACACACACACATGAGCAGGGGTGTCAAACTCGGGTGTCACATTGTGATATGAAGTATCACGACTTTTTTTCTCTTCACTAAACTGGGGGTGGGGGTGGCCGGATGCGTCATGCGCATCCGGCCACCCCTGTATGGGCTGTGAGTTTGACACCCCTGTATTAGATCTACAGAGTATTTTAGAACTAATTCCAACAAAAAACCCACTTTGAAATAGATAAAAACTTAGTACCATTTTTAGCACTTTAAAGCAGCTATGTCTTTTCCTGAAAACACATAGCGATGATGGAGGGTAACCCATGTCATCTTGGAAAAGTTCTAAGCTTCATCCATAAATTGCTCACAAGGATATGGCTCGGTTCCAAGTTTTTGGAGTTTAAATTAGGTATGGGGAATTAAATCTGAAGTGATTATACACACACACATACACACATATCTATAGCATATGTATAAGTATGTGCTGTGTGCTGTGTGCCCATATCCCCCACATCCTTGGCAGTTTGCCATACAAATACTAACAGATTCTGTTCAGGGTTTTTTTTTTTTTAAAGATAGTCACAGCTCTGCCACATTTTCTGTGTCTCTCTGCATGAGTTTCTCACCCATTTTCATTTGCAGCTTTTGTTTTTCTATATGTTTCTTCCCAGGCACTAAGCCAGAACATGAGATGAAGCCATCTGGAATTAAAGGATAATTTTGGGGGAATGGATGGCCTCAGTTATTCTGTTATACTTTCACTTTGTTATGGTGTGATTCTGTTTTTCAATTCTGAGTGTTTGTTGTGTTTGGGTTTTCATTCCTTTGTTTTTCTACTTCAGTCCAATTGTTAAACTGCCCAGATTCACTTTTTTTGAGTAGGGCAGCTGCATGAAATTAACAAACAAAAAACAAACAAACAAACAAACTTTCCTATTATATGTCATGATTAATGTAATTGTATAAATACCTACAGTATGACCCTAATGTCAGAGATCTTCTAATCTTATGTATCTGCATGCAGGTTTCAAAAATTAATCTAAAGTGAATTATATCCCTGAGTTTTTAGGATTCTTTATTTCTTACAAAATAATGTATTTTTCTCCTGCTTTTTTTTCCTTGGAGAATAAAGAACTTCCTTCCTTCCTTCCTTCCTTCCTTCCTTCCTTCCTTCCTTCCTTCCTTCCTTCCTTCCTTCCTTCCTTCCTTCCTTCCTTCCTTCCTTCTCAGTGGTGCAATATTAGGCATGAGAACATAGAAGGAATAAAAGGCACTGCAAGTATAATGACATTTTTTGGGGGTTTTGCTTAAGTGAGGAAAAAAGGAAATGCAAACTAAGCCCTCAGAGCACCCAGGTTTTGCAAATTCACCCCTGTAAGAAATGTGGCAGATTTTTTTTAATGTTGTAGAAATATATGTGTGTGTGTGTGTGTGTGTGTGTGTGTGTATTCTCTCTCTCTCTCTCTCTCTCTCTCTCTCTCTCTCTCTCTCTCACACACACACACACACACACACAACTTTATGTAGACAATCATTTGCTTCAGAGGCATACATAATGAAGCCTTCAGAGGCATAAATAATGAACACCAAACACTTTAAGATGTATGGACTTCCACTTTCATAATTCTCCAATCAGCCTGGGCTAAGTAGTTTTGCAAAAGAAAATTGCAGACTTCTTTGGCTACTCTGTAGTCACATCCATGTGCCAAGTGGTTTTCTTTTATGTCTGACATTCTGCTTGTCCAGAATTGTTACTCTAACTCTGTTAATACATGAATAAACGTCTAGATTCCTCTTGCTAAATATACCTGGGTCTGCAACTTCCACAACCCTTAACACTTGGTTTCCTGCCTCAAGTGAAAACAAGTCAGATTACAAAAGATTTCTGGGAGTTGGGCAGCTAATATAGTCAGATAAATAAAAATAATAGTTGTGTCTAGAGGAATGACTTTTGTTATTAGCAGAAAGTCATGCAACAGCCATGTATCCCTTTATCCACCTTTCTGCAACCTGCTGACTGATTTGTTATCCATACTGTATTCATACCAGCAGTGATGAGAATGAAGACTTTTAAGAAGTGAGAGTTTCTTCAATCTTTATTTTTCTGCCTCCTTTTCTTTCTCTGCCTTTGAGAATTGATTGGGGATAATGAAATTGACACCATCTGAATTGTAATTAGTTTCTGTGAACAGTAAGTAGCCTTACAAAAAAAAGGAGGCCAGTCTTTGAAAGCTGATGAGTTTGCTGAGCTACATCAGGATCAGACTGAAATTTTCATAATTGAAACTGATTTTATTCAAGGTCAAATACTTCATTTTCTTTTAACAACAGAATCCATAGCTTAGAAAAGGTGAAAATGAAACCGGCTGATTTACTCTTTCGTAGCAGAGATCTCTACGGAAAAACGAATTGTTGTAAAAAACTTCTTTTTCTAGCTCAGGATCCAAAAAGATCTTGACTTGAACAATGGGCCCTATCCAACAACATGGAATTTAATCTGGAGAAAAGCACGATTTTACACTGAGGCAGAAAAAGCCAAGTACAGTACAAGTACAGATTAGGCGAAACCTGGCTCAAAAACAGTAATTGTCAGAGGGACCTTGGAGTCCTAGTGGACGGTCACTTAAATATGAGCCAGCAGTGTGTAGCAGCAGCCAAAAAAACTAATACCAATCCTGGTTGTATAAACAGAGACATAAAATCAAAATCATGTGAAATATTAGTACCGCTTTATAAAGCCTTTAGTAAGACCACACCTGGAATACTGCATCCAGTTTTGGTCACCACATTACAAAAAAGAAGTTGAGACTTTGGAAAAAGTGCAAAGAAAAGCACCTAAGATGATTAAAGGCCTGGAGATTAAAAAAAAGTATGAAGAGCGGTTGCAAGATTTGGGTTTGGCTAGTCTAGAGAAAAGAAGGACTAGGGGGGACATGATAGCAGTATTCCAATATTTGAGAGGTTGCCACAAAAAAGAGGGGATCAACTTATTTACCAAAGCACCTGAAAATAAGACAAGAAGCAATGGATGGAAACCAATCAAGGAGAGAAGCAACGTAGAACTAAGGAGAAACTTCCTAACAGTGAGGACAATTAACCAGTGGAACAGCTTGCCATCAGAAGTTGTAGGTGCTTCATCACTGGAGGTTTTTAAGAGACTGGACAGTCACTTGTCTGAAATGGTATAGGGTCTCCTGCTTCAGCAGGGGGTTGGACTAGAAGACATCCAAAGTCCCTTCCAGCTCTATTCTGATTGATTGATCTATTGTCTCCTTATGATGAGGCTTCTTTCTTCAGAACACAGATCCTTTTACATTTTAGCTGATGCAATAGAATTATACACTGTTCCCTCCAGAGATGTTATAGAGCTGACATGTGATCTTGGAGAGAAATGATGTTATGCAACTATGGATAGCAACATAGTAGATCTTCTGAATTGCAGAGATAAACTGTATTGATCAAAAAAATGCTGAGAAAAGGAGCAGTCACCCCTTTAGAATAGATGGGACTGGCTTGATTTTGGTCTGTTTTAATATAAAGGTGCAAGAATTGGATATGTCTAGTTTAATGAAACAAAGGACTAAGAATGACATGATAGCAATGTACCAATATCTCAGGGGCTGCCACAGAGAAGAGGGAGTCAACCTATTCTCCAAAGCACCTGAAGGCAGGACAAGAAGCAATGGATGGAAACTAATCAAGGAGAGAAGCAACCTAGAACTAAGGAGAAATTTCTTGACCATGAGAACAATTAATCAGTGGAACGGCTTGCCTTCAGAAGTTGTGGGTGCTCCAACACTGAAGGTTTTTAAGAGGAGATTGGACAACCATTTGACAGGTTTCCCTATCTGAGCAGGGGGTTGGATTAGAAGATCCCTAAGGTTCCTTCCCACACTGTTATTCTGATATATTCTACTGTATTAGATTAAAACCCAGCTAGTGGCAGAAGCTACCCAACTTTGGGTAAACTTGAAAAAGCTAAGCAAGATTGTTTAATACTTGGATGAAAAATTCCCCAACAAATATCAGGACTGTATCCTGAACTACAAACCTACAAAATATACTGAGTATAGACACAATGATGCCAGAATGCCAAAAGATGTGTTGGGATATCAATGCATAAGCTCTGCCTTTTATGGACTTTACATGTGATGTTGCAATACAAGTACAAAAAGGACAGAATTTGTATTTATTTCATCAAGCATGTATTAGATAACAGATATACAGTAAGTATCAACATGATTATGAATACAAGAAATGTATACGAATAAAAGGGAATATTAGGACAGGGACGGTAGGCACGCTGGTGCACTTATGCACGCCCCTTAAGGACCTCTTAGGAATGGGGTGAGGTCGACAGTAGACAGTCTAAGGTTAAAGTTTTGGGGGTTTGGGGAAGAAACCACAGAGTCAGGTAGTGCATTCCAGGCACTGACAATTCTGTTACTGAAGTTGTATTTTCTGCAATCAAGTTTGGAGCGGTTTACCATAAGTTTGTATCTATTGTGTGCTCGTGTATTGTTGTGGTTGAAGCTGAACTATTCATTGACTGGTAGGACATTGTAGCAGATAATTTTATGTGCTACACTTAGGTCATATCGTAGACAGCGTAGTTCTAAGTTGTCTAAGCCCAAAATTTCAAGCCTGGTGGCATAAGATATTCTGTTGCGAGCAGAGGAGTGGAGGACTCTTCTCGTGAAATATCTCTGGACTCTCTCAATTGTAGTAATGTCTGATATGCAGTGCGGGGTCCAGACAGATGAGCGGTATTCGAGAATTGCTCTAGCAAAGGTTTTGTATGCTCTGGTTAAAAGTACAATATTACCAGAGAAGAAGCGACGCAAGATTAGGTTAACCACTTTTAAGGCCTTTTTAGCAAT
>QLTV01002552.1:3616027-3633925 GCA_003457575.1 Thermophis baileyi | reverse complement strand
TAGAATAGAATAGAATAGAATAGAATAGAATAGAATAGAATAGAATAGAATAGAATAGAATAGAATAGAATGCATGACCTGGAAGGGACCTTGGAGGTCTTCTAGTCCAGCCCCCAGCTCAAGCAGGAGAACCTATAACTATTTCAGATAAGTGACTGTCTAGACTCTTCTTTAAAAACATCCAGTGATGAAGCTCCCATAATTTCTGGAGGCAAGCTGTTCCACTGGTTAATTGTCCTCACTGTTAGGAAGATTCTCCTTAATTCCAGGTTGCTTCTCTCTTTGATTAGGTTCCAACCATTGTTAATAGTGGAATGGTAACTATTCCGACATCCATTGATTTCTCTGGGAAAGAGGCTGCTGGAATGGACAAATTCTTAAAATTCTTAAAAGTTTTGAGGAAGGACTTGTTTTATAGGCTTGCAAGCAAAGGCTGAATGGATGTTTTCAAAGGATCTATTTTCTTTATTAAAGATAGTTCAGGATAGAAAAGATTCCCTGCAATTTTTTCTCCTACCAGTACAGGTAATCCTCACCTTATGACTGGTCGATAGTGACTCTTTGAAACTGTGACGGACCATCAAAAAGGTATTTGTGATCTGGATTCTAAGTTTTGATGGCTGTCCGGTGTCAAGTGTTTGCATTTTGGGCACTTGGCAACTGGTCCACATTTATTGTCACCTGCAGCATCCTGCAGTCACACAACTGTGATTTACAACTTTTTTTATTGCCGAAACTGGCATTTACTTCTGGTTTCGAGCAAAAAATGCCCATTGTGGACAATGGGTTCATTTAATGACTGCAGTGTTTGCTTAACAACCATCCCTTAACTACTGTCATCAAAAATGTAAAATTGGGTTAGTCATTGGGGTTGTAAGTTGAAGAAAAGAAGGACTGGGGGGGACATGATAGCAGTATTCCAGTATTTGAGAGGTTGCCACAAAAAAGAGGGGATCAACTTATTTACCAAAGCACCTGAAAACAGGACAAGAAGCAATGGATGGAAACTAATCAAGGAGAGAAGCAACCTGGAACTGAGGAGAAACTTCCTAGCAGTGAGGATAATTAACCAGTGGAACAGCTTTCCTTCAGAAGTTGTGGGTGCTTCATCACAGGAGGTTTTTAAGAAGAGACTGGACAGTCACTTGTTTGAAATGGTATAGGATCTTCTGCTTGAGCAGGGTGCTGGACTAGAAGACCTCCAAGGGCCATTCCAGCTCTATTCTCCTTCTGATTACCTGTACCATTAACTCATTTAGGTTAATGGAACAGAATTTCCTGGTGAAATTGGTTGAAAGGGGAACATTTCTCTGAAATTCTTTCAGAGTGTATAGATAGTTCTTGACTTGCTACCACAACTGAGCATAACATTTCCATAAAATTGCTGTGGCAATACAAGACAGTTGTTAAGTGACTTTTGTCCCATGTTATGACCTTTCTTGCCATGCTTGTTACGGTAAGTGAATCACTGCGGTTGTTAAGTTAGTAATACAGTTGTTAAATGGATCTGGCTTCCCCATTGACTTTGCTTGTCATAAGGTCACAAAAGATGATCACATGATCCTTGGACACTGCAACTGTCATAACAAGCATCCGAATTTTAATCACATGACCATGGGGATGCTGCAACAGTCATAACTGTGAAAAATGATCATGTCACTTTTTTCAGTGCCATTGTAACTTTGAAAGGTCACTAAACCAATGATTGTAAGTCAAGGACTATCTGTATGGTATTTCTGCAGTTATCTAGTTATGATATAGCCAAGAGCTATAGTATAGCAATAGCAATAGCACTTAGACTTATATATCGCTTCATAGTGCTTTACAGCCCTCTCTAAGTGGTTCACAGAGTCAGCATATTGCCCCCAACAATCTGGGTCCTCATTTTACCCACCTCAGAAGGATGGAAGGCTGAGTCAACCTTGAGCCGGTGAGATTTGAACCACCAAACTGCAGCTAGCAATCAGCAATCTGTCCAATGTCTTGCAGACTCTCTGATTTCCAACATTTCAGTTAAATCTCCTCCCATTTTCCCCCCAGTTACCCCTAAGAACGCACAGCCAAGAATAATGATAAGTGACAGAAAGATAGCTAACAGTAGCATCCTTTGTCATCTCCATCAATGAAATAACCTCAAAAAGACCACCAATATAAACTCCAAAGAAATTCTCAAGTGCTCTCAATATACGTTTGACAGGAAACCTTATTTGCAAGTGAAGTTTTACAAATTGCAAGGTTGGTTTCAGTGCATTTTGCAGCTTAGAAAACCCGAGAAAACAAGGAACAATTGGGGAAAATTCACAGTTATTTAAGTCCCCAGCATAATTACAGAGCTGAATACTTCCTGGAATTGCCTGTTTATTTTTTTGCCGCATGGGAAGAGAGATTTAACGAATCAAGAAACTTCATGGTATAGCTGAATTGGAATGATGGACAAATGTGTTTGTTTTTGAGAGTAGCGTGCGAATGGAAATTAGGCAGTAATGTTACTATAAATGGTGTTCTCTCTGAACCCTTGCTTTAAAAAACAGTTTTCATTCTAGATCACTAATACATTTGGGGTTGTTGTTTCTTTTTTAAAAAAAGAACTAGGCATCTTTTTTAGTGATTAGATCTTTTTTAAAAAAAGATCTAATCACTAAAAAAATGAATGAGAAATTAAAACCCATGCTTTATTTTGCCTACATAAAATAGCAAATTTCCAGTATTATATCTTCCATTATATATTGCATGATTTTTGATTTGGTAGAAGTTCATACCTGAGGTTTAGCAGCTGTCCAACTCTAGAATGATTTTGAGTGGCTAACACTAATAAAAAACAAAACAAAACAAAACTATGTTCCCCCCAAAAATCCACTCCTTATAACATAAAGTACAATCAATTAGGGTTATAGAGAGTGTGTGTGGAATAGAGACGTGGTAAAACTGGAATTTGTAGCACATAAAGATGTAGAAAATATTTTAAATTTTAAATAGTTCAAACTTGAAACATTACATACTCTGGTAGCAAATTGCATACAACTGGGACCCTTGGATATATATTTTTTAAAAAAGATTGATTATTCTTAACATCTTGATTTCATTTAAAAACCAACCAAGATAAAGCAGAACTATTGAGAAATTGATAGACACATTTGGATAAGGAGAATTTTTAGTCAATAAATCAAAATGAGGTTTCAGCAAGAATAATCTATAATGCTAAATCTCATTAATGAATGAATATCTGTGGCACGTTTAAACACTGCAAAGAGGAAAATGTCAAAGAAGAAAACTGGTCAAATCATCACACCAAAGCACACTGTACACCTTTCTATAGTGGTTTATGAATGGAAAGTAATCTACTACTAAGGGCTGACTTGTCCGGTTCCAGTGCTCTAATTTATTTGGCAAGTTTCCCTGATCGGATCATAGAATCATCATCATCATCATCATCATCATCATCATCATCATCATCATCATCATCATCATCATCATGAAGGCCTCTTCTGCATATTTCCAACCAATACGGTCCTGAGCTTTCTTTGGCCAGTTGGGCCTGCAGTACTTTCTGATGTCATCGCTCCATCTTGTGGATGCTTTTTATCAAGTGGAATCCATAGAAGAATCCATAGAAGAATAATCAAAGAGAAAAAGTATACAAATTAATAAAGGTCAAAGTGGGGAAAATCAATTATCTTGGGTTTCCAACCAAATCAAAATCTATGCTGAAATAGAGGCTCCAATGAGTAAATCAATCATATAAGAATATAAGAATTTTGCTGACCAAAGACATATCTAGCCCAGCATGGTTTGTTCAGGCTGATGCCTTATTGATTGATCTAAAGAGATGATGTCCCTACCAGTCCTGTATTCCTTATACAGAAACCAACTGGCCAGGCAGAGGAATTATATTTCAACCCTGGCAGCAATACTGTTCTGTCCTCACTACATGTTAGGCTGTGTGCAGCTCGACATGCAGCTAAACCCACATTTTAAAAAAAAAAAACCAGACCATGTGCGTAGATCTGAAAGCTTTATTGAAAAGACAGGNTGTGTATTGGCTAGAATCTGCATTCTGGCTAATGGGAGGGGTCTCTACTGCTTTAACTCTACCTGCTTTGCCTAAGGGTATTCAGACGTTGCTTTGAATGGAATGCTTTCACTTCTGCTTAATAAAAGATCCTTTTGAAATACATTGGTTCAGAAGTTCTCGCTTTCTTAAGTTAGACGTAGAGGCGATCCTTACAGACAGGGAGTATTGAATTACTGCTGAACATAACAATTAATAAATACAAGTAATCTTAATCTCACCAGTGATGCTCTGTGTATGGGATGTGGGTTTGTCCTTGGATGACCATGTGCCACAGATTAAGTTGGATTCTTCTTTGTGCTTCTGCCTTCTCCAAATGCTAAAGGAAATGGAATCTGGCTTCCCAGTGTGCATTTGTTTTGAGAGTGCGGGCTGATGGCTAAATGGGTTGGGTCAGCTTCAAACAATATACTTGGTATTTGTCTTTCCGGCCACTAGATGGGGCAAGAGAGCAACAACAGTATATAAAAGTTATATGCTAGGGCATGACAAATACTGTACAGTAAGTATTATCTGAACTAAGAATACCTTAGGAATTCTCATTACTCGGCTGTATCCTCATTCTTCAATCTGTTCAGTGTGAGGTTAGATTTTGGTTATTTGGAAGTAGAACTCTCCTAAAACATGGAGCTAGATATAATAAACACAAAATTCAGTGGTCTACTTCCATGAATATGTATAATTTCTCTGAGTAAAGTTCTTTAATTAGGGCCTTATGAATTTGATTTGATTTTCATCAAGGGATGATTCTGTTGGTGGACAGTGATATATCTGATCAACATGTCTTGGTTGCTGTAGGGTTACAACTACAGTTAGTCCTTGACGTACGGCCACAATTGAGCCCAAAATTTCTGTTGTTAAGTGAGACATTTGTTAAATGAGTTTTGCCCCCATTTTATGGCCTTTCTTGCCACGTTTGTTAAGTGAATCACTGCAGTTGATAAGTTAGTAACCCGGTTGTTAAGTGAATCTGGCTTCCCCATTGACTTTGCTTGTGAAAAGGTCACAGCAGGCGATCACATGACCTTGGGACACAGCAACAGCCATAAGTATGAACCAGCTTTCAAGCATCTGAATTTTGATCACATGTTCATGAGGGTGCTGGAAAGCTCGTAAAAATTGTCATAAATCACTTTTTTCAGGGCTGTTGTAACTTTGAACGGTCACTAAATGAACTGTTGTAACTCGAGGACTAACTGTAATTACATTTTACCTTCTGCCATCTGTTTCATTCAGATGGATGGGACTGAACCTCCATAAAACAATGGGGACCAAAATGGGTGGAAACATGTTGCTCCAAAGGGTGGGCACTGTATCAGAGAAGTCTGGTTTCTTAGGTCCTGTCAGATGACACTGTTTAATGGATCTGGAGTGTGCCAGGATGGGCAGAAACTGGAACAGATGGATGACAGACAGTTCCTCCTGAACAGATGAAAATAAAGTGATGATAAACCTTTCTTGGAAAGAAGAACTACTGCATCATTTTGGCTGTCTTGAGTGAGCACAGGCTGAGGGATGAGTCAAATTCTTAAGCATTTGAAAATGTGCAATTGTTCAGTATCGCAATGATGGAAGCCCTCGTGAAATTTTATTTTGCAGACTCAGCTCATCATTCAAAGCCCAGTTTCCTTCAGGACTAGGAAAAGTAACATTTGTCATTTATTTGACTTTTCATTTGTCATCCTATAACAGAATGTGTGAATGACCTTGGGGGGGGGGGGAAGGGGAAGAGATGCTGCTTAGGAAACATTCAGAACAAGAGAAGCAGGGTGCCCCAATGGCTTAATGGTCAAAGGAAGAACCCGCCCTAATGGTTCAAAGAGTTAAAAGTCAGAAAGTTTCTACCTTCAGATTTGCAAGATTCAGTAAATGTAGCTTTACAATAAAGTAGAATTAGTTCATTAGTCCTGTTCCCTGTCTGATTTACCTGGAAGGGCAGAGACAAACTTTGCTTCTACTCCTTAACTATCCAACACAGTATTATCTACTTATTGTATCTTTCACCTCCCCTCATCCTGGTTTCAGTGTGCCTTCCAACTTTACCTTCTGTTCTTTGTTGTCATTGTTCCCTGATTGTTTCATTGTCAGCCTCCTTTGATGAATCATTAGATAGGATCAACCTGACTTTAATGTGTAAGTCGGTTATTGTTTTATTGCATGCTGCTTGGGAAGGAATGCCAGGAGACACAGATCTTGTAACTTCCTGTTAGGATGACTTGATGTCCCATTTAAACCTTTTTGGCACCCAAGCTTCCTCCTTTGTTCTAGACATGTATTTATGTACTTGTAAGCTTAGCTACAATATGAAAGCAGGGAGGTCTACAAAAATGTCTGGGAAATCAGTCAGCTGGTTGGGAGGGTTTAGGGTTAGGGAACTTCCGGGAGGCCCGTTTTTCGCCCTCCCCAGGCTCCGGAGGCTTTCCTTGAGCCTCCAAAAGGGCGAAAATGGGCTTCCCCGGATCTGGAGGCCTTCCGGAAGCCGGAAATGGGCCCATTTCCGGCCTTCCGGAGCCTCTGGGAGGCCCGTTTTCCCTCCTCCCCAAGCCTCCGCACGGGCCCTGCACTTACCTCGCATCCAAAACAGGCCGCGTGGAGACTCCTGGGAGGGGAGGGCAGGGGTGGGCAGGGCCAGCCAGGAGTGGGATTTGGGGGTTCGCCAAACCGTGCAGAATCTTCGCTAGAGGATCGCCCGAACCCGGGCGAACCCAGAGCAGCCCACCCCTGTGTATATTTGTGGCAAAGGAAAGTGTTATGTTCTCATTAGTCATGTGAATCAGAGGCTGAAGATGCAGATCAGAGAGACCATAAGGCCTGAAGTTTAAGTTTACTTTATTGTCATTGCATCTCATACAACGAAATTAAATGCCATCTTCAGTGTACATTATAACTATAAAAATAAAACACAAACACCCATCCTTCACATTCTATACCCGTGATGGCGAACCTATGGCACGCGTGCCACAAGTGGCACGTGGAGCCATATTGGTGGGCACGCGAGCTCAGGTCCGGGGCACATGCGTTCACCGGCCAGCTGATTTTCGGGACTTCTGGGCCCACTGGGAGTCGGAAAACAGGATGTTTCCAGCCTCCTGAGGGGGTGGGGAAGGCCCGTTTTTTTGCTCTCCCCAAGCTCCAGAGCCTTTCTAGGAGCCTGGGGAGGGCGAAAATGGCCTTCCCCACCCCCGGAGGCCAGAAATGGCCCATTGCCCAACTTGAAACGGGGTGGGGAAGGCCATTTTCGCCCTCCCCAGGCTCCTAGAAAGGCTCTGGAGCCTGGGGAGAGCGAAAAACGGGTGTGCCATCACGAGCCGGGAGTGGGGGGGTCACACACGCATGCACAGGGGGCACATGGAATTATGGGTGTGGGCATGCACATGCGCGACCCCCCCATGCTCCCTCTCTTTTGGCACTGGAACCAAAAAAGTTTCGCCATCACTGTTCTATACAATTGAATTGAAAACCCGATATTGCATTAATATTGCACTATACAGTAGAATTCAATATAGTTACTGCCCTGGGACAGAAGCTGTTTTTCAGCCTATTTGTCCTTGTTTTTATTATCCTGTACCATCTGCCAGATGGTAAAAGTTCAAAAAAAGGGTGCCCAGGGTGAGATGGATCTTTAAGAATGTTTTGAACTTTCTTAAGGCAGCGGAAGCTATAAAGCTCTTCCAAAGAGGGGAGAGGGCAGCCAATGATCCTCTGGGCAATGACGTTTACCCTCTGGAGCGCCAATAGGTTGTCAAAAGGTTTAAAGCATTTCCAAGTCAAGAAAAATATTTCTTGCGGAGGGATATTTATTAAGTAAGGCTGCCAGATCTGGGTTGCAGCGACTTGGAAATATCTGGCTTCTAACGCATGCATTAAGGGGGGAAAAAAAGAAGTAGTCCACTATAAGCTCCTTGGTCTTATTTGTGTTAAGGACCAAGTTATTGTCTCCACACCAGCAACCGGTGCTGAAGATCCTGTGGCAGCTCTATGTGTCCATGAAGTTGTGAAAGACGGACCTGATTCAAATAATGAGGGGCCAGATTCTGGCAGGGCCCCTAGCAAGCTGATATAAAAGGGCAGAGCACAAGCAATCAGCATGTGTCCTTGGGAGAACAGGGCAACGGTGCCACCATCTAGTGCTTTAAGCCAGGGGTCTCCAACCTTGGCAACTTTAAGCCTGGCGGACTTCAACTCCCAGAATTCCCCAGCCAGCTTTGCTGGCTGGGGAATTCTGGGAGTTGAAGTCCACCAGGCTTAAAGTTGCCATGGTTGGAGACCCCTGCTTTAAGCTATGTAAGAGCAGCCTCTAGGTCTTTTCCCCTCTGTTGGAAATAATTTTCTAGCTCTGAGTTTGTATTTCTCTAATTCTTTCTCTCATCCTGGACTCAGACCCTCAATTTGACATTCGGTCAGGCTTGTGTAATTCTCTGGGGCCAAAACCCTGGACTGTCGTGGAAAATGCTTTTATCTTGACCTCTGTCTTACACTTACTGCTGATCCAGATTTCAAAGCAAGTCCTAATGCTCTCCGGTGAATTAAAGATCTTCTGGCTACTCTGAACCAAGTTTATGATGCAGCAGTAAAGACTTTCAAGTTACATGTTTTTCATTTGGCACAAGACCAAAAGGTGATGTTTATAAAAATGAAAGTTGCCTTTATACACCTGATTCTCTTGCATACTTGGCTTTAACTGTTCGGTGTAACAAAGCAGATTTTCCCTTTACACTTAAGTGGGAAAGTATTTTTCCATAGATTCTGTGAAATTTCTGTTATACAGTAGCAATTATAAAAGCCACAAGCAATGGATGGATGGATGGATGGATGGATGGATGGATGGATGGAAGGATGGATGGAGATGATAGATATATATCAGAAGAAAGAGAAAGAGAGAGAGAGAGAGAGAGAGAGAGAGAGAGAGAGAGAGAGAGAGAGAGATGAGAATAAAGAGGATTTAAAAAGATGAATGAAATAATAAACTATTGCCATGTTTTTAAAAGTCTATGGAGATTCTCAGTCATCCAGATCCAGGCAGAGCTGAAGAAGCTTCTTGGATGAGAAGGGAAACGTCTTCAAAGAAGAACCATGTTTTTAAAACTTTCCTAAAATGCATTGACTTTGAAAACAATGTTGCTCATTGCCAAATATGTACAGTATGTGTGATACACATATATGCATACTGAAGGCCAAAACTCACACATCCATTACAAGCACTTTAGGTTTAGTATTGCGAGTAAACATTTGTCATAACTGTGTGGTTGAGTTAACTAATCCATATTAGTGAGGATTTATAACTTCCTCACTCCTCTTCCCCCAATCTCCCCCAAGAAGTTTAACATTTCTTCTGATTTTTTATTTATTTTTATTTTATTTTTGCTGGCTGAAAGGTTAAGACCTAAATCACAAATCCACACTGGCATTACATGCGTATAACTAAAATTATTATTATCTGTTCATGACAAAATGGAAGTCACAGTTGTCAGTTCTTTAGCTGGTGCTGGCCTTCATATGCACTACTATTTCAGTGTAATATATGTGCAGATCCAGAAATGTGGCCTTTTGCAATTATCAGATGGAAATTTTGTCAATGTGCAGATTTATAAAGGGCCATCCAAGATTTTTTTTTTTTGAATGGCACCCAGTGTGACAATAACCACTGGGATCTGGTTTATGCTACAGTTGTTCAATTTCAGTTTCCAGTATATAATTATTAATTAATTAATGGTGTACGTTCAAGTCAGGGATGACTCTTTGCAGACTAGTGCATTGGCAATGTTAAGGGAGAAGAGAATGCCTGGAAAAAGAAGGAAAAAATCAAAATTAGGGAGAAATGTTTAATTCCACCTACATTTTTCTGTGGATCCTACAGCTTCTTGGCACAAGTCTCACAAAAGATAATCAGAATAACAGAATAACAGAGTTGGAAGGGACCTTGGAGGTCTTCTAGTCCAACCCCCTGCCTAGGCTGATGATCTCTGATAATTATCTCTGATAATCTCTGATGAAATGTGGAGAAAAGCAAAGCTTTACATTTAGGCAGGAAAAAAATCAAAGGTATAAGTACAGATTAGGTGAGACCTGGTTCAAAAACAGTAACTGTGAGAGGGACCTTGGAGTCCTAGTGAATGATCATTTGAATATGAGCCAGCAGTGTGCAGCAGCAGCAGCCAAAAAAGCTAATACAATTCTGGGTTGTATAAACAGAGGCACAGAATCAAGATCACGTGAAGTACTGGTACCACTTTATAAAATCCTAGTAAGACCACACCTGGAATACTGCAACCAATTTTGGTCACCATACTACAAAAAAGTTGTTGAGACTTTGGAAAAAGTTCAGAGAAGAGCAATTAAGATGATCAAAGCCCTGGAGACTAAACCATATAAACAACGGCTGCAGGTTTTGGGTCTGGCTAGTCTAAGAAAAGAAGGACTGGGGTGACATGATAGCCCCATTCCAGTATTTTGAGGGGCTGCCACAAAGAAGAGGGGGTCAAATTATTCTCCAAAGCACCAGAGGGCAGGACAAGAAACAATGGATGGAAACTAATCAAAGAGAGAAGCAATCTGGAATTAAGGAGAAACTTCCTAACAGTGAGGATAACTAACCAGTGGAACAGCTTGCCTTCAGAAATCGTGGGCTTCTGGAGGTTTTTAAAAAGAGACTACACAGTCACTTGTCTGAAATGGTATAGGTTCTCCTGCTTGAGCAGGGGGCTGGACTAGAAGACCTCCAAGGTCCCTTCCAGCTATTCTATTCTATTCTATTCTATTCTATTCTATTCTATTCTATTCTATTCTATTCTATTCTATTCTATTCTATTCTATTCTATTCTATTCTATTTCTATTTCTATTTCTATTTCTATTTCTATTTGTATTATTTCTATTTCTATTTCTATTTCTATTTCTATTTCTATTTCTATTTCTATTTCTATTTCTATTTCTATTTCTATTTCTATTTCTATTTCTATTTCTATTTCTATTCTATATGCCACCTTTCCATAGAAGATTCCCTGTCCAGTTTATTTGGTCACCATGATGTAAAAAAGATGTTGAGACTCTAGAAAGAGTACAGAGAAGAGCAACAAACATGACTGGCGGATTGCTAAAGAACAGTTGCTGGAATTGGTATGACTAGTTTAATGAAAAGAAAAACTAGGGGTGAAATGATAGCTTAGATATGATAGCTTAGATATGTTCCAATATCTAAGGGCCACAAAAAAGAGGGAGTCAACCTATGCTCAAAAGGACCTGAAGGCAGGACAAGAAGCAAGAAGT
The DNA here is from genome assembly GCA_003457575.1 of Thermophis baileyi. NCBI lineage: Eukaryota > Metazoa > Chordata > Lepidosauria > Squamata > Dipsadidae > Thermophis > Thermophis baileyi. The sequence continues at coordinate 3,622,592 of QLTV01002552.1, read as the reverse complement.
AGTGGGTGGAAACTAATCAAGGACAGAAGCAACCTAGAACTAAGGAGAAATTTCCTGATAGTTAAAACAATGAATCAGTGGAATGACTTGCCTCCAGAAATTGTGGATGCTCCGAAACGGGAAGTTTTTAAGAAGAGATTGGACACCCATTTGTGTGAAATGGTATAGGTTTTTCTGCCTGAACAGATGGTTGGACTAGAAGACCTCCAAGGTCCGTGCCAACTCTGTTATTATTATTTATTCCCTCCAAAACAGGATTCAGCTGTAAGATATAACTACTAATGATGATTTTCAAAGTTGTTGCTGCTACAGGACCAGTATTCAGTAGAAAATGCCAACATTTGCTTGCAGAATACCTTCTGGGATGTGCTTGGATTTTTCCAGCACAAATTCTGTGTTTTAGATGAAAACCTTTATAGCCTATTTGTTGCTTTCAAAGCAGCTGAAATACTTTTATTGTAACATTGGGAATAAAACATTGCCTTCTACATTTTCAATATTGCTGGCTTCTAAAATGTTATCTGTGGTTGTACAGAACTTTATAATACTGCAGTATAGTTTGTGCAAATGCATATTACAAATTGCCATTGCTTCTTTATTCCTATGTGTTACGGTTTAGTCATGATATCCGTGTGGAGTTTCAAAATATATTATCTGGCAAAATGAACGATCAAAGAAAGGGAAAAGTAAAACAAAGCATGGAAACGATACCTTCCTAGGGAATGGTTAGGTTTCTCACGATTGGTTCTCCATCAATGCATTTTAAATTGCACTACGTATTTACTTGATGTCTCACTATGAAGAAATGTGGCAAGACCATACAATCCCCTTTGGGGTCCAATCATGCAATTGCTTAAAACCACGAATCCTTTGATTATGGGGGCTTTGATCGGTTGTCATTTGCATAGCTAACATGTTAAAGGATTGGAAGGGACTCAAATCCAATTTATGGATTTGGTGTCCATATGGCTACATTTTGCCATCCTTAGTATTCCTTGCTTCCTCGCCAGGCATCTGCAAATCCTTTTTAGTAGCATCTGGAGAATCAAAGAACATTTTGGAACATACATACACACACACACACACACACACACACACACACACACACACACCTTAATTTAGTTTATGATGCCTCCTAATGTTAGTCAAACAAAAACAATTTGCTGGCTCAGTTCTTTTGGACCCTCCCTCCCCCCATTTTTAATCTGCATGCCAAATGCTAAATATGGAGTATTTTTAAGATTTCCTCTTGCCAGCCCCTTTGCAATGGAGCTGCTATTTTTTCAGTTGGCCTGCCTCCGATGGGTAATTACCAGATGCTCTCCAGCTCTCATTAAAGTGAAATCAACACCCTTTCAAAAGCCAGAAAGATATTGGGAGATGGACCTCTTCAACATCATTTCACTGAATTATCTATAATCAACTCCAAGAACCGCAAAGGGTACAATATGCTGCCAGAAGACATCTTGAATGAATTTGTCCCCTCTGAAATATATATATATATATACTAAGGAGACCAATAAAGAAATTGGAGAGCAATTTTCAACTGCTGAAAACATTTAGCTACTTAAATCACTGACACTGAGGCTAAGAGATGGCAAGCTTTCCTGAACCATGTTTAGCAGCATGCAGTGAGATATTGCAGATTTTCATATGTAGACCATATTTCTATATAAAAAAATAACTTCTTCATGAAAAAAAATATCTTGTTCTGCTTCTTATTGAATCATAGATTATATATTGTTTATTATGTGTGGGTAATATTCAGTTATACTGACAGTCTAAAACTGGTGGAAACTTAACAATTCAAATCCTAACCAAGAACTTAACAATGATTAAGTAGCCTCTAAGAATATAGGCAGTTCCCAGCAGAGTGGCTTTTTGTAAAATTAGAGTGTTCAGATCTGATAAATTCAATATTTCCAGATATCATGGAAGTCCTTTAGGTATTACTCCAAGGGCTCCAATTAGGAGTGGTATAATAATGGATTAACCGTTACCACCTGGCTAAACTACGAGAAAGAAAACTCTAGTTGGTGTTTGTTTGCACTTAAGTTGTGGTAGATGGGCATGTATGCTTGAACCAGTCAATAATTGTCCTTCAGGTTGAAGAACCACATGTAACATGTTACTTTGACTATCATACTACTAGATGTACATGAAGATGATATAAGCAACGTTATCCCTCCTGAACATTTCAAATCTTCCCTGATATACAATACAATATCTAGATCCAGACCCATACTTACCAAAAAATTGACTCAAAAGATTCACTTCGGAAACATGAAATATCTGAAGCCAGGCACTGATTAATTATTCAGTTTGGCATGCCAGACAGTGTTCTGCCCCAGCCTTAGCAGAAGCAAGAAACAGACTCCCTTGTCACACACACAAAAAAAACCCTCTTTATTTACCTCTTGTGAATTAATTGCATTCACCCACTGAAAAGTCCAGGCAATAGTCCTTCAAGGAGTTAACTGCAGTAACAGACCTTATTCAGTTCCTTGCAATAATTGCAAGGCCGTGAGTGCCCAGACGAAAGGCTGTAAATTAAGTTCTGGCAAGCAGTCTTTGTGGCACAAAACACATTGAGCAAAGTCTTCAGAAATACGAACTGTTGTCTCCTTACAACAGCCACTCCCCTTTCCTTCTATTTATTCCCCAGCCAGGGAGAGGCCATTCAGCGTCCACGTATGCTTTGCTTCCCGAGTCGACTCCTTGTCCTCCGTTGTTCACCTCTCCTAACTGCTCTGCGCATACGTGCATCTGGAACAGGCCCCAGCTGTTCTTCCTCCTCACTCATATCAGCCTCCAAAGGCAGCTGCCTCTCTGGTGGCTGGGAAATGTCAGAGGGCCCTGGCTCTATCTCTGCATCCGATGCAGAGCATCTATCAGAGCCTTCCCCGACTCCCGAACTGGCCCAAGGTCCTCCCCAACCTTCCCAAGAGCCGAGGTGATGCAGTGGTTAGAGTGCACACTGCAGGCTACTTTAGCTGACTGCTAGCTGCAGTTTGGCGGTTCAAATCTCACCGGCTCAAGGTTGACTCAGCCTTCCATCCTTCCGAGGTGGGTAAAATGAGGACCCAGATTGTTGGGGGCAATATGCTAACTCTGTAAACCGCTGTAAAGCGGTATATAAGTCTAAGTGCTATTGCTATTGCTATTCTCATCGTCAGAGTCTGCCGCCAGCTCCACTGGTAGCTGGCGGGCCACAACAGACATATTTCTCTAGCTGTCTGGTAACTGGGCGCCTGAGTTAAATTCAAACAGCTGGAAATGTTCCATGTGCAGTCATAACCTGTTAATTAAAGGACCACTGGGGTCTCTACTTTGAATATAGAATTCCACATAGCGAAGAAAATAAATTGAAAAAAACAGAGATGCTTATGCTTTTTCCTCTTTTCCTTCCTTTCCTTCCCTCTTCTGAGGTAGGTTAGATTAAGACGGCATGAGTGGCTTAAAAATCACTTAGTTGAGTCTGGTCTTCAATTTGGATCTCACCAGTTCTAGTCCACACTGACTATATATGAGATGATGCTTCCCATGACATACTTCTACTTATATAGGATTGATTTGATAGTCTCTAGGTTTCTCCCGAGGGACACAGTGGCTCAGTGGCTAAGATGCTGTCGATCAGAAGGTCGGCAGTTCAGCGGTTCGAATCCCTAGCACTGCATAATGGAGTGAGCTCCCGTTACTTGTCCCACTTTGGTGGGAAGGTAATGCACTTTCGGCATTTAGTCATGCCTGCCACATGACCACGGAGACGTCTTCGGACAGCGCTGGCTCTTCGGCTTAGAAATGGAGATGAGCACCACCCTTAGAGCGGGAAATGACTAGCACGCATGTGCAGGGAAACCTTTACCTTTTACCTTTAGGTTTCTCAATTCTTAAAAAGTTCCTGAAACCTGCATTTGCAAGTTGATTTTTGTTCACAACGAAGTGTGCTTCAGTCTTTATGAATTCCATCTGTGATAAGGAATTGCAGGATCTACAACCAGGCCAGTCAACTCTTGTCTCAATACCCAGATCATCCATTACACAAGTGTACAAATGACAATAAGATCTTTCTCAATTCATAGATTTTTCTCGCACACACACCCATAATGCAATGCACATGTGCCCCTGTGCACTCCGCCCCTTGCGCATGCATACACAAACCTGCGTGCGCCCCACCCCCATGCATGCACATGCAACCCCCTGCACATGCCCTGCGCATGCATGCACAACCCCCACGCATGCATGCACGGCTACTGTGCATGCCCCACCACTGTGCATGCACGTGCGACCCCTGTGTGTGTGCCCCGCCCCCGCACATGCATGGCAGAGACCCGAAAATCAACTGGTTGGCAGGAGGCGCACATGCATGCGTGGCGGAACTGAGCTGGGGCGATGGCTCGTGTGCCCGCAGAGAGGACGTGCCACAGGTTCGCTATCACAGCCCTAGTACTATGCAAAAACAAACAAAAGCAATAATTTTCCTATCAGTGTTCAGTCAATCTAATGAAGAGAAGAGTGTCTACTAGATTTTCAAGAGAGGTCAAAAGAATTCTCAGTTAGTTTCACATTCTGCTCTTGTTTTCTTCTGTGGTTGAACTAGAAGACCTCCAAGGTCTCTTCCAACTCTGTCATTCTGTATTCTGCTTTAGTGTTTACAGAGAAGATGTTGCACTCATGCAAGATCCAAAGCATCCTCTTGTAATAATACTGAATAAGCAATCCATAAAGAAATCCCAGTTCGAGTCTGCATCAATATTATATTCAGAAAGGCCCACTATAGCCAACTGGAACTTTGCCTGTTACAGAGCTCCAGGTCAGAGCTTTGAACAAGTATGCCTTTGTTGTTGATAATTAAGCAATGCTCTTAACACAGGAAAGCTCATTTGAATTCCCTTCCCTTCCTACAATAGATTCATTTACATCATCCTTAATTTTTGATATGACCCTTGTGGGAGGGTCTGCCTTTCCTTTCTACCTCCCTTGTTTGTGAGCATATTTTTAAATCCACTAAAAAGTTTTGGGATGTTTGCAACTTTTATTAATTTATAAGCAATAGTGGGCTGCCTTAGAGGGAAAAGTTGTCCTTGGAAACAGAAACTCTTACTTGATACAAAAGGGAGGTCTTGTACCTTTCAGACAGAAATTCCTGGCTTGCTTGCTTACAAATTAAAAAAAAAACATTGTTTAGAAGGATGGGGTGATTCTTACAGCATTGTATTTATTATACAGAGGAATAGCTAGATTGGCATAATTTTTTCTTGCTCTTTATAACTTCCTAAAACTAACATTACATTGTTTTCTTTGGAGTCTTTGGTACTCACTGAAATTGGTTGTTTGGCTTGTGATGTGACACTGGCAGGGCAAGTCACTAGAATATAAACTGAGAGCAACCCCCATCCCCTACTAGCACTGATGAGGTTACCTAGTTTGGTGATGAAACATCTGCAAAAAAATTCAGAGAGCACCAAGGACTCCACAATTCAACCCTGTACTATAAATATTCTCTTCTGTTGTTCTCTTTTTTCCCCTCCATTATCAGAATCTCCCATGGTCTTAACTATAGATACAAAGGTAAAGATAAAGGTTTCCCCTGTCCAGTTGTATCTGATTCTAGGAGTTGGTGTTCATCTCTGTTTCTTAGCCAAGGGAGCCAGCATTGTCCAAAGACACCTCTGTGGTCATGTGGCCAGCATGAGAGACAGCCGAGGTGGCGCAGTAGTTAGAGTGAAGCACTGCAGGCTACTTCAGCTGACTGCTAGCTGCAGTTCGGCGGTTCAAATCTCACCGGCTCAAGGTTGACTCAGCCTTCCATCCTTCCGAGGTGGGTAAAATGAGGACCCAGATTGTTTGGGGCAATATGCTGACTCTGTGAACCGCTTAGAGAGGGCTGTAAAGCACTATGAAGTGGTATATAAGTCTAAGTGCTATTGCTATTGCTAAGGTTCACGTAATGCTGTTACCTTCCTACCAAAGTGAAACCTCTTTTATCTACTCTCATTTGCATGCTTTTGAACTGCTAGTTGGGCAGGAGCTGGGGCAAGTATTATTATTATTTATTATTATTTATTAAATTTGTATGCCGCCCAACTCCCAAGGGACTCTGGGCGGCTCACAACAATATAAAAAACCATTAAAAGAAACCATAATAAAAACAGTTAAAAACAGTTAAAAACTCATACATACTGTTTCATGGCCGGACCTCGCCAATTATAGAGGCGAGATCAACGGCCCCAAACCTGCCGGAAGAGGCAGGTCTTCACCGCTTTCCGGAAGGCCAGCAGTGTGGGGGTGGTCCGGATCTCAGGGGGTAGCTGGTTCCAGAGGGCCGGAGCAGCCACAGAGAAGGCCCTCCCCCGTGGGCCCGCCAGCCGGCACTGTTTAGCTGACGGGACCTGGAGGAGCCCAACCCTGTGGGATCTTACCGGTCGCTGGGAGCTATGTGGCAGAAGGCGGTCTCGAAGATAACCTGTCCCTGAGCCATATAGTGCTTTAAAGGTAATAACCAACACCTTGAATTGTGCCCGGAGACCAATAGTCAGCCAGTGCAGCTCGCGGAGAATTGATG
>QLTV01002552.1:3581763-3614862 GCA_003457575.1 Thermophis baileyi | reverse complement strand
CCTAAAGTCTAACCTCAGCAGGAAATGATCTGACCACGACTAGGGAGAAATATCTATACCCCTTAATTCCAGATCATGTCTCCATTGCCCCGAGAGAAACACCAGGTCAAGTGTGTGTCCCTCCCTATGAGTCGGACCCTGAACTACTTAGGTCAGGTCCATGGTTGTCATGGAAGCCATGAACTCCTGAGCCGAATCTGAGGATTCACCGAGTGATGGCAAGTTGAAATCCCCCAGCACCATAAGCCTGGGGAACTCCACCACCAACCCGGCTACTGCCTCTAGCAGCACAGGAGCTGGGAGGCAGGTACGTCAACAACAAGCCCAACTGAACCCCTGAGTCCAACTTCAGGAGGAGAGACTCATACCTGGGTCAGGTACATGGTTGTCATGGAAGCCATGAACTCCTGAGCCGAATCTGAGGATTCACCGAGTGATGGCAAGTTGAAATCCCCCAGCACCATAAGCCTGGGGAACTCCACCACCAACCCGGCTACTGCCTCTAGCAGCACAGGAGCTGGGAGGCAGGTACGTCAACAACAAGCCCAACTGAACCCCTGAGTCCAACTTCAAGAGGAGAGACTCACACCCAACAATCTCCGGGGCAGGGATCCTGCGAGGACAGAGACTCTCATGGACAATAACTGCCACTCCTCCACCCCTTCCCTGGAGTCGTGGCTGATGCAATACATGAAATCCTTCTGGGCACATCTCTGAGAGGGGAACACGAGCTCATCACATTGTGTGGCACTCAGGTCTCGAACCTGGACTGTCAGCTTTCCAGCTAATAAGGTCAGTGTCTTTAATCATTGAGCCATTGCACCCCTAGCTATAGATATAAGTATACTTAATTATAGAGATAAGTATACTTAATTATAGAGATAGGATTACATATTATTATCCTTCTCATCTTGTCATCCTTCTCATCTTTTCATTTCTCATCTTTTCTCATCTTCTTATCGTTCCTACTATCTTCTCCTATTGGTGTCTTATGATTTATCACTTGTTTGTATCTTATGATTAATGATAGTGTGAGAAACGGACAAATAGCCTATTGGACTACCAGAGTCCATAGGTCTCAGAAGGATAGCAGGCCCTAAAAAAAGCTATATGAACCAAAGTTTTAGATAGAAAGATTTTAAAGTGTATCAGAACTATTTGTAATCCTGCTGAGCTGTTGCTGTGAAATGTGATTTTGCAAAGTACGTAGTTTTGAGATATATTTGGAATTAGAACGTTGAAACTGTAAGAAATAGGGAACTGAAAGTAGCCGATGGATAGAGGTTTTGAGATGTACACGGGTATATGTGGAGACTGTCAGTAAGACAGAACAAGGAAGTAAGTTGTGAAATGCATGAAGAAAAGTATAAAAAGAATGTCTTGGGATGGGTTCAGTGCCTCTGGCCATAGCTAATCCTTGCTGGATTCAGCTATGTCAGTGGACCTCATTGCAATGGGTTAATGTAAGTTGTATTATGTATGATGGCTTTCTCATGTTCTCAATTGCTCATGAAATAAACATCTGAATCTTAAAGTAAGATTTATTGCTTGTGTTGCTGTTTCCTGTTTCCTTTATTGGGGTATTTTTAGAACAATAGTAACTAAGATTTTTGATCTATGACTGTCACTTTGTTGTTTGTACAGTATGTACACTGAGAGCTTATGCACCAGAGACAAATTCCTTGTGTGTCCAATCACAATAGGCCAACAAAGAAATCTATTCTATTCTATTAATTACTGTGTGTAAGAGAAGATAAACCACAAACACTATCTCAGGATTGTAATTCTTTTTCCATAAACAAATGCAGTGGATGGTGAGGTTTCTGAACCTTTATGCAGAAGAGGGAAGTCCAATGGATGTAGTTTGTCACGTATTGCACAATATTAAAAATGTAAGGAACTGTCTTGCTTCTGACTATTCTGGATGATGATGATGATGATGATGATGATGATGATGATGATGATGATGATGACGACGATGATGCAAATATCTTCAGATAAGGTGTTCAAATAATTTTTTGTAAAGGTACAGGAAGGGAGATGGGTAAACTTCAAAGTTTGAATTTGACATAATATGAGCTTCATTGATATCAGGATGATGCTTTGTGAATTCCCCCAGGTTCAAATCAGTGTACCTGACTACTTGAGAGAACATGGGGAGAACCACTGGTGACCTTCCATCTACAGTAATTTATGCAGTAGCACAATTTAGGAAGGATCCTACTACATCAGAGGTGGGTTCCTCCTGGTTCGGACCAGTTCGCCCGAACTGGTAGCAACCTGCTGGTGATGTCATGGAGCTGGTTCGGTCAGTGCCGGTCCGTGGACGCCGCCATTTTTTAATATTTTTTTTGGAATTTTTTGGGGGGGAATTTTTTTATTTTTTTTTCTTCTGCGCATGCGCAGAAGCCGAGTTGCCGGCACTGCGCATGGGCTGCCATCTTGTTTTTGGCTTTGGGTTTTTTTGGAATGTTTTTGGAATTTTTGGCACTGCGCATGTGCGTGCGCCCACGCTGCATGGATACGTGGCACGGGAGGAAGCGAACCGGCGGTGAGGTAAGTTAGAACCCACCCCTGTACTACATATAATTCCTCTGCATGAAAATCAGTCTGTCAGCTAGTTGGTCCTTGTAATTTAACATTGACTGTTGTTTGGGATCGATGATCCATCTCTGAACCCTATATTTTTGGTGGCTGAATGTTGGCATCATAATAATAACAAAAAAATATAGCAAGAGATGAACTCCATCTGCTGGCAAAATTTTATTTATAAAGAAGTGGGAAAAAACCCAAGGATTAATAATACCTAGAGGCAGATATAAAACTCTGACTGTTGAATTAACAAGATAATAAGTCTATTCACAAATTAAATTGGTAGCCTTAAGGTGTTATTTTGTTATTTGTTTTCCATGATTTTTCTCTTATACAGAGAGAGCAGATCATTTGTTGTTAAGAACAGTATTTTTTACAGCTAAAATAAATGATGCTTAAACATCTGGTTAAACCTTTTTTTTCCCCTCTCATCCATGGAGATCAAAGGAATTTTTCATCTTGATTGTTTCATTATTCCCAGCTTTTATTTGTGCCATAATTTTTCATATATAAATCCTTCTGGGTTTGGTTTTTGTTTTTCCAAAATAAAAGATGCAATGAACATTCATTTATCTACAAGATAAAAGAAAGCTGCATCTGTGCATAAGCCAGGTATGTATTCGGGTTTTGATTTAGATTTATCCATCAATGTCCTCAAGGAAAATTACATATGCCGTTCAGGCTGATCCTAATATTAGGCAGAGCGATCACCTCCAATAAACACATGTAATGTATTACAAATAGGCATACTTTTATTATCTTTCTAGACTACCACAATCCCAAGACTCTTAGCAATTTTCAAAAATCTGAACATCTACAATACATCAGTAAAAACTAAAATTGGAAACCCATAAAATTATTCCAATGGATTTCAACTTAAAACAGCATTCCAGGAACAATTAACAATTTGATGTCGTTGGGTCAGTTCGATCCTTAAAGTGCTCCTGAATTATTCTATTTTGACCAGCTTGCAGAAATTCAGGAAGGGTGCGTCATGCTGCACTTCCTGTGGAACGATATTCTGAAAATATAGACTGAAGTCAAGAAGCACCTTGTGAAAGACTGGGCAATTGGAAGGGAAGGGATAGGAAACTAGACATAAACAATCAAGAGACAGCAGGTGAATCTTTTGAAAGCTTATATTATAAACAACAATCCCAGGTGGCCAGAAACCTGGGAAGAAACATTAAAGATCATTCAGACAAATGATTCTACCTTAATGAACTTATTATAAATGAGTGCTTGTTAACAGTTCTCCAGCTTTCAAAAAGCTATATTTACTCGAAACTTGCAGTTCTTACATTCTCAACTCTATGGGGCTTGACACACATTTTCATAGCTATAACAAACCCTTATGTTATAGTAATATACATACACAATTATTCCTATATTCCCATAAGATGGATCAATTTTAGTCACAAGAGGCAATCTGCAAGGAACCTTGGGATACCTATGTCATGCCAACTCATAGTTCACACTTCATGTTGACCCTTGGGTTATTGACTAAAAGATAATTTCAGATCCTTATCATATGTTAAGCCATTAACTTTGGTTTATAAAATACATTTTCTAAGTTCATATACCACATTGAGTTAAAATCAAAGCCCATGGCAGCTTAGTACAATGTATAAATCACATAGGCATGTTCAAAAACACATAGGCAATGTTTGTGAGAGAGTCTGTAAAAATCGATATATCTTAGGTGCAATGCCTCTCTACTGCTTCTCAATTCATCTCAGATAGTAAAATCTCATGAGGCAGTCCTGGTCCTTGTGCAGGAAAGCAAAATGTGATGCCCGCTATTTCATTCCTTATGGAACTATACATCTATAAAGTTTGTGAACTCTGAAATAACTACATAAGTAGATGGAAAATCCCTGAGTTAAAATATGTCCAGTGGAATTAAAATCATAGTTACTCAGAAATTTCTTGCCTTGACCCTATAGATCAGGGGTGTCAAAGTCAAGGCCCGGGGGCCAAATCTGGCCTGTGGGGTGCTTAGATCTGGCCCATGGGTCACCCTGGAAACAGTGAAGGACTGGCCCGCGGTGCCTATGCCAGCGAAAACAGAGCTCGGGAGGGCTGTGTGCGGCCCTCCTGAGCTCCGTTTTTGCTGGCAGGGGGTTGCAGGAGGCCATCGCAGCCGAAAATGGAGCTCGGGAGCCAGTTTTTGCTGGCAGAGAGCTTGGGCCACCACAGGCGCCCCTGACACGAGTGATGTCAAGCTGATGAAATCGAGTTTGACACTCCTGCTAAAGATCAAAGCCAAGCCACCACTAAGAGGTAGACCATTTGGGGTACTGTAGTATTTAAATTATTGGGCCATGGCTCAGAGGATCCAGATTCAACTCTAACTTTACCCATTCCGGACTAGGCAGGGTCATTATTGCACAGCCCAATTTAGATCATAAGGTTGCTTTTGCATGGAAAAACTGGAGAAGTGATTGTTATGTGTATCTGTGGCAGGGGTGGGTTCTAACTTACCTTGCTGCCGGTTCGCTTCCTCCCGCGCTGCATGGGCGTGGGCACATGCGCAGTGCAAGAAAATTAAAAATAAAATTAAAAAAAGCCAAAAACAAGATGGTGACGCATGCGCAGTGCCGGAAACTCGGCTTCTGCGCATGTGCAGAAGAAATTAAAAATAAAAAAAATTCAAAAAAAATTCAAAAAAAAAGATGGTGGCATCCACGAACCGGATCCGTGACATCATCGTGATGTCACCAGCGGGTCGCTACCGGTTCAGGCGAACTGGTCCGAACCGGGAGGAACCCACCTCTGTCTTATGGAGAAAAAAGCAAGATTTAAGTCTAACACATAGAGAAATAAACAGAAGCCAGAATTAATGTGATTTGACTGAGAAAAGGTAACTGATTGCACTACTTTTTTCCAAGCAAAAACAACAGAAAAAGGAAGTGAAAATCAGATTCACTTAATTACAATGTTTCTCAAAAAAGTTCACCTCATTACCCATTGAGTATTTCCTAACCCAATGTTCAAAATGTTTTTTTATTTCTTTTTAAACATTCTCATTAAGTTTGATGATTTTTAAAAAAATCAATTCCCATCAATTTAGTGAAAGATAATTTATTCTTGAAACAAAATCAGAAGAGAAGAAAACTTTGGGAAAATTTATGAATGTAGGGATCTTCTATTTAATTATGAGATACAGAGTCCTTGGTTGTTTTCTTGCAGATATTTCATTACTCAACTAGGTAACATCTTCAGTGCTAGAAGTGAGAGGGGTTTGTACTGTGTTTTCATATAAGTGGCTGGCCCTGTCAGTGTTGGTGCGAGTTTTTCTTCTTGGTAGTTTCTTGATTAGGCTATTGTTTATGTTTGCTTGTCTGAATTGGTAGTTCTTTGATTGGGATATTGCTTATTGTTTGATTGTTGGTCTCGTATTAATCCCTCTTATCCGGATGTTGATTGCTGAGGAGGAGGTGTTTTGGTCCTCTTTTTTTTACCTTTTTAAGCTTTTTAAAGCTTTTCTTTGAATGGTGTGTAAATGTTGTTTATCTCTATGTGCCTGTAGATGGCTGATTTCTCTGAGTGCCAGACTTCTGAGAATTCCCTAGTGTTTTTGAACTTAGTTTACATAATGAGATGCCAAAAATGAGTGTATTTCATTGTACAGTAATCAACTCCTGTTGATGAAACTATAGCCCAAAGGATGACATCCTAGGAAACCCCCCTCAAGGTCTTTTTCTGCAAGAAGTCTTCATAGAGATGGATAGCTATATTATGATATGGAACACAGTGTTTGTGTTTGTTTGACAACATGGAACACAAACCACCCTCATTTTAGACTAGCTTGTTGGGCAAGCTCATCCCTTATAGCAGTGGTTCTCAACCTTTCTAATGCCGTGACCCCCCGCGACCCCCCGCACCGCCGCCGTGACCCCTGCCCCGCCCCCTGCCCCGCCCCCTTCCTGCACGGGATGAGGTGACAAAGGGGGCATGGCACCAGGGGTGAAATGCTCCCGGTTTGGGCTTGCCTGCGGGTCGCCGGACAGCTGGTAGCGACGGAAGCGGGAGACTTCGCCTACCCGCCCGGACGCTGCCATTTGGGTTCTTTTACCCTCTGCGCATGCGCAAAGCGTTCAAGATGGTGGGCTAGCACGCGCAGCGACCCCTGTGAAATGGTTGTTCGACCCCCAAAGGGGTCATGACCCACAGGTTGAGAACCGCTGCCTTATAGTTTGTTTAAGGATCAGTGTGTCAAAGGGACACAATTATAGGGAGAGAGCAAGGGGATCTCATGATTATGTGGTACGCTCAAAAATATCCTCCCCAAATAAGTTCTACAACATTTTACAAATGAGGTAGAAAGAGTGATGCCTCTTTTATTGGAAAGAAATAGATTCAAACTCCTTATAGCAGTTGTGCTGTGGTTTTAGCTCCAAATGACTTAATTGCAGCAGGGATAATGTGTTCCTCTGGCAAAATAGTAAGTTTGAATAGCTGGAGCAGATATCTGTGTATTATGAGATACATAATCCAGGTGGGCATTTCTGCTTCTTGAAGCTTGAAAAATTATCTCAAAATACTTATCTCTAAAAATTATCTCAAAATATTCCCACTGAAGTTCCAGCTCCTCTATTTTGGACACTTGAAGAAAGTGAAAATCCTGGTCTTAGAATAATATATTATTAATTCCTCATCAAAGCAATAATGCATAAGTAATCTCAAGGTGTTTTTAAAGCCAATGGAAATTAGAATTACTGCATCATTAACACACAGTAGTATATTGTTATGTCTATGGACTAATTTGGGGGAACCTCATATTTACTAGTAAGTAAGTCTGACCAGTTTGAACTGCCTGAAAATGTGATCTCTATCTTCTGTGAACCCTAAAGTCATACAGCAGATTAGGAAAACTATGTCTTCTTGCATGAGATTAAAAGTTTTACCTTTAATCAGTTAAAATGTTATGTATACATTTTATATTTAGATTTGCATTTGAGGTGCCCATGACCATATTCAAAATGATGTGAGAAAATCTGCCATCTGAAATTGTTGCTGATAATCAGGTTCAGACTCTTTGCAAAGATAATTATATCTTCATAATATCACACTAGACATATTTTATTTGATTCTGGCTCAATGCAAACACTATTACTGTGGCTTAGTCAACAAAGCATGATTAAAATGAACCATGGCTTAGTATGAAGGGTGACTCCAGCCACTGTATATGACTAATCAAATATAATCCGGTAAGATTTACAGTTCATGCTAAGATTTAAATCCAGGATTTCACCAAATCTAACATACTAGCCAGAAATATAATATGGTGTTATTGTTGTTTTGGTAACATTCTTTAGATTATAGCAATGCACCAGTGAAGCTTTTCAACGCAAAATAACAATTCTTCCAAGAGAAAAATAGTTCTGATTATATTACTTAATTAAAATAATTAAGTAATAAATTTAGAATGAGTTGCATTTGGAAACTGGGAAAGGTTTCAGAATTGCATCTGCAGTCAAGCAGTTACAGTTTGTAAATATATGATCTGTAGTGGTAATTGTAAGTTGGGTAAAGTAAGAATATCTCATTTACAAACAAAATTAATGCATAAATATAGCTCATTGGAATCTAAGCAGGTGTCAGTACTTTGTTGAACTTGGCTCACTCAAAAAAGCTAAGCAGGTCTGTACTGAAATAGAAGACATGCCAGCAAATCCTAAAGTTTTGACTGGGAAATTGAAAACAAGTAATCTTTCCAAAACTGAAAAAAAAAAAAAAACAACTAAACAAGGCAACAGTANATCCAAAAGTTTTGAAAGGAAAATTAAAAAAAAGAAAAAATAAAAAAAAAAAAAAAAAAAAAAAAAACAACTAATCAAGGCAACAGTAAACCACTTCTTTATCATTGGCAAAGAATTCCGATAACTTTCCTGTTATTCTCAAAAGTAGTTGAGCCCCATTCAAAAGAATTTCTACCTTGTAGAATGCTGATATAGATATTGACTTCACAATGGCAAGAAAATGTTTTGCCAAACAGCGACTATAATAATTGCCAAAGAAACTTTTCCACAGTAAAAAAAGTAAAGTATATTTTGTTTAACTTTTTTCTATCATTCATAAATTTCTGACAAAGAGGGAATCATGCTGTGAAGCAATGGCTTGCCAAGCTTTTGCTGCATGTAAATCTTATTTTATCAGTCTGGGACTATGTTTCAAAGGGACATTTCACTTCAGTGAAGTTTCAAAGCAAAGTGCTCCTTTAACTTGACTTCTCAAACCTCCAGGGTCCTCTGCTTTCAACCAGTATAATCCCAGTTCCTTGCTTGGCCTCCAAAAAGTGGCTTGTGTGCATGTTTGGTACATGGGCAAAAGCCATTTCTGTGAAAATGAACCTGCCAACAGAGGCACATGCACCTTGTCTCAGTGCAACAAAGGATTGTAACATGCTTCTTAAGGTGTTATGTCAGGGGTGTCAAACTCGATCCCATCGTGGACCGTATCAGGATTCTGTTTGCTCTTGGGGGGTGGGCGTGGCCTGATTGTAACGGCCGACTGGGTGGGCAGCCCAGGCTGGGCCAGGGCTGGGCCGATCCGTCGCCATCTCCGGGACGGCCCCGTGGGACAATTCTGGGCCTGTCGCAGGCCAGATCCGGCCTACGGGCCACATATTTGACACCCCTGTGTTAGGTGTTTGTGAGCTGAAGCACATTGCTGATACGGATTAACCACAGCAGTTGAATTCAAGCTGGGTCATATTTGTTTAGAAACTAGCATTCTTATGGACCCAAACTACTTTCAAATAATAGTTTCCATTGGCTAAATATTTATCCTTTGTAGGTTCTGCTTTTATCCTCTTAGTACATTAACCTTGCTCACTTTTTGTTTATTGATGATAAACAGACAGACAGACAGACAGACAGACAGACAAGGCAGACAGCAATAGCATTTAGACTTCTATACTGCCCCATAGTGCTTTACTGCACTCTCTGGGCAGTTTACAATGTAGATGCATTATTTGCATATTTCCTCCAATAATCTGGACTTCATTTTATTGACCTCAGAAGCCTGGAAGGCTGAATCAACCTTGAGTTCCATCAGGATCGAACTCCAGGCTGTGGGCAGAGTTTGCCTGCAATACTGCATTCTAACTATTGTGGCACCAGGGCTCCACAATTTGGAGACCACTCGTCTCACTCACAGAAATTAAAACATAAAAAGAATAGAATAATAGAAACCACATAAATATTTTACACTAATAGGAGGCAATTAAAACAGGAATAAAATAATTAAAGTTAAAAAGGTGGGGTCAGTTGTTCTCACTATCCTCCATGCATTAAGGGATACTCTTAAGATCTTGGGGATCTTTTATAGTAGTTTAGATTGTCAATGCAGTTTATAATCCTGAAATTCAGGGATTACCATTGTACAGGCAGTCAGATGCAGAAGCCATGTTCTAAATCAGGAAAACACAAAATACCCATCACAAAACAGAGTAGAACACTCAGCAACGTCACAAAATCGTGGCCAATGTGGTATAGCAATGAAAGTGTTAGACTACCTCCAATTTTTTTATACTACCTTAACTATGGAATATTACTGAGTGATTTGGGGTCAGTTATTCTTTCTTACCAACTCACCAACTCGTAGTAGTTTTACTCATTCAGCAGTATCCGACCCTTGGTGACTTTATAGTCAAGGGGTCTCCATTCTACCTCCATTCTTGTGTCAACTACAGCTTCTTTTACTGTAGTTGTTGGATGTTTATCTTTGTATCATGGTATCATGATGGTATCAAGCCAGTGAGTTCTTTACTTGTCCCGTCTTTTCGATCCACTAACCTTTCCCTTGCATCGTTGATTTCTCCAATAAATTTGCATGCATGACATGGCGAAAGTAAATCAGATGTAGTCTTGTGATTTTAGTTCCTAGTGATATTTCTGGTTTCAGTCCCTCTCTGTGTTGGTTGCTTGGCTGCCCATAGTATACACAATAATTTATGCCAGTACCACCACAGTTCAAAGGCATAAATTCTTCTCAGATTACAGACTAACAGAGTTGGAAGGGACCTTGTAGGTCATCTAGTCCAACCCCCTGCTCAAGCAGGAAACCCTACACCATTTCTGACAAATGGCAGTCCAATCTCTTCTTGAAAGCTTCCAGTGATGAAGCTCCCACAACTTCCGAAGACAAGTTGTTCCATTGGTTGATTGTTCTCACTGTCAAAAAATTTCTCCTTATTTCTAAGTTGAATCTCTCCTTGATCAGTTTTCATCCATTATTCCTTGTCTGGCCTTCAGGTGCCATGGAAAATAGCTTGACCCCCTCTTTGGGGGCTTGCCCCCCCCCTCTGTGGCAGCCCCTCAGATATTGGAACACTGCTATCATGTCTCCCCTGGTCCTTCTCTTCACTAGACTAGCCATGCCCAGTTCCTGCAACCATTCTTCATGAACTGGATAGGTTGGTATTTATCAGGGGGAAAAATTGGAAGGAGGAGAATTCTAGTCCATCTTGACTTTCTTTAGGAAAGCGGGAAATCTAACATATACTAAAGTTATTATTAGTTACCTCTCCTTTTCCTCTAAAATTTGAATGACTGCTTTTGAAAGGGAGTTAGTTGCAAATTCTGAGAAGGGAAAGCAACCAAGCACAGAGCAACACCACTTTTAACATAAAAGAAAGAATCAAGAGTAGAAGTTTAAAATATTTTTTTATATTAAAGACCAACGGCAATTTCTCACTTTTTTGGAGCCTTGCTGTGAGATTCCATCAGCATAGCCATGTAAGCATAAAAACAGTGAAGTAAACAAACCCTGATGGAGCTAATTCATGCCTGACAAGATGTCCCCTGGACTGGTTTACAAATACAGGAAGGCAGTGAGAAAATTAGTCTTAACAACAGCTGAAACCTATTACAGATCTTTTCCCTCCAGCTTTCTTGGCTGATATTGAGTGCAGAATGAATACCTGTTCAAAGAAGAGGCTGTAAATAGCTAAGTCTTCTGAGGTTCATATTTCACAGCTATGCATGTTGAAGGGTGGGAAAACCAGGCTGTGTTCCACAGGTTGTGGTTTTTATGCTTTCATCAGAAGGTGGTAAGAGCTTTTACAATATTTTGCAAAAAATAACAAATGCTGATTAAACGTGTACAGAGACGGATTGTACTTATTCCCAAACAGAGATTATTCAGAGTGACAAACATCAATTCATTCTGTTCCATGCAGGATAAAATGAGTACAGTCACATAATGTGACTTTTATGTGTTTAAAAGATCATATTGAAGTCAGTGCAAGTTCTCTCCGCTGTCGTTATGCTTCCCCTGTGCTCAAAACATCAGCAATTTACTTAGGAAATAATGTTAGAATATGGTCTAATACAATAATTTATTCACCTTCTGTCTGTAGACCGTGACAGTGGATAATAGTTTGCAACACAGCCACTGATGTGATCCATTTTATTGCTAAACACAACAGCTGTAGTTTAGAAATGTAGGTATATACCAGGGGTGGGTTCTGACTTACCTCGCTGCTGTAGTGCTAAAACCAAGCTTCGGCGCATGCACAGAAGCAAAAAACAGCTTCTGCGCATGTATAGAAGCAAAAAACAAGATGGCGGTGCCTATGGCGCCACCGAGAGAGCCGGTTCAGGGGCATGTCCAGCCGGCCATCACTGCCGGTTCGGCGAGCGGGGGGAAATTCTATAGAACCAGTCCAAACCGGCAGGAACCCACCTCTGGTATATACACTTACAAACAAGAGCCATATGATATAGTACAGGGCTCCCCAACCCCCAGGATGTGGAAGCGTTCAGAACCAGGCTGCGCAAACAGCAGACATGCATGCACATGCACACAGCTCTACTTGCACAAGTGGCAGTTGCTCACACTCGCACCTGCAGCTCCATTTGTGCGAGCAGCGGGTGCTCACGCACGTGTCTGCTGTTCACACAGAACCATCCCCTGTCCCCACCACCACCAGTCCGCCAAGCCGAAAAGGTTGGGGACCGCCGATGTAATGGTTAAGGCATCAGGCTAGAAACTGGGAGATCATGAGTTCTAGTTCCATCCTAGCCACAAAGTGAGCTTGGGCCAGCCACTTTCTTTCAACTCTTGGAAGGATGCAATGGCAAACCAGTTCTGAAACTTTGCCAAGAAAACTGCAGGGACTTTTCCAGGTAGTCTCGGAAAATTGACACGATTGAATGGAAAGGGGAGAAAAAGACACAAAAGGGTTTTTAATATCATTCTCTTCTATGCCTTTTGAAGGAATGCTGGTGACTTATAATACTAACAAGAGTAGTAAAATATCTCAGGACAGTTATGTAAAAATGAAAGTGAAAATAATGTCTAAATGGGCATTTTTTTCAACAGTGTAGAATTGGGTTGTCCTTGGCTATTTCCAGGATATTTATTAAATCTCCCAAACTATAGCCTTGGAGTTGGTGGTTATCCATCTCATTACTCCCTAACCTTGACTCTACTTTGTTTCTGAGGCCTGTTCTAAATGTGATCATGTGAACTTAGAACAGTGCTGTGTGTAATGCAGGGGTGTGAAACTCAAGGCCCGCGGGCCGGATCTGGCCCAGGGGGTGCTTAGATCTGGCCCGTGGGGCTGCCCTGGGAACAGTGAAGGACCGGCCCGCGGTGCCTCTGCCAGCGAAAATGGCTGCGACGGCCTCCTGCAACCCTCTGCCAGCAAAAACGCTCTGTTTTCGCTGGCATTGCGCTTGGGCCGCCACAGGTGCCCTCGACACGAGTGATGTCGAGCTGGCCACACCCACCCTGGCCATGCCCCTCCTCAATGTGAAACACAACCCTGATGCGGCCCTCAATAAAATCGAGTTTGACACATGTTCTAAATCCTTCACAAAAGTTTTACCCCCCCCCCGATGCAGCCCTCAATGAAATCAAGTTTGACACCCCTTGTGTAATGGCATGTGACGATTGTATGTAGGAGAGACAGGAAGCAGATTTGCAATCTAGACAATGGCTTGATAAATGAAATTTGAGTCTAAAGGAGATGAGGTGGTGAAAGTGTACCACAAGGGGATCCTCTCTAGTTTTTGGAAGAGTAAAAGTGAGAGACAGGAGGGGTACTTTCAAACTTCCAAGATTCTTTTAATGTAACCTTACAATAAAAAAATAGAGCTAGTGTTTGGGTGTTCTTCTTGCCTGGACTACCTCGCAAGGCTTTGAGAAATAGGAAGCAACATAACTCCTATGCTTCTGGTAAATTGGAATGGTAGACATTGGAACTGTTTTGTTGCTATTGTCTTCATGAGTGTTTAGGATGAATTTTATTTAGAACAGCCCAGGGGTGGCAAAATTTCAAGTGGGCTGGAAAAACTCAGAAGCAAGTTTTGAAATGTGCTTTTGAAGCCACCTCAAAGGCCTCTGAGACTGAACAGCTAGACAATAGGAAATCTTTGATTGGCACTTGCTTGTCAGACATGTAGAGAATTTTGAAAGCACCAAAGAGACTGACATTTGGGTCAAGGCCACATTGAAAGGTCAGCTTTTCAAGAAGCGTAGATTTCCTGATTCATATTGAGATTTGGCATTTATTTTGCGTTTGAGGCTTATTTCGGGAACTCCACAGCATCATTCATCATTGTCAGAAGGAGAGGGTGTAATGGGGAAATTCAAATAGGAAAAACAAATATAAAAACCCAAACATTTACAGTGACTTTTCTATGCAATCAAAATACTGGGTTTTTTTTTAGAATCCAGTCTTATTACCTGAAAGCTGTGTTTTTTAAAACTTATTTTTTATAGAATATTTTCTAAAACATCAGCGTATACATGATAAAATACAACCAACATTACAGATAGTTCTGTACTTATAGTAGAGAGGAAAGTCATTTCATTTAGCTCAGGGACCAGGTATGTAAGGGAGGTTTATTGGTAGTTGCTTTGTGGGTTCAATTTCTTTTCTTTCTTTTTTTAAATAATTTTTATTAAAGAGTTTTAAAAACAACATTAAATACAAACTTTGTGGGTTCAATTTCATTCAATCAGGTGCTAGGTAGGGTAAAATTTGTTTCTTTGGACTGTCTGAATGTTTAGTTTGAAAGCTGTTTGACATACTGAGTTGTTTCAGTGCAGCAGATTGAATCAACAGCTGTTAAATCAATTTGAATATTTGATGGACCTTGATAGACCACACATGTGTTTGGTTATCAGATCAAATTGACTCTTTAAACCAAAAAAGTCAGCTTCTTGAAAAACTGACTTTAAACCTTTAAACCATGTTGGAACCCAGTTGCAGATTCAAATCCAGTTGAAGGTTCAGATAAAATCTTAAGTAATTTACTTGGGAAATCTAATAAACCTGGCTCTCCCGATTGGCCTGAGGCCCTAAAGGGGCATTCTGTGTTGTACATGGTCAATGGACTATGAAGAAGATCCCACTTCCACAATGTAGTACTCTGGTGTTTTGTTTTGTTTTTAACTTATTTATTCTTTGTTCATTTAATTTATTTATTTTTAATATTTTGTGCTTTTGTTTTTATTATTGTAAGCCACCCAGAGTCCCTTGACAGTAAGATGGGCAGCATATAAATGATATATCTAATGATCATATCTAATGATCTAAGTGCCAAATATCTCATATATAAGTATATATAACAGCTCTGTTGTCTGGAACCTGCACTGCATATCAGACATTGATACAATTGAGAGAGTCCAAAAATATTGCAGGAGAAGAGTCCTCCACTCCACCACTCGCAACAGAATACCTTATTCCACAAGACTTGAAATTTTGGGCTTAGACAACTTAGAACTACGTCGCCTTAGAACCGATCTAAATGTAGTCCATAAAATTATCTGCCACAATGTCCTACCTGCCAATGACTCCTTCAGCTTCAACCCCAACAATACACGAGCACACAATAGATACAAACTTCATGTAAACCGCTCCAAACTCGACTGCAGAAAACATGACGTCAGCAACAGAGTGATTAATGCCTGGAATTCACTACCTGACTCTGTGGTTTCTTCCCCAAACCCAAAAAACTTTAACCTTAGACTGTCTACTGTCGACCTCACCCCATTCCTAAGAGGTCTGTAAGGGGCGTGCATAAGCGCACCAGCGTGCCTACCGTCCCTGTCCTACTGTCCTATTGTCCTCATCTATCTGTATTCACTTTGATTATGTTTATGTTTATACCTATACCTGCTATCTTGTACATGTTTGACAAACAAACAAATAAAATAAATAAATAAATAAATAAATAAATAAATTTATGGACTATTGCAGTGTGCTTTTCATAGGGCTACCCTTGAAGAGTATTTGGAAGCTACAATTGGTGCAGAGTGCAGTGGCGTGGGCAGTTCTTGGGGCCCCAAGTTGTTAGAGACATGTATATGTTTAATCTTGGATGTGCAACAGGGGATTGTTGAAGTGAATCAGGATGCTGGCTTTCTAACTGAAAAGATCATGCCACTTATTCAGTGGGCCTGAATACAAAGAAAATTGGGAATTTCATTTGTGATTGAAGGTCTGCTCATTAAAACACTTCTAAAACATTTCCATTACTATAAATTATGCAGGTTCTTGGAACGCAATTAAAAATCATTGAAGATAAAACACTTGAAGTTTGGATAGCTAAAGCACCTAATTGTTGACCTCTAATTTATCACATTCAGACGTTTCTGCAGGGGTATGTCAAAAAAAAAAATTTAAAAAAAAAAAAAAAAAAAAGTTAAAAAAAAAAAAAAAAAAAAAAAAAAATAAAAAAAAAAAAATAAAAAAAAAAAAAAAAAAAAAGGAAACATAGTGGCCAATTTTGTATGACACAAATAAAAATTGTGAAATTTTGATCACACCAGCTTGACCTTTTTTAAAAAAAACTGCACCCCTTATTAGACTAATATATTTCTATTATCTTGAAATATATGAAACTATCAGACATGACAAATGAATTACCTTTGTTGAACCCAGAACTTGGGTCTTCTAGTCCAACCTCCTGCTCAAGCAGGAGACCCTATGCCATTTCAGACAAATGGTTGTCCAATCTCTTCTTAAAGGTTTCCAGTGATGGAGCACCCACAACTTCTGACGGCAAGCCGTTCCACTGGTTAATTGTTCTCGCTGTTAGGAAATTTCTCCTTAGTTCTAGGTTGCTTCTCTCCTTGTTTAGTTTCCATCCATTGTTTCTTGTCTTGCCTTCTGGTGCTTTGGAAAATAGGTTGACCCCCTCTTTTTTGTGGCATCTTCTCAAATCCTGGAACACTGCTATCATGTCACCACAGTCCAGAGGTAGGTTCCTCCCGGTTTGGACCGGTTCGGTAGTAACTTGGCGGCCTGGGTCGCTAGAACCGGCAGCGACCCAGACCTGCCACGCCCCCGAACCAGTTCTTTTGGTGGTGTCATAGGCGCCGTCATTTTGTTTTTTGCTTCTGCGCATGCGGAGAAGCTTTTTTAACCACTGTGCATGCGCGAAGCATGCGCACGCCCGCGCGGCGCAACACTGAGCGAACCGGCAGCGAGGAAAACCAGAACCTACCCCTGCCACAGTCCTTCTTTTCACTAGATTAGATATACCCAATTCCTGCAACCATTCTTCATATGTTTTAGCCTCCAGACCCTTAATCATCTTTGTTGTTTGTTTATGGTGTAAAAGTCATCACACTTCTACTCTAATTGTCTCTTTCGTTCTGGCTTGTATCCCCTTTGCACTAAACCAGATCTCATTGTCCTGAGTCAACCCTCCAAGCCAGATCTTGCAGTGGCTCTTAATGTGAATGGATTTATTCCTATTTGCATAGCCAGCTTACCAGCTTCATGGCTTGGAACAGTAAGCCTTTCTGAAATAAGTAGAACTATGTAAATAAATATGGGAGGGAGAGGAAAACAAAGATAACCTGCTGTGATCAGTGTGTTGTATGCTTTTTTTAAAGCAGATCTTCGCATTTTTAAGAGGTCTCTTTTTGTTTATATATCCTGTCCTTAAATTTCCTATTATGAGTCTAAAAGACTATTGATTGTTTCATACCTTGGATTTTTATTCACTAAGCTTGAAAAGACAGGAAAAGACAATATTAAATTATAGCAAAGCAATAGATTCATTCTATAGTATTCAGAATACAATGGCCATTAAAGTAATATCTGATTTCTAGAATCCCTCTGTTCACCAGAGAGCTGGTAGAGGAATTTTCTGCCTTAAGGAAGGTAGAAAAATAATAAAAGAGCCAGATCAATATTCTGGACTATCTGCAATACAGACATACAACTTCCTTGTAAATTTACCCTTCGTGGAATATCACTTGGGGGATGTTCCTCATTTCCCTCTCCTTTGTCCCTGTTTGTTTTCAAAAGTGTCCCTGTAAGCACCATCAGAGGAAGGTTACATTTAGCTTTGATAAATGATGGCATCGTGATGGTGTTGCTTTCTATTTCCAAGGGCATAATTGATACTGCATTTTCTGAGTAGTTTCTGTTTTCTCTTTCTCCTAGCAACTGCTACTACCATCTGGCCTATAAGAGCAAACATTCACATTCTATGTTGACCCATTTCTTTCTTGGATAGAATAATTGCGGTGATTGCACATTAGAATACATTTAATACTATGAGGGCATCCTGAAAATGTAACTCTAAATGTTTCTGTCACTTCTTTGAATATTTCTGGTTACTGTGGTTTTATATAATCCCACAACCAATGGAATATTATCAGTCTTGGGTCCTCTATCTGTTTCCAGCTATAATATCAATGCAGAGAAGCATTATTATCCTTCGGGAGTTGGGCGGCATATAAATTTTATAAAATAAATAAAATAAATAAATAAATATTACTGTGAAGTGTTAATAATATATTTTGATTTCTCCTTCATATTAAGAAAATTTGAGAAGTTTAGACTGATTCTGAGCTGGCCTTCTTGTTTTTCACTCTTACTGAAAAAAGAAGGGGGCAGGATAATCATCACATAGGTTCAAAGTTTTTCCTGCTCATGAAAATCACAGGTTTTCAATTCCCATTGGAAGGTCATGTGCCAACCAGTCAAGATCAGATCTTGCAGTGCCCTTGTAGGAAGTTAGCACCTACCCCCCTCCTAGAGGAATAAAATATTTTAGGAAATATTAGAAAGGCAGAATATTATATTTCTCTGGATGAGAAAATAGAGAAACATGTTTTTAGGCAGGAAACAGACTCACTCTTAGTAGGCCCCACCTTTGTCTATTCTACATAACAAAGAAGAACCATAATAGGAATCCCAAAGCCATCTCACCACATGGCACCTGAGAAGATTACATCAGCCAAGCCTGCTGGGACACAGACAAAAGCCTACAGAGTTAGCTAAGACCCCCGCCCCCTGAGAGTCTGACAGCCAATGGGATACATTTTTTCTTGTACAGGAACAGGAAACTCTTGAGGAGGAGCCCAACAGAGGGTATAAAACTCAGGCACTCTCAGCATCTCAGCCCTTCTTTTCTTCTTCAACATCTTCGAGGCATGTGATCCCCCTTTACCCCAGAGACCTCAAACCATGTGGTCCTTCTGTCCAACATAAAACCATCTTTTCAAGCTTTCTCCATGTTTCCAGTGTCTTTTTCCCCACTTGGAACTGAACCCAGAAGGATATTTTGTACAACACCGTGACCATTGTCATGGTGCCAGGTTTTGATTAAAAAACAAAAAACAAAACTTGGGGTTGTTGCTTGTTGGAAGCTTCTGCATGAAACCTAGTATTAGGTACTGCAAAAACTGGCCCCCTTCGGGGCACTTCTGCTGTCATTATTAAGGAACTCCTGGCAGCTTGTAAGATATTTAGGTATTATCTTGCTTGGTATGCATGCTTTTTATGTTGTATTTTTAACTCTCTTTCCTTGAGCTAATAATAAAGCTTAAAATCCCCTTATTTACTGGTTTGCTTATTGTCTCTGGATCCAAAAGAACCAATTGCTTCGGCATCTGCCTGACACTTAGCAAAACATCAGGTTTTTCATGAGCTATTGGATGAAAATATAGAAGTAGTATCTGCAAATGATACTAAAATGTGTAGGGTGGCCGATACCAGAAGATGTTGGACCCCATGCTGAAGGAAAGATACTAGGCTACTTGGAAGGAAACCTAATCACTAGTTAATTGCTTCTTGCTGTGGACTCTCATCAGAGCCATCATCTAGTTCACATGAAAAAGTCAAGTGGACCAAGACTTTATGGTCTTATTCCAAGCCAGGAAAGGTGGACAAATGAGAGACTAACACTTCAAGCAGGAAGGACTTTATCCTGTGTTCCTCTCAGGGGGAGTAAGTAAATCTCTTAACAGTAAGCTGTGAAACTCTATAAATATAAAATGAAAGATGCGCTTTGCAGTATGTCTATACATGCATGGAGCACCTGTTGAACTTCTAAAGCAAAATGCCTCTTGTATTGGCATCATGCAGCAACTGCAGAGAGAACCATGTTATTCCAAAAACAGATTCCAGCTGCTTGCCAACAGGTGCCCCCATGCCTTTTTGAGTTTATTTTCCCCTTTAAATGTGATATAAACCTCTAATGCATAGTGCTAATTTGTCTAAAGGTGTCAGCCAAAAGCAAGCATTACTATTGGTGAAGTTTTTCTTCAATATTTTAATGAGGCGAAAAAGTTACTCTATTCCCATGAGGGCGAACCTATGGCACGCATGCCAGACATGGCATGCAGAGCCCTCTCTGTGGGCACGCACGCACGCAGTCGCCCCAGCCCAGCTGCAATCGTGTTTCTCCGTCGCGTTTCACTCAATCAATTCCAACTTCTCGTGAAAGAAAAAGATCTCGCAAAGTTGGAATTGATTGAGTGAACTTTTTCACTTGTGCGCTTCACAATGGGGGAGATGGGGTCCTGTCCTCCTCCTGAAGCCCATTACGACGTGGAGCCACAATGCAACCCAATCTTTCACCCCTCTGCTGTGGCTCTTTGTGGCCCTGTCGCAGCACAGGGATGAAAGAGCTGTTGCCCTGTCGCGGCAGTGGCGATGGGTGGAGCCTTAGTGCAGGAGTGAAGCACCCCTGTACTTACCTTTGCACGGCAACAGGATAGCAATAGCAATAGCACTTAGACTTATATACTGCTTCATAGTGCTTTACAGCCCTCTCTAAGCGGTTTACAGAGTTAGCATATTGCCCCCAACAATCTGGGTCCTCATTTTACCCACCTCAGAAGGATGGAAGGCTGAGTCAACCTTGAGCCGGTGAGATTTGAACCGCCGAACTGCAGCTAGCAGTCAGCTGAAGTAGCCTGCAGTGCTGCACTCTAACCACTGCGCCACCTCGGCTCTTATCTGCGCCATCTCGGCTCTTATTCCGCCTTCATCATGGAATTTGCTGTTGCTGCCAGCAAAGAGGGCTGGGAGAGAATGGTGGGGGCAGATCTTGTGGGGTGGGGGCCATCCCCCAGCCTGGCCTTTCTCCTCCCTCGGCGGGGCCAAGAGAAAGAAGGGGGCAGCGTGGGGAAGCACTCCCCTCCCCCGTCCGAGAGCCAAGCACAAAAGCCCAGCGGGAGGGGGGGCGGCTGGCCCAGCAGAAGCGCCCCATTGGCGAGTCAGACGGTGGAGAGTGTCCCGTAGCGGGACACTCTTCGGCACCTCTAGATGTGAGCTGCCACCTTTGAAATGCACTGCGCCTTTGAGGAAGCCAGGCAGTAATTGCTGGGGCCGGGGGGCCAGTGGAGGAGTCAAGGCTGCTACCCCCTCCTCAGCAAGCCAGGCCTGGAGGAGCGCGGAGAGTTGTGGGCCTAGTGCCGGAGGGTCAGAAGGCATGCTCCGACATCGCCCCAACATGCATTTCCAGCGAGCACTCCTCTGTCCTGAAGTGGGATTGAGTGGGGGGTAGGGGGAAGGGAGCAGGGGGAAGGATAGGGGGGCTTCTAGAAGGAGAAGGCTTTCCTTTTGGTGTGGGGCGGAGGAGAGACACTCCGCAAAATGTGTGCTTAAGTCCTGATTATTAAAGACGGGGATGGGGAAAAGATGCCGTTCCTTTCCCAAGGACCCAGTGGAATAAAAATAGGTGTGTGTGTGTGTGTGTGTGTGTGTGTGTGTGTGTGTGTAAATAACAGCCCGGGATAGCTTCAGCCACAAACAACAGCTGCTGTTATTTTTGTTGAGAGCTTCTAATCTACACAGCATTCTTTAATAAATACGAACAATAACGAACAATAATATACAGGATTAAAGGAAGGAAGGTGAAATCAGAGGAGGGGGGAAGGAAGGGAGGGAGGGAGGGAGGGAGGAAGGAAGGAGGATGTGATGGCCCTCCAGAGGCTACTGCACTACACTCCCATCATTAATTAAGGTTAAATTGCTGTGTTGGCACTTTGCAATAAATAAGTGGGTTTTGGGTTGCAGTTTGGGCACTCGGTCCCTAAAAGGTTCACCATCACTGCTCTATTCTATCATGCAACAGAATAAAACAACCATATGTAAAAACAAGAATGATTATCAGTATGGCTGACATACTGTCAAAGAGTTAAATGAGATTTCTTTTTACTTAGCTTATTGTTTATAAGAAAAACCACACATATCCAAGATGATATCAGAATAACCTCAAAAGCATTACGAAATCCAATTATGCCAGTGGAATAAATTTAAAAAAAAATGAATATAACCACAACACAAGTATTCCACCAAATATCATTCAAAGCTATAATCCTAAATTCAAAATGGCTGTAAACATTCAAACAAATTAAAAAGTTATCAGGATTTTACAGTAGCTAATACACATTGTGATGATATTAATCTCTCTTTTAACTCATTTACCTTCTGTATTGTAATTTTGTATTGCTTTTGTGTGTTCTGATGTCATTTTGAATTGGAAATGGGTGGCCAATTTGTATAAATCACTAATAATAATTTTTAGGACCATTTTGCACATCCCTGAATGAGGAAATCTGGCCTATCTGAAAAATCCACCCAATAATAACTAGTGTGTGTGTGTGCGTGCGCGCGCGTGCGATAACATCACATGCAGGGGTGGGTTCTAACTTACCTCGCCGCCGGTTCGCTTCTTCCTGTGCCACGTGGCTGCATGCGTATTGCGCACCGCGTGGACGCGCCACATGGACGCACATGCGCACTGCCGAAAACAAGCATAAAACAGCAAAAAAAATGCTGAAAACAAGATGGCAGCGCATGCGCAGTGCCAAAAACTCGGCTTCTGCGCATGCGCAGAAGCAAAAACCAGCAAAAAATTTTTTAAAATTCCCCAAAAAATAATTCCAAAAAAAAAGAGATGGCGGCGTCCACGGACCGGCACCGACAGAACCAGCTCCGTGATGTCACCACCGGTTTACTACCAGTTCTATCGAACCCGTGTGAACCGGGAGGAACCTACCTCTGATCACATGCATTTGGACTTAGCAATGCAATCTAATCAGCCTCTCTTCTCAGTGAAATGAGGAGATGATGAGGAATTGAAATTGACAAAGCATGCCACTAGGGAAACTAGAGCTATTATGATTAGTGGCTATACTTACAATGCCTCTTCCTGTCCCAGCTCTTTCTGCATATGAATAGAAAAGACTGCCACCACTCTTTGGATATTTGAAAAATCAGTTCCGACTTCCTGAAACTGTCTTTGGAAACAAAAGATGCCATAAAATTATGTCATTTCAATTTGTTTCTTAATTGAATGATTGGCATGTTCTCTTTAGTCTTGCAAAGAAACAGAAGTAGCAATGCATTTTGTATAATTTTTGAAGGTACCCATCTTTTGTTTGAAATGGGTGAGTGGAGATACAACAGAACACCTGTCCCGTATTTTATGTCCTAGCAATCTATTGCTCTTTGTGTCTAACCAAAAATGTTTTGTGCAATTATTCTACCACTCTAATCTTTGCCCCATTGACTAGACAATAGTTCCTCCCTCACTCCCTACTTTCCTCTCCTTCCTTCCTTCCTTCCTTCCTTCCTTCCTTCCTTCCTTCCTTCCTTCCTTCCTTCCTTCCTTTTTTACACTATTGAGCAACCCACTTTTGTGCTTTGTTAGGATATTGATTTTAGTAGCTGGAACAGTAAAGTGTACAATAGGCCAGAACACACAATTGTAGTTGATTAGTTAGAAAATGCTGACTCATGCATGATGCAATCTACGCTATGGTTGGAAGTTATAAGTATAAAGGGTGAGTTTCCCTTTCCCCCTTCCTTTTTCTTCTTTGTGTTCTGTATACTAATTACTTTTCCTCGTGATGATCCTATATTCCTGACTATCTTGTCTTGTTTCTTTCTGGATGTTGAATGTTAAATATATTTATAGATATAAAACACTACAAGTTTGTGTTAGTGTCTCCAATTTCATCTGGACAGCTGCTGTGCAATTCCATGATATGCTTCCATTCCACCAACTTTTCAGTTCTAAACCTGCTCTCTCCTAGAATGTGTCCTTTCAATAGAAAAATACCCCATTTGTAGCCCGCAGCCTCCAAAAGGCCTAGTATCCCTTTATTGTATGAGGTGTAAATAAGTAGACCTACTTGCCCAAGAATGCAAATTGCTTGAAGCCACGGGTAAAAATGTGCTTGATTATATTGGTTAGATCAGGGATGCCAAACTTGCGGTGTCACACTGTCGTCACATGACATATTGTGACTTTTTTCCCCTTCGCTAAACCAGGGGTGGACATGGCCAGTGTGTGACGCATCCGGCCCACGGGCTGTGAGTTTGACACCCCTGGGTTAGATTAAGAGTCCAAGACCAATAGATTGCTAGGAAGTAAAATATAGGGAGGTGTTTGGTTCAGGGGTGGGTTCTGGTTTTCTTCGCTGCCAGTTCACTCAGTGTTGTGCTGTGCAAGCGGGCGCGTGCTTCGTGTGCACTTTGCGTGCACTTCACGCATGCACAGTGCTTAAACAAAGCTTCTGCACATGCACAGAAGCTAAAAACAAGATGGCGCCTCCTATGGCGCCACCGAAAGAACCAGTTTGGGGGCGTGGCAGGCCTGGGTCGCTGCCGGTTCTAGCGATCCAGGCCGCCAAGTTACTACCGGTTCTATAGAACCAGTGTGAACCGGGAGGAACCCACCTCTGGTTTGGTTGCACCTTCACTCACCCATTTCATATTTAAGACAGGGAGTGTCAAAAATTATACAAATGTCACACTGCAAACCCCATCACATTAACCAGTAACATTTCAGAAGAGTTCACACATCTTCAAATACCATTCTAATATTTTCTGGAGGGCCAAGCAGATTGATTTTGGCATAAGCTTTTGTGAACTAGGCAGTTTAGTAACTACATCTAATAAGGTGGACTGTAATCCAAAAATTCTAATGCCATGATAAATTTTGTAGGCTTTCAGGTTCCAAAAGACCCTTTGTGTCACCTCTGTATAAGAGCCTTGGTCCATATGAGATATCAATCATCAAACATGCATAGTCAGCTGTAAATGATTTAAAAATTGCTAGCACCAGGGTAATAATTACCTTTCATCAGTAGTCAATATCCCTGGTCTTACTGATTGGTTCCTATGGTAATACAATCTAATTATAAGAAAGAGAATATAATGGAACAGCTTAAAAGGTTCAGGCCAAATGGTCAAGAAATGTATTTGAAATTCATCTAGTTGCTCAGTCTAAGGAGTAAATTTGACTTAGGAACTTTTTGTAAGGGTTGCATTAGATTATTAGAATCTCATCAATCTGGCAGAGATCTAAAAATTGGCATTTTCACTTCAAGTCAACATTTTTTCAAAGATATTGAGGTCTGGTGAGGTCTAATACAAATGGCGACTGACTTGTAAAATTTGTTTTCTTTGTTTGTTTCATTTTCATTTGATCGTATGATTTCGTTTGATTTACTCTGCTAAATATAGCCAGGTGCAGAACAGTGATATAAGCGAAGAACCTAAGTGGGCAACTTTAGATATCAAGTCAGATCAATGTTATAAACCAGAGGTGTCAAACTCACATCATCACAGCGGACATCATGTGACATATCGGGACTTTTTTCCCCTTCGTTAAACCGGGCGTGGGTGTGGCCAGCATGTGATGCATCTAGCCCGCGGGCTGGGAGTTTGACAGCCCTGTCATAAACAAACAATTCTTAAACTGTTGTTTGTGGACCATCAACGTCCTCCAGTCCTTCCTTCCATTCTCTGCATTTACTGGCCACAGATTGTTTGCCACTTTAGATCTTCTCTCCCAACTCCGTGAGTTGGCCAAACCAAAGGTGGAAATTGTCATTACTAGTTTGTAAAAATGGATTATTGACCAAGAAACAGTACTTTAAAGTGCAGTTAGCAATGTGCTGAGATTCAGAAAATGGATAATGGTGAACAGATCTCAGGTGCAATTATTGACTGTGAATGTGAATGTGCTGAACTAAGTGAAATTGTGATTTCTTGTGGCCATGAGTTTGAGTGAACAGTTGCTGTTATAAAATGGCAAGGGGTACCTAAAGTAATTATATTAATGAATGTGTTATTGACACAGTTTAGGGTTGGTTGGTTGGTTTTCCTCTGCTTTCAAGTTAGTATTGATTCCTAATGACTGCCTGGATTAGTTTTATTAGCAAGCGACTTTTGGAAGTGGTTTGCCCTTACTTCTTTCTTAGGGCTGAATGAAACTGACTGGCCCAAGCTCACCTAGCTGTCTTTCTGCCTAGGGCAAAACCACAACTCATGGTCTCCTGGTTTCTAGCCTGGTGCCTTTAAGAACTACACCAAACTGGATCTCTATGTAGTTGAGTTGAGTTGAGTTGAGTTGAGTTGAGTTGAGTTGAGTTGAGTTGAGTTTATTAAAGCACAGGTAGTCCTTGGCGTATCACTGGTTGCTTAGTGACTATCTGTTCTGACTCGGCTCCCAAACACAACAAACACTCTGTAGTTAAATAAATGATTCCTTTATTAGGAGCGCCAGCAGCCCCAGCAAAAGTATCTCTCTCTCACAGCAGGCTAACAAGTCTGTCCGGCAGGGAGATGAATAGTTGTCTGCCACACCTATTCATCTCTGCCCCCTGCCTTTTATCCCCAAAGCTGGGGTGTGGCTTCGCTAGCAGTGGTGGCTCTTCCGTCCCAAAGACGGAAATCCCATAGATTTCCACTGCTCTCCTCTGCCTTCTGCGCATCTGCGCATCAGGCACTGGACCCAGCTGTTCTTCCTCTTCCTCATCAGCCACCTCCAGACCTGGGAGCTGTTGACTCTCCATCTGAGGGCTGATGGACAGCCCAGGTTTCGCCTCTGTCTCTATCTCTGACAGCTCCATTCCTTCTTCCCCCTCGGAGCTCTCAGGTTGCCTTGATGCTGGCCCTGACTCCCAAGCTGCCTCCTCATCTGATTTGGCTGCTGGAGGGGCCGGCGGCTGATAGGCCACAACACTATCCCAAGTTATTGCAGACCTCCCCAGAGCTATCCATGACTCAAATCTGAAGTTTCAACAGCGTCGCCCTCCCCCCCCCAAGAAAATGTCCATTGTGGGCAATGGGTTCACTTAGCAACCACAGCATTTGCTTAGTGACCATACTGTTAGCTTAAAGACCTCGCTGTTCTCTTTTTGACAGCCTCAAAAAAGTCATAAAATTGGGCACAGCCACATGCACTTAGCAACCAGCATGTTGTAATTCTGGGCTTAATTATGGTCGTACATTGAGGACTACCTGTATACAGTTTTTAAACTAAACAAAGGTTGAAAAATGCATTCCCAAGCTAAAAGCCTATAGACACCTGAACTAAGAACACCTGAGGAATTATAGAGAGTAAAGAGGGTGGCCAACGATGAATCCAAAGGAGTTCTCTGCTTTTACTCTCTGTAACCATTTTCTCCTTCTTCTGCCTGAGCAGGGGGTTGGACTAGAAGACCTCCAAGGTCCTTTCGAGCTCTGTTTTCCTGTTACTCTGCTCCTCAAAATGGCTGTGACAGTATATGTGTCCTGCAAATATCTGCATAATACGGAGTAAGAACAGTCCAGATAAAGATATGTTACAGAGACAGGGTATCTCTTAATAGCATATGGTAGAATATTGAGAAAAAGTATCGTGTGATAATTATTATTTCCTGCATCCTCCAGATGACACAAAAGAGAGAGAGGTCAGGCATGTTAAGCTGTGTTCTGAAGCTTTTCAAGGGACACATTTTGATGTATATTGGCTTAGCATAGCAGGTTAGGGAGCTTTTCCAGGGCCTTTTGATGCCCAATGGAGCAAATGTTATAGTTCTGTTCTGTCCTCACTACACGTTCGTCTGTGTGCAGCTCAACATGCAGCTAAACCCCCCTATCCTCCAATAAAACAGACCGTGTGTGTAGATTTGAATGCTTTATTGAAAGAACAGGATATGGTGAAACTGAGGAAAATAGGGATACATACAATGAGAACCAAATACAAGACAGACAGTATTAAGTTACTGCTGAACATAACAATTAATAAATACAAGCAATTTAAATCTCACCAGCAATGCTTTGTGTGTGGGATGTGGGTTTGTCCTTGGATGACCATTTGCTACTGATTAAGATGGATTCTTCTTTGTGCTTCTGCCTTCTCCAAATGCTAAAAGAAATGGAGTCTGGCTTCCCAGCAGTCTGATGGGGTGAGGTCAGCTTCAAACAATATACTTGGTATTTGTCTCTCCGGCCACTAGATGGGGCTAGAGAGCAACAACAGTATACAAAGATCATATGTTAGGGCGTATTTGTCCCTCCAGCCACTAGATGGGGCTAGAGATATAAATATATAGCATATATTATATATACTATAGTATATAAAAGTTATATGCTGGGGCATGACAAGTTCTGTCCAGGGGTGGGTTCCACTTACCTTCCCTACTGGTTCGCATTGCGATGGAAGTGTGTGTTTTGCGTGCGTGCACGAGCAAAGCTCTCGTGTGCGCCTACATCACGACACAGAAATGAGCCTCTGCGCATGCACAGAAGCCTCTGCACATGCAAAGAGGGTTCTTTTCCAGCCACGGTGACCGGAGAACAGGTTCGGGGGTGTGGACAGCTGGCCATCGCTGCCGGTTCGGCAAGCGGATGCAAATTTCCGCTACCAGTATGGGAGAACCAGTCCAAACTGGCAGCAACCCACCACTGGTTCTGTCCTACTTTTAGAAACAGAACAGTTATTCATTGTAAAATAATTCTGGTCTTTTATGAGATCGAGGACAACTAGTATCCAGTACAGTTGGGCTGACTATAGTGTGCTTAGAACCACAGGAATGATAAAGCACCAAAACCGGCTGATATTAAAAGCAAAACATCCAGAAATCCAAGTAACTATATTTAGATTAAAAGTCTTTATGGATTTGTGCCATTGTAGATGCTGAGATCTGTCTGGATGGAGAAATAATGCATTTGCATGGGGCTATTCACTGATAGAGATTTATGTTTCTAAATGGCAATTCTGTGGATTAATTGCAGTGCGTTGCTCAAATGTCAGTTACCGGCTTTTGATGGATCAGGCTGTGTACTTTTTTGTGTTGGAGGAGAGTTAAGTTATTGCTTATCATCTGTCTTGTGTATCTTTTGCCTGGAACAAAAATGTACAAGGAAGAGATGGTGAAAAAAAAAAAAAGAAAACAGAAAGAAAAAAGAGCCATCCTTTTCTGGTGCCAGAGGCTTTGACATGATAGGAATGAATGCTGAAGATATTTGCAGTCTCTCTTTCTGGAACGGCATGCT
Source organism: Thermophis baileyi (assembly GCA_003457575.1). Lineage (NCBI taxonomy): Eukaryota > Metazoa > Chordata > Lepidosauria > Squamata > Dipsadidae > Thermophis > Thermophis baileyi. The sequence goes on along the minus strand of QLTV01002552.1, from coordinate 3,585,725 downwards.
GTCACCCCCCCCCCCCAAAAAAAATAAAGATCAGTTCATTTGCAACACATACGCGTGCTAATTCCCTACTGTTATTTCTTGAGCAATTAGATTTCAGGAAGAGGTAAATGGAAAACACCAATTTAAGTTGTGGGCCCGATGGAAAAGCGGGGAGGGAATTAAAACACAAAGACAAGTAATATTTGAAAAGCAGGCGCACAATCGCATGTGTGTATTTCACCCCAGGATGACAGCTTGTGATGGAATTTCTGCCCATAAGGCTCCTTTATAGGAAAACAATCGCTCCGTGGTTGGTTGCAAATGTTTTCACCAAGGTCTTTCCCTGCGCCACTCAGACAGAAATCCATGTGAATAAATATATTTTCAGAGCAGTAGACTTACAGGGTTCACCACTAGGTATTATTGCTAAGGTACAGTGAATTCACATATCACGTTGCTGTTAGGTGGGAATCAGTTATAATATTATAAATCAAATGACTATGATGAGGTGTCAATGTCACCTACCCATCCACTCAGCCCAGAGGTGGGTTCCTACCGGTTTGGACCGGCTCTATAGAACCGTTAGTAATGTGGCAGCCTGGGTCGCTAGAACCGGCAGCGACCCAGGCCTGCCATGCCCCCAAGCCGGTTCTCTTGGCGGCGCCATAGGCACCGCCATCTTGTTTTTTGCTTCTGCGCATGCACAGAAGCTTTTTTTAAGTACTGCGCATGCACGCGTGCGCGCAACGCGTCCCTGAGCGAACCGGCAGTACCTTAATCCGGAACCTACTCCTGACTCAGCCACAAAGATTTCCTGAAGTAACATTGAGGTAAAATATGTAAATTATGTTCTTAGATGGGTGATTCAGCCCATCCAAATGATTGTGGTTATTCTAGTTAATAAATGTTTCTTCATTTCATCCAGTGGAGGGCTGTATATTCAGACTAACATGAACAAATTAGCTTTCAATGTTGGTTCAACTAAGAATAAGAAAAGTCTGTTTTTAGAGCGTGTCACCTTTGCATGTTTTCCCCATAAATCAATTTCTGACCAATTTGTGCATTTAAAAAGCTGCCTAAGCAGTTGGTTGGTTATTTCTCATATTCATATGCAATTATGCTGAAGTATCTATTTCTGAATGCAATTTTCTTTCAAAGTATATATTTCCAAATATATTTTTTCCAACGTTCCAAGAATTGTGAAATCGAATGCACAGCTCTATTCTAATCTACTGATTAGATTTGTCACTTTGTATTAAAATTTGGAGGTGTTGATTTCTCCAGCATTTCTAAGATGGAGGATAAAACTTATTTACAGCTATAGATGTGGTTTGCAAAATCCAGATGACCAGGAGATGGCACCAAAGAGTTGGGTTTTCCTGCTATATGGTGAGGAAAAGGTACTTATCTGAGGTTTGCAATAGCAATAGCAATAGCACTTAGACTTATATACCGCTTTACAGTGCTTTACAGCACTCTCTAAGCGGTTCACAGAGTCAGCATATTGCCCCCAACAATCTGGGTCCTCATTTTACCCACCTCAGAAGGATGGAAGGCTGAGTCAACCTTGAGCCGGTGAGATTTGAACCGCTGAACTGCTAAACAGTCAGCTGAAGTAGCCTGCAGTACTGCACTCTAACCACTGCGCCACCTCGGCTCTTTCTATAGGCAAGGTGGCCATTGCTGAGAATTTTGGAAGTTGAAGTTCTGAGGTAGGAACATAAAGGCATACTCATTCAAAATGTAAGAAACATTTTAGACTTTTGTCTAAAAGTCAAAATAAGGACTCTTTTAGGTGTGGCTAATGATATTTTGCACAATCCGACAAGATTCACTCTGCTCCTGTCCCTACTATTGTTAAAGTTGTGTGTAGAGTTGACATTCCCATCGTATAGTTTAATTTCCTGTTCAGATTGGAACAGATCCTTTGAGAATGGAGTGTGTCCATTCACAGAGAAATGGTTCTTTCTGGTTCATTGATCCTCATCAAGAAAGTTTCCTGTTTCATGCCATCTCTCCTCCACTCCAAAAAAGATCCTTCCCTTAGTCTGCAGCACTGACATCCCAAAATGATTGCTAACTCACATTCAGACACAGTCTACAATTTAGTTCTGAGCAATCCTGGTTCTATCTTTGACCTATGAATTATACCACAGATGAGGGTGTTGTTTGTTAGAGCTAAGCCTTTCCAAATTAGACAACAAGAACTGCTTCTGTTTGCCATGTGCGATTTGACTCCTTTATGAAATAATAGTGTAAGATAATCCTTTGTGATTGAAAATTCAGGTTTCTATCTCACATCTTTGGACAAAACAACAACAACAACAACAACCCAACTGAGTGTATATGGTAGCAAAAGTGCATACATTAGAAGTTCCACAAAAATGAAATTGACAGAATTTGTTCAACGTCTGTGCCAATAATCAGCCTGCACCCTTTACCAGCCATGCTGATGGATCCATATCACACTTTCCATTCATGCCTATTTTATATCAAAATGCTAGTTTCTATAAGTGTTGCCATTTTTCTATAGAGACAAGTTCTATCCTTCCACCATTAGGGACTGTCACACTGCTGTGCTGACAACAAATACTAGCATTATGATTGTTGTGAACTGATGAGCTGTATAGACAAATTGCTTTCTCCCCTTCAGGAACTTTGCAGCTTCTTTTCTGACTCACACAATTGCAGTCAGATTGCTGGACTTTATAGTATAAATTGTGAACAATGATACTTTGTGGTATATCTCTGGATAGATTGAACCAATGGTTTTCAACTTCCTTATCTTACAAAAGCAACTTATATGTGAATGTACAGGCCACGGCATTGGAGCAGAAGATTGGAGAGAATCATTCAATTCATGTAGGCTTGTTTGTAGAATTGTGATTCCATGGCCAATGATATTGGTGATATATTCAACGGTGATAATTGGATCTCTTCCACAGCAGGAGATACCAGCATTGGGATGGTTATGTTATTTATAAACATGCCAAACACAATTTGTAGCAAAAGATTTGTCATTGATTTAATATGGTTTTTCCTTGTATGATTAAGAGACAGACAGACACATACAAAGGCACTTTATTCCATGTTTGGCCCTTTAAAATGATGATGGTCACTTTACCATCCTAAAATGTCCTGACATATGTAAAGCTGAGGTGGGTTCCTCCCGGTTCGGACCGGTTCGCCCGAACCAGTAGCGACCTGCTGGTGATGTCACAATGACGTCATGGATCCAGTTCGGTCGGTGCTGGTCCGTGGGCGCTGCCATCTTTTTTTAAATTTTTTTGAATTATTTTTTATTTTATTTTTTCTTCTGCGCATGCGCAGAAGCCAAGTTTCCGGCAATGCGCATGCGTCGCCATCTTGTTTTTGGCTTTTTTTTTAAATTTTTGCACTGCGCACCCACATGGCGCGGCCACGTGGCGCGGGAGTAAGCGAACCGGCAGCAAGGTAAGTTAGAACCCACCCCTGATGTAAAGGATTTGTATGTGGCCTATTCGTTTAGAAATAATGGAGAAGAGCTTTTACTTCTCCCTACTTTAAGAAAAAAAGAGATAGATGTCTGTTTGTTTATCCATCTCACTCTCTATCTACCTTTCTTATGTTTATCTACCTATCTATCATCACTACATACAGTAGTTATCTACCACACTTAAAAACATTATGAAAAATTATTAACATCCTTCCATAGTTTAACACAGTGGTTCTCAACCTGTGGGTCGCGACCCCTTTGGGGGTCGAACGACCATTTCACAGGGGTCACTGCGCACGTTAGCCATCTTGGTGCCACCGTCACTGCAGGGGTGAAATGCTCCCGGTTCGGCCGTGCCTGCGGGTTGCCGGATAGCCGGTAGCGACACAAGCGGGAGACTTCGCTCACCCGCCCAGACGCCGCCATTTGGGTTCTTTTACCCTCTGCGCATGCGCAGAATGCTTTGCACATGTGCAAAATGCTTTGCGCACCAAATGGCGGCGTCCGG
>QLTV01002552.1:3548736-3571884 GCA_003457575.1 Thermophis baileyi | reverse complement strand
CCTAGAACGCTGCCTTGAGGGACACCACTATTGACAGGTGCAGGATTTGATAGAGAACTCTCTATTTTAACCACTTGTTGTCTGTTTGACAGGAACGCAGTTATCCAATCATGTAGGGGTCCAGAGATGCCATAAGATTTTAGTTTCAGAAGTAGTTTGTCGTGTACCACTGAATCAAAGGCTTTACAAAAGTCTATGTAAATTGCGTCTATTGCTTTACCCTGATCGAGTTGTGTAGTCCATATGTTTTTGCAGTGTAGGAGTTGCAGATTAAACGATAATTTTTTCCTGAAACCAAATTGTTTGTTAGAAAGTAGGTTGTTAGTTTCTAGGTGGAGGGTAATGAATTGGTTTATGATTGATTCCATGACTTTGCCGGTGACGCAACATAATGAGATTGGTTTGTAATTTTCGACGTTGCTGGTATCTCCTTTTTTGATGATAGGGATGACTGTGGCTAGTGACCATAAGTGGGGTAAGGAGCTAGTCCTGAAAGATTTATCGAAGGTTATGCTAAGCGGTTCAGCTAAGGCTGTGGAGAGCTTTTTTAAGAAATATGCACATAGTCCATCAGGTCCAATAGATAGAGATGGTTTTAGGTTGCGTAATGCCTTCTTGGGACTGTTGAAAGGGCTGTGTTGTTAAGAGGAGATAAGTAGTGTCAAGAGCCGAGGTGGCGCAGTGGTTAGAGTGCAGTACTGCAGGCTACTTCAGCTGACTGCTAGCTGCAGTTCAGCAGTTCAAATCTCACCGGCTCCAGGTTGACTCAGCCTTCCATCCTTCCGAGGTGGGTAAAATGAGGACCCAGATTGTTGGGGGCAATATGTTGACTCTGTGAACCGCTTAGAGAGGGCTGTAAAGCACTATAAAGCGGTATATAAGTCTAAGTGCTATTGCTATTGCTATATCCCTCCCCCTCTTTTCAATTCAGTTTTAACAAAATGACCTTTTTTACCCCTCAAATTAGTGGTCCTCTGTGTCCAAAATGTGAACTTTGCTGTCTTCAGAAGAGTGACCTTTTCCTTTCAGATGCAGATGGACTAAACAATCAATTGCTGCTAGTTGCCGTTGCAACTGCTGTCGCAAGTGGGCATGGTCACATGAGATCATGCTTTACAACACCCTCACTTTTTGACAGAGTTACTTGTCCCGATTACCATTGTTAAGTGAGGACTACCTGAACCCCAATCAAGATATACAGTTTATACTTTCTAATCTAACCAAAGAAGTGTTCCCAACCACTTCGTAGTTTAAAGATCGTGTAGTTTATACATGACAATGACTATTTTGCTTGTTTAAATTAGGAATTGTCCATCAAAGAAAACATATCCATGTATCCTTGAATAAAAAAAAATCTCACTCACTTTCTGGTTTCAGCCAGATTCAGTGCATGGCTTTTCTCAACATGGAGTAGAATGCACTCTTAATAAAGAGACATCTACTAATGGGATTATTAATTAGAAGCAGTACAATTCACCCCTCCCCCTAAAAAAATATCTCCCCTCAGGCAATGTGGATGAATACAACATGAGATGATAAATTTAAAACATATAAACCTTATATACTTAACTTTATTGCTTGGATAGATCAATTGTCAATATTGTAAGAAAATTCATTTATGAAGTAATTTGTGAATGGTTTTTTTAATAAAAAAGAAATCCACAGCTATATATTAATATATATCTAGTTTGATCATCAGAACCCACATTTAAAATATCCTTATTTATATGAGATTATTATTTGTTCTCAAACTATACAGAGTAGAACTCACAGAGCAATTTTTCATCTGAAACTGCTGCATGATTATACATACCCAACCTTTCCTGCTACTTGTATTTAACATTTATTTTGTCTTAGGTGAGAACCAAGCATTGGTGTGAAGAATCTACACCCAAAGGAATTTGTGATCTATATTTGTGCCTAGAACAGGAGCATATGGGGAGATAAATTTACAAGCATCCCCACCTGCTTTTGAGCAGTGCCTGCTCTGGATATATGTAGGCCTCAAAAACTGAAGATCCATCTGGTGTTCATACTGTATAATTAAACTTAGCCACCTGCAAATGTAAAAAGAATTAAGGCTTTCACTAGAGACAAAGCCCTATTAGGTTTACCTAATTATGCATCTTTAACATCTGAGTTAATGTAATCAATGCTGTGATGGTGCAAACTTTCTACAAGATGCCATAACTACTTATATCTTTAAGATGAGGAGGCTAATTCAGCGGTGAAATCTACTTACCTTCCCTACCGGTTCAGAAGCGTGTGCGCGCGTGCCCGTCGCGCATGCTTTTTCACCTGCGCATGCACAGAACGCTTTGCGCATGCGCAGAGGGTTAAAAACAAGAAAATGGTAACGTCCGGGTGGATGGGCGGAGCCTCGCGCTGCCGCCGCTACTGGTTCTCCAAACCACCGATGGCTGCCGCTACCGGTACGCCCGGACTGGGCCAAACCGGTAGCATTTCACCCCTGGGCTAATTCCAATAGTAAAATTTCCTTTTGAAAACTGTAGCCTGATTGCATATAATTTGCAATCTTTACATACCACATTGATGATGTTAGCATCCATGGTTCTGGAATGAAATTCCATTGTCCCTAGTTTCACTTTGAATCCTAGTGAATATGTGGGGGGAGAAATTCATCTTGTATCATAATTATGCTGTGGGGAAGAGAGACAAATGACGAAATGTGCATTGTAATGTCAAAACACAAAGCACACGGCTTACATGTTTGGAAGGCCAGGTTTGCCTCAGGATGTCATAATCAACATTTTGTTATTTTCGTGATATCCGAGTTTATGCTTCCAACTATTGGAAGTGATGTCTCTATACAATAATAATAATAATAACAAAATACAGAGTTGGAAGGGACCTTGGAGGTCTTCTAGCTCAACCCCTTGCTCAAGCAGGAAACCCTATACCATTTCAGACAAATGGTTGTCCAAACTCTTCTTAAAAACCTCCAGTGTTGGAGCACCCATAACTTCTGGAGGAAAGTAGTTTCACTGATTAATTGTTCTAACTATCAGGAAATCTATCCTTAGTTCTAGTTGGTTCTTCCCTTGATAAGTTTCCATCCATTGTCTCTGGAGATTCTCAGTCATCCAGGTCATGGTTGTCCCAAAAGTGCTTTTTCAAGAGGCAACCGGCCTTTCTGGTTTTTCTTTGAAGATGTTTCCTTTCTCATCCAAGAAGCTTCTTCAGCTCTGACTGGTTGGTAGGGAATGGAAGGATTTCATGGCACAACATAGGAGAACAAACCCACCAGGACTAGATTCAGCAGTCCATCTGCATTTAAAAGACAAAGACTACTCTTTTGAAGACAGCAAAGTCTACATTTTGGACAGAGAAGACCACTGGTTTGAAAGAAGAGTCAACGAGGCCATCTATGTCAAAATTGAATAGCTCTTTCTCAACAGAATGGGAGAGATACAACATCATCTATCTTCAGTCTACAACACAGCCCTTTCAACAGTTCCAAGAAGGCTCCACACCCATTTGCACTACTCAGGTGACCCTGATGACACAGATAAACCTCCAGGTGGCCTTAATGACTTGCTAAAAGAATGCAAATGACCAGCTGTCTGCAAGGAGTATAAATCCTTCCATTCCCCACCATCCAGTCAAGTGGTGAAGAAGCTTCTTGGATGAGAAGCAAAATGTCTTCAAAGAAAACCCAGAAAGTCCAGTTGTTTGTTGAAAAAGCACCTTTGGGATTTCCATCTATTGCTTCTTGTCCTCCATTCAGGGGTTTTGATTAAAAGGATATGAAGATGACTAAAGGTAAAAGGCAAGAAACATAGCCACTGTTTTAAGTTCCAAAGAGACCTACAGAAAATGTAGGTCTGCTTCTTCCCTTTTTGGTCTTACTATTCTAATGGAAAATCGAAGATGAACCATTTTGTAAGACAAAGTGCTAATCTGACTCTTTTCTTTATGCATCAAATATAACAGACCAATATACCCTTACTAAATATATTTACTGTATATAGCTTAGGTTGGTATATTCCCACATATAGAATGAAATCATGCTGTATTTTTAACACAGTGTATCAGAGGTGGGTTCTTACCGGTTCTATCCGGTTCTTTAGAACCGTTAGTAACTCGGCGATGATGTTACAGAGCTGGTTCTGTCGGTGTCTCTGTGGGCGCCGCCATCTTGGATTTTGCTTCTGCGCATGCACAGAAGCTAATTTTTGCTTCTGCGCATGCACAGAAGCTATTTTTGTATTGCTGTGGGGGCGCGCACAAAGTGCGCGTGCACGCACGGTGCGACCCTGAGCGAACTGGCAGCAAAAGGATCCAGAACCCACCCCTGCAGTGTACTGTATATAGGTATGAGGAAGAACATATATATAGGAATATAAACTCTGTGCTTCTGAAACAGAGACTAGGAGTGTGGATATTGGATATTATAAAACCTATATCTCCATTTGCATGAATGTCCACAAAAGGGAGACAAAGGGGAGACAAAGTGACTTCACCTGCATCATGATGTCATCATGTAAATTATGCAAAGTATTTTCTGTACATAATTTACTTATTAACATTATGACTCAACTAATGGAAACTTATGCCATAATCAGAATGGTATCTTCCAAATGCCTACATACGCTGTTTCTAAATGATGGTAGCAGCCTTCAATAGGGAGAATATGCAATATTCTTAATAGTCTAACACAGGGGTGTCCAACTCGATTTCATTGAGGGCTGCATCAGGGTTGTGTTTGACCTTGGGGGGCTGGGGTGGGCGTGGCCAGGGTGGGCGTGGCCAGGTCAATGTCACTTGTGTCGGGGACGCCTGTGGTGGCCCGAGTGCTCTGCCAGTGAAAATGGGCCCCTGAGCTCCGTTTCAGCTGTGATGGCCTCCTGCAACCCTCTGCCAGCGAAAATGGAGCTGGGGAGTGCTCTGTTTTTAGTTGCGATGGCCTCCTGCAACCCTCTGCCAGTGAAAACAAACGGAACTCGAGAGGGCCTTACGCAGCCCTCCCGAGCTCCGTTTTTGCTGGCAGAGGCACTGTGGGTCAGTCCTTTGCTGTTTCCACGGTGGCCCCACGGGCCAGATCTAAGAACCCCACAGGCCGGATCCAGCTCTCGGGCCTTGAGTTTGATACCCCTGGTCTAACACAATATCCCAGGTTGTGATGTTGATTTGAATTTTAATCACTACCTCCTATTCTGATTTGTTTATTACTAATTAAATTTGTCCAGCATGAAACAAACAAATCAAGATTGAAATTTGCATTTTGCATGCAAATGTTACTTATTAGAGTCATAGTCTACGTTTCCTTCTCAAGTTCATAGAACACCATGCCTTCCATTCATACAATTAACCTGGGAGATATTAATTGGTCTGAGAGATAGTGACTGTCCCAAAGTCATCTGGATAAGTTTCATGGCTGAAGGTAGCTTTGAACATGGATGTCTCCCATCCTCATCTATCAATCACCATATTGAGCTCAGACAGCCATATCCTATAGAACAGATTATTGAGGGAAAGGTTAATGATCTAAACACAAAGTAGGACATGGTTAGCTGTATTTCTTGAAACAACCAGAGGGATACTTAAAACATGATGAATGGGATAGATTTTTCTACATATCTTTTCCAAAGTGTAAAGTAAAGTCAATGCTTGAATTGAATCTACTTCCTGGTGACTTCGTGAACATCCATGTTGTATTTCTTGGCAGCTGTAGATAAAGGATGTGCATTGCCTCCTCCTAAGATTTTTTCCTAAATCATCTGGGCTTTCCTGATGCCTAAATTCTGCTTAATTTTTCAAGTTTAGCCAAGAGTACATAGATGCTGCCACCTCATGAGGTTTTCCAGAATGTCAAAGAACAGAATTTGACATTTGGATTGTTTTACACCTCATTGATAATTGAGATCCCAAATGTTATTTTTCAAAAAAGAGATGATTGAAATGGATGATATCAGATTTGAATTCTAAACCTGTAAAGCTAACTGGACATAAGGAAGTGAGATCCTTGATTAATAGGGACCATATCTTTATTCACCTTCGCATGCAGGTGATGTCTGGGCTCTGAAATAAGATGGATTCTCCTTGCCAATTAAATGAGAATGAGTCTAAAAAGCCCAGAATCCAGAGAAACTACATAACCCATGTAGCTTTTAGCGATTACTTTCGGCATTGAAGATACAGTATTTACCTTTTTCGGAAGGAATATATCAATATGTGACTCTATGAGCCACGGTGGCACAGTGGTTAGAGTGCAGTACTGCAGGCTACAATTTGGCAGTTCGAATCTCACCAGGCTCAAGGTTGACTCAGCCTTCCATCCTTTCATAAACTTCCATGAATATATATGTTATATGCTAGAAAATTTTCATAAGTCTTTTATCAGAGTTTGTTGCAGAAAAATCAATTCCAGAAGCACACACAGATAACTGATTCAGCTGGATTCATTAACATAATATCAGATGACTTTACAATACCATTAGCAGAGTTCTTCTTCTTCAATGTAGCAACAGTTACAAGTAAAATACAAGCAGCTTCTAGTTCAGAGTTCAGAGAGAGACAAGAGTACAGAGACAGAGTGGACTGAGCCACGGCCAGCCTTTTAGCTTAAGTTTCAGTTTTGATTCTCTGCACAGACTCAGAAGTGTTTAAGCTCCCATTGGCTGACTTAGTTGCTACGCCTATTCATTGGCTGATCTTGTTAACATGGCTCTCCCAGTTCATGAATATCTTAACATCTTTTATTTTAGCATATGTAAAATGGCAGATGGGATTTTTCAGATCTGAATGTACAGAAACATACAATACACAGACAGACTTTGCACTGAAGCAGAGGTGGGTTCCTCCCGGTTCGCCTGAACCGGTAGCGACCTGCTGGTGACGTCACAGATCCGGTTCAGTTGGTGCCACTCCGTGGGCGCCGCCATCTTTTTTTTTTGGAATTTTTATTTTATTTTATTTTATTGAATTTTTCCAGGTTTTTTTTCTTCTGTGCATGCGCAGAAGCCAAGTTTCCGGCTGCACATGCGTCGCCATCTTGTTTTTGGCTTTTTTTGGGGGGGGGATTTTTTATTATTTTGCACTGCACATGCACGCGCGCCCATGCGGCGCGGGAGGAAGCGAACCGGCAGCAAGGTAAGTTAGAACCCACCCCTGCACTGAAGGCTGCTAAATTAAAGTCCACTAAATCAAAGGTCCACTGTTTCTTAGAAGAGACTTTTCACTGTAAAAGTCTACTAAGGAAAATGTGCATATTAGATAATGCAATCAGAATGATCTTGTTTTCACAAAAGAATTCTTGGACAAATTACATTAACAGCCATGTGAAGTTGCATACTAAGTCTCCATATGTTATCAGGCATTGTGAATCTAAACAGTTACAAAATGTGCCATAATTTCTTAAAGCAGAAAATCAATTTAAAAAAAAAAAGTTTCATCCCTATGGCAGTAACAGTGCCTGAGAATATTTTATGGGATGGAATAATTTTCCCGGGCAAGTCTGACAGATCCTGGTATGATTCCCAAAGATACAATTGGGAATGTTTCTTTCAAGCCCTGACTGCATTTCCCTTTGTGGTTTGTGATTTATTTTTGGGAACACATGGAAATGTGTGAGATTGTTTCAGTTACTTAAACAGCTGAAAGTTCTACTCAGGGGTTTGCATGCTCCGTGGCTGTGAGAACTCCATCTTCAAAATGACAACCACAATCTTTTTAGCTATGCTTCTCTTCCAAATGGTTGAAATGGGGAGAACCACACAACCTGCCATGTATTTTCACAGGAGAATACCTGGATAGTTTTCACAAGCATATCTCTCAGATGCACATAGCAGAAGTTGAGCCGGAAGGAAGTTCCCCCAGGTATAACACAACCCCGAGTAATGTTCCCTTGTCCCCTCAAGCATAATGAAAAGAATATACATATGGTAATGTTAGAAGTAAGATGCTTGGGGATGTGAATGTAGATGTACTTTTGTGTGTAGATAATGCTGTGTTGTTGGCTGAGAACCCAAATGATTTGCAGAGAATATTAAGTAGATACTATGGGGTAATGAAGACAATGGATCTGAAACAGTAATGGGTTTCACTTACCTTTGCTACTGGTTTGGAGATGTGCGCGCATGCGCAGATCGTCCGTGATGACGTCCGGGCGGATGGGCAGAGCCTCCCGCCACTGCCGCTATCAGTTCGCCCGAACCGAGGCGAAACTGTAGCAACCCACCACTGATCTGAAAGGTAATGTATCAAAGAGGAAAGAGTTGTGTTAGTAGGGAAAATGCAAGTTATAAATGAAGGGAAACAAAACTGCACTTATATGTATGTATGTATGTATGTATGTATGTATGTATGTATGTATATGTGGGACATGGGGTATGCATATGTAGCATGTAAGCAATGGGTATGATGTACATAAGGAGCATGTGTTATAATAAGTGATTGGGTCAAGAATAAATGTGGAAAGAAAATAAAAATGAATGATCCAGTATGGAAAAGTCAATTGAATGAATTTGATTATTTAAAGAGAATTAATGAATATGGAATCACAAAACAAATATTTGAACAAAATGTAAGTCAATGGAGAGAAAGCAAAAGACTGAGAAATTCATGGTTGGACTGCACTGATGCAATACTGGGGGTGGGGAGTAAGGTGATATATAAAATGGTGCGAGCAAAGATGGCATTTGAGAACAGAAAGGTATGGAGAAGGTTTTAGTATAAGGGGGTCCCTGCGGATTTTACTGCTGACTATAGGGGGGCTGTGCTCATCTCCATTTCAAGGCCATTGAGCTAGCGCTGTCCGAAGACATTTCCAGTGGCCAGTGCTGTTAGCTTCCCACCAAAGTAATACCTATTTATCTACTCACATTTGCATGTCCCAAAGGTGCTTTTTCAGGAGGCAACTGGACTTTCTTATTTTCTCTTTGAGGACGTTTCGCTTCTCATCCAAGAAGCTTCTTCAGCTCTGACAGGATAGTGGGGAATGGAAGGATTTATATTCCTTGCAAACATCTGGTGATTTGCATCCTTTTAGAGGGTCGTTGAAGCACTTTTAGCTATACAATTTGGGATGAACACCCTTTGAATGGTGTGGGAGTAGGAATGGATTTCCAGAGGAAAAAATTGCAGACTACAGGAACCAGGAGCACTACTCAGGTGACCCTGAGGACACAGATAAACCTCCAAGTACTTCAAACCATTTCTGAAATCTTGCCAAGAAAACTTCACTGACTCAAAGGCACAATAATATTCTTTAAAAAAAAACCAGCTACAATTAGCCATATTTCTTTCTTATCACACTGTTCATTTCTTTAGTTTACTATTTCTTCTGTCTGCTTTCATGGATTGTTTACTCTGAAAATGAATAGTGTGATCTGGAAGTTGGTATGCATGTATGTATGCCTAAATTAAGTGTATTAACATAGTGTGAATACAAACATAATTAACAGAAATAACACCCTATTCACAGGAAACATATTAAGCAAATATTTAAAACATCGTATTAAAATAATTTGCACAACCCTCGTCTAGCCTTTGAAACACAGTTATATATCAAGCACAAGAATCCTGTGTGATAACAAGTGGGTAAAAAAAAACCCTTGGGATTGGAGGTAGGAGGTATTCTTGCCATAAATAGAGCCATGGTGATGCAGTGGTTGGAATGTTGTATTGCAGGCTAATTCTGCTGAATGCCAGCAGTTCGATTCTCACCGGCTTCAGGTTGACTCAGCCTTCCATCCTTTCAAGATTGGTCATATGAGGACCCAGATTGTTGTGGGCAATATGCTGACTCTGTAAACACCTTAGAGAGGGCTGTAAAGCACTGTGAAGCGGTATATAAGTCTAAGTGCAATTGTTATTGCTATTGCTATAAAAGCTCAACACATTGTCTCTATCCACTAGTGAAACACCTACCATATTGTCCTATAGACTGTGGTAAAATATCACCTATCTCTAATGGACTTTAAGCGCTATTCTTATGTATGATATATGACCATGTTTCTCAGGCTAAATGAAGGCTGTGTATTTATGACTACATACATGCTTAATAAATGGGAAGAGCCTCTAACACTACATGGGTGGGATTCAGAGGAATTTAGAGAGAGAGGAGATGGGAAATTTACATGCTGTTCTGTGTCACCCTTCTAGGGCTTCATCAATGAGCTATGAATTGTCCTCTGAAGTGGAAGAACATTTCCATTTACAGAAATAAACCTGCAAATCAGGGGTGGGTTCCGGATTTTCCTACTGCCGGTTCACTCAGGGACACTCCACATGGGCGGGTTGCGGGTGCGCGCACATGCGCAGTACAAAAAAAGCTGTGCATGCACAGAAGCAAAAAACAAGATGATGGCGCCATAGGCTCGGGGGCATGGCAGGCCTAGGTTGCTGCCGGTTCTAGCGACCCAGGCCGCCACATTGCTAACGGTTCTATAGAGCCGGTCCGAACCGGTAGGAACCCATGTCTGCTGCAGATCGGTAACGATGCAGTGATAACAATATGGTGGTATTGCTGCAGCTTGTTGTGCATACTACTTATCATGTGTATGTATAAGATGTTTAATGTGCTCATGCAAATAATGTCCATGGGAATAACATATTGTGAATACAGATAAATGACAAAATAACGGAGGTGGTTTTAGTCACATGTAAAGACAAACAGGTGATTATCATACCAGTAATGTGAATAAAGCAGATGTCTATGGATACCATCTGCCTATTCATTCCTAATATATAGGAAAAGAATATGCTAATCAATAATCCATCTTTCTGTTTTTCTAGGCTGAAGTCTTTGATGTACAATATGGAAGTCCAGGAGATTTGCTCAGGATTAAACAGTTTACTAATGTGTCCAGCAAAATTGCTCTTTTGAAACTTGGACATATGCCTTTGCTATATAAGGTTAGTTCTGGATTTTCCCCAGTGCATTTTTTTTTCTTTCTGATTTTTGAATTGCAAGTAATAACTTGCAATCTGTGGTGTGGTTTTGTAAAGCTGCATTTAATTCCTTCCTTCCTTCCTTCCTTCCTTCCTTCCTTCCTTCCTTCCTTCCTTCCTTCCTTCCTTCCTTCCTTCCTTCCTTCCTTCCTTCCTTCCTTCCTTCCTTCCCTCCCAATGTTATAAATGTTATAAACCCTTTCTCTAATGAACTGATTTTATTTTCCAAAAAAGAAAAAAAGACAGAAAAAAGAGCGCTTGGCTCTAATTTATCAAATGATTCCTATGATCAAATGGAGACTTCAATGTATAGCTCATTTATATACCTTCTGATACCTTAACCACTTTACTATATTTAATTTGTTGATCAAGAATTTGAAGAGGAGACAGTAACAGTTATAGTTCAACTGACTTTGGTGGACAGTAGAAAGTTATCAAATGGAATCTATTAGCTTTGTATCTTTGTACATCGAGTATCATAATACAGCACTCTAAACCAGCCAAAGGTACTTTGGCATATTATTAACCAAGATGAAAATAATCTTATGGAATGGAATTCTTTATTGGCCAAGTGTGATTGGACACACAAGGAATTTGTCTTTGGTGCATATGCTCTCAGTGTACATAAAAGGACAAGATACGTGCGTCAAGAATCATGAGATACAACACCTAATGATGATCATAGGGTACAAATAGGCAATCAGGAAACAATCAGTATCAATATAAATCGTAAGGATACAAGCAACAAGTTACAGTCCTGCAGTCATAAGTGGGAGGAGATGGGTGATAGGAACGATGAGAAGACTGATAGTAATAGTAATGCAGCCTTAGTGAATAGTTTGACAGGGGTGAGGGAATTATTTGTTTAGCAGAGTGATGGCGTTCAGGGAAAAAACTGTTCTTGTGTCTAGTTGTCTTGGTGTGCAGTGCTCTATAGCATCGTTTTGAGTTGAAACAATTTATGTCCATGGGGTCAGTAAATATTTTTTGCGAGGGGTCAGTAAATATTTTCATGGCCCTCTTTTTGACTCATGCAGTGTACAGGTCCTCAATGGAAGGCAGGTTGGCAGTAATTGTTTTTTTCTGCAGTTCTGATTATCCTCCGAAGTCTGTGTCTGTCTTGTTGGATTGCAGAACCAAACCAGACAGTTATAGAGGTGCAGATGACAGACTCAATAATTCCTCTGTAGAACTGTATCAGCAGCTCCTTGGGCAGTTTGAGTTTCCTGAGTTGGCGCAGAAAGAACATTCTTTGTTGTGCTTTTTTGATGACGCTTTTGATGTTAGGTGTCCATTTTAGGTCTTGAGATATGATAGAACCTAGAAATTTGAAGGTCTCTACTATTGAGACTTCAAATATATGTTCTGCAGCCCAGAAAGACTGTTAGAAATCCATTTCTGGAGTTTAAACAATAGTTCACGTGATTTATACTTCTTGTATTATTTGAGTTTTTTATTTTATTTAGCATATGGCATTGTTAGATTAGACAGGAGGTTACAGTGCTAATGCAGAGTAGTAGTTTGGCTGCCTGGTTACCAGCTCTGTTAGGTACACACTTGTGCACTTCCCAAGGTGCGCCACAGGAGGGTGAGCTAGCTTCACACCAGAAAGAAATATGAGCGGATTTTTCGGCAGTGCCATCCTAGACCCTTCTCCGTCCACTGAAGCCACCTTGCAAATGGCCGCCCCAAGTGATAAGGTTCAAAGCCAGCATGATCCTAACTGCTGCAAGAAGCGCTGGCTCATCTCCCCACCGAAGTAGTACCTATTTTTCTTCTCACATAGAACATGCTTTCGAACGGCTAGGTAAGCAGAAACTGAGGCGAGTGATGGGAACTCGCCCCGCCACGCAATGCTAGGACTCGAACCACTGGAGCAGAGTGTCAAGGTTCTGACTAAAAAGCCCAAGCAAATCAGAACTCTGAGACTGGAATCTTCCTCAAAGGACTTCTTTTGTTGGGTCCATCCTATAAGCACGTTTAAGTGTAAAACTAATTCTAAATATCCCCCGGGGTTTCACTATAATTAAAATAGTAAATGATCCCCTCCCAAAGTGTCACTGGTCATATTGTCCAAATAGGTTAATTGGCAGGCTCCTAAGGCACTCGCCTCCTTCTTCATCCGACACGTGTGATGACCTTGGTTCCCATGAGGTAGATCGGTGTTGTGTCTAGTAATGCATTCCAACCTCTTCCCCTACTCCCAAACTTTGTGGCAACTAAGAAACAAGAAAATGGCTTCTGGCAGGTTCGGTTTGAACTTGACACATAGACCATTTCCACAGAGACCATTTCCAGTGTCATCAAGCCACTGAGCCACCACGACTCTAGATTTGGGGTTCAATATGACTTTGCCGCTTGTCAAGAGTGCCTGTGTTCTACCTGGCTAAATCTCCTAAAGAATAAAGGACACCCAGAAATATAAACCATTACCATAGTCATAAGATCACAACAGCCATCTTGATTTTTCTGACTGTCCTGCTCACATAGGTACCCATGATTTCAGGTACCCCTGCCATGGATGGAATCAAAAGCAGGGAAATAGCTTGAAGGCACGAAAGGTATTGAACTCTTAAATTATTTGTGTCTGCATGATGGTGCAAAATAATAAGAAAATCTATGGCAAAATGATAAGGAAATCTATGCTACAAAAGAGAGATGCAGCAATAGCAGATGATGTTTTATTGCACATTTGTCTTTCTTCAAACACGGACTTGTAGAGGGCTTATCTCCCATTTCTAATTTTTTCGCATCCCACTGCTTCTTCCATCTGTTTTTTTTCCATAAAATAAATGTTAAGGAAGCAAAAATGGAAGAGCTGCACAACGTATTTTGATTGATCGCACTAGGAATTGAAACAGCCAATAAACAAAGAAGAAAACTGATCTGGGGAATATTAGCACAAAGCTTATAACAGTAGTCATTTTGAGATAGGGCTGAATCTCAATTTTTGTCAGCTTTTCATTTTTCTAGTCATAAGCCTGCATTCATCTGAAAATAAAAATAATCATAAAACAGCGAAACAAAAAAATGTCTGAATATCCTGGTGCTCCTTTTTCCAAGACACAATTTTGTCTCACATGTGTTATATTTGCAATTATGTATTTTTTTTCTAATGCATTACATCATTATTCTGTGTTATTTTCACGCAAATGTGATTGTTTGTATGCACTTTTCTCTAGTAACGACAATTTTATATCCTTGAGAACCACAACATGTTACATGAAAAGTTTAGAAAAGTTTTGGAGAGTATTGAATTTTTGGGTACATATTGGTCTGGAAATGTGTAATTTTATGAGCATTACAAGGTGACCCAAATAAATTTGTCCCCAGTTCTTATTTGAGAGCAATTTCAGGTAGCTGTGCATTTTCCCCCCTAAAAATATTCCTTGCCTTTCAGAGTTATGATTTCAGGACATTGCACAATTGAAACAAATCCATTTTCCCGCACACCTTGGTCTCAAGTGGCATCATTTTATAAAGTCCACACGAGCAGGAAGAAGAAAAATAGCAAAAAAAAAAATATTTTTTTTAACAGCCGTGTAGTTATAGATAGCCATGCTGTTTTCTATTGTTATGTGATCGGAGATCAGATTCTTCAACATCATTACTTATCCTGTTGGAGATTTAAACATGCCCCAAGGAGAAGCTCAACATAACACATTGTCTGTCTAACCTCCTCAAGTTTCAGGATCTTCCTAGGTTTCTTGGATTGTCTCCAAAAGTCACTGCTTCCAGCTGTACTGAAATGGTGTGTGCTTCTTAAGAATAAATGCTATGAACTGTAATGGAATAAAGTGTAGCAAAAAAGCAATAGATACACAATGCATTGCGTACTTTTAAAGCAATTTAAAGATACTCATTGCTCTCCCTTTTAACTTATATCACCGTTCATTGATGTAATGGGATTTGCATGGCTTCCAGGTCTCTACCAACCAGAAAATGTTATAATGTTATAACATAAAACATAACATATAAAATGTTATAAACACAACACTACTTTTTTTTTCTTTTTATGACCCTGTAATTCCTTAATTCAGGGTACAGTCAGGGCAACTGAGTGGAGCTGAGCGTTTACAGACTGGATGCCATTCCTGACTACGCAGAGTTTGCAGCAAATATTTTCTCTCTGTGCCCTTACCTTGAATCAAACTCTCAACCTTCCGAAAGGAAAGTGACCATCTTCACCACAAGGCCACTCTGCCACTATATATAATTCATAACACTCCTGATAGAAAAACAACAACAATTATAGCTCAGGGTGGAACTGGAGGAATCTTTGGTGCTCTCTGAGTTTGATGGTTTCCTTGCAGACATTTCATTACCAAACTAGATAACATCATCAGTACTAGAAGGGAGTGGGGTTTGTTCTTATATTTTAGTGGCTTGCCCTGTCAGTGTTGGTGGGAGTGTTCTTGGTGGTTCCTTGGTTAATGTTGTTTAATATTAGCTTGTTTGTCTACATTGGTAGTTCCTTCATTGAGTTATTGTTCACTTGATTGTTGGTCTAGTGTTAATCTTGGCGATAATCTCTGCTCATATAGGTGTTGATTGCTGGTAAGGAGGTGTTTGGTCTTTTTGTTTCCTTTTTGGCTTTTTGATTGCCTCTTTTGTGTGGTATATAGATGCAGAGCACCTCCTTATGCCTAGGGGCCCAGTTTGCTTTTGGGTCAAAGACAGCGGTGGGCTGCTCCCGGTTTGGCCCGGTTCTTAGAACCGGTAGCGCTGGCAGTGGGAGGCTCTGCCCACCCACCGGGACACTTTTGCACATGCACAGAAGCGTCGTGCGTGCGCGAACCGGTAGTAATGGGTTTTAGAACCCACTACTGGTCAAAGACATCCTGGGCACATTGCAAGGGAATGAAAAATCAACATTGTGGTACAACTCAGAGTGCCTCCTTATGCGTCAGGGACAAGTTTGCTTTCCCGTCAGCCCCCTGAGGGGTTCTAGGCACATTGCATGGGAAAATCCCATTGGAAATGGTAAAGTCCTCTGTGGTTAGAATTAGGGTTAATCCTAATTCCCCTCATTAGGTCTGGTGCCACAGCCAATGTCTCAGTTCAACTCAGAGTTTAGGGGGCCATTGCAATTTCCAGTCAGCCCCCAAGATGTTCTCTAGGGAAACCCCATTGGAAAAGTCCTCTGAGGTTATGATAGGGTTAGGCCTACACTGTAAAAAGTATAACAGTGCCTTACATCAAAACAGTCTCAGAAACTTACCAACAAACCATTACAACCACAAATGGATAACCATTTGTCTGAAACGGCATAGGGTTTCCTGCCTGAGCAGGGGGTTGGACTAGAAGACCTCCAAGGTCCCTTCCAACCTATTCTATTCTATTCTATTCTATTCTATTCTATTCTATTCTATTCTATTCTATTCTATTCTATTCTATTCTATTCTATTCTATTCTATTCTATTCTATTCTATTCTATTCTATATAGCATTAGGTAGCACACAAATCAACTAAAGCCTTCCAAAACAGCCTAAGTAACGGAAAACTCCAGCAGCCCCAGAAAAGGGGAAAAAAACCCAGAGTCATCTATAGCATACAATGCAAGGATTGTAACAGCCACTACTCTATGTAGGACAAACCAGCAGAAGACTAGCAGAGCGCATCCATGAACACCAACTAGCAGCCAGAAGACATGATGAAAGCTCTAATTTCACAACACATGGACAAGGGGTGGGTTCCACTTACCTTCCCTACCGGTTCACATCACGATGGAAGTGTGTGTTTTGCCGATGTCACGTCAGGAAAATGACCATCTGCGCATGCGCAGAAGCCTCTGTGCATGCGCAGAGGGTTTTTTCCCCAGCCGCAGTGACCGGAGAACCAGTTCGGGGGTGTGGACACCCGGCCATTGCTGCCGGTTCGGCGAGCAGGTGCAAATTTCCGCCACCGGCGGTCCGAACCGGCAGCAACCCACCACTGACATGGACACACTGAACCATAGTTTCAATTTGGAAACTGTGTGCATAGAAAGTAACAATTAAAAAAATCCTGCTACACCTGATTTTAGTCAATGGCTGAGAAATGATGTGAAGACAATCTTCACATATAATCACAACAGAGGTGGGTTCCTGCCGGTTCGGACCAGCTCTATAGAACCTGTAGCAGGAATTTCCCCCCGCTCGCCGAACCGGCAGCGATGACCGGCTGGACAGGCCCCCAGACTGGCTCTCTCGGCGGCGCCATAGGCACCACCATTTTGTTTTTTGCTTCTGCACATGCGCAGAAGCTGTTTTTTAGCACTGCGCATGCACATGCACCCACGCGGCGCGTAAGGAAGCAAACCGGCAGCGAGGTAAGCCAGAACCCACCCCTGAATCACAAATACAGTGAGTTTCTGGATATCATTCTTTTGTCAGGAATCGCTCTACTATCCTGATAGAATCTACAAATAGGTTCAAGGTCCATGTTTTAATCACCACATAGAAATAAGTAATCATGAAGGAACTCTAATTTGAAAATTAGTTTTTATAAAGGCTTGTTTAGAACATCAGCATAGGATTGCGGGCATATATACATCACTTTAATGATGCATAACGAAATTTCATGGACATCATATTTTTAGTTCGCTGAGTTATTTGCTAACAAGTAACATATGACCAGGTAGCTGAATTTGGCAGATCATGAGAAAGTTAAAATTGATAATTCTGTTTCATATTGATCATCACCGAATCCTAAGGAAATAAATTCCCTGAACATTTCATTTCCATTTTACTGTTGATAAAACTACACGGCCTCATAGTAAGCAGAAGTCAAACTTAATTCAACAACTTTTAATGTATTACTTACAGCATTTCTCCAAAGATTATTATATTGCATTTTCTCGGAGATGAAAAAAGATCTTTTAGTGTCCTCAAAAGACATATATCTAGCACACATATACCCCACACACCCCTTTAATAATTTCTCAAGCATATCTTTTATCTTCAATCTAATCTTAACTTTTCCCTCTCGGGAAGTTGTTTACATCGCATTTCATAGCAGCATGTACTAGTTATAAGAGATGCAATATCAGTAAATAATTTCCATCTCCCCCAGAAAAGTACCTTATTGGGATTTCTAGAGTCATTTCTCCAAACCATAGTTTATATCATAGTCTTCAAGAAAAAAAAAGATAATATTTAATTTGCTGTACAACTTGACCTTGCCTCCTGTCATATTAGAACAGGTGGTGAAATGTTTGCTCTGATGTGCTGATTTAAAAGATACCCCAATTCCATTTTTAAGACTTCTTTATGACAAATCCAAGATTAATTAGTCAAGGGAAACTGATAGCTGGACAAATTGCTTTCCTTCTTCAATAACCATATTTATCATCTTAATGTCAAATTTGCTTCCTAGTTGAATCATATCGATGTGCGGTGAATTAAACCCCCTGCTTTAGGCATCAGATAAGTTTTTAAGGTCTGCAAAAAAAATTAATTGGTATTTGCGGGGTCTTCCCACAGCAAAGAGATCTTTTATGTGGAGTTCTTTCCCAAAGAGATCCTGTCCATATAAATCCTTTGTAAAACTTGGATGGAAACAGCATTGGTTATTCAGCAGCTTCAGTGGGCCCTAGATGAAGTGGATTATTTTGGACCCCTTTCCAGGCAGGATTCAGGCCTGGACTCTAGATGGAAATAGCATTGGTTGCACTCTTGGATGACCTCTACTGGGAGCAGAAGAGGGGCAGTGCATCTGTCCTTCCATCTGTCCTTGTGAATAGAATAGAATAGAATAGAATAGAATAGAATAGAATAGAATAGAATAGAATAGAATAGAATAGAATAGAATAGAATAGAATTGAATTGAATTGAATTGAATTGAATTGAATTGAATTGAATTGAATTGAATTGAATTGAATTCTTTATTGGCCAAGTGTGATTGGACACACAAGGAATTTGTCTTCGGTGCATAAGCTCTCAGTGTACATAAAAAAATACATTCATCAAGAATCATAAGATACAACACATAGAATAGAATAGAATAGAATAGAATAGAATAGAATAGAATAGAATAGAATAGAATAGAATAGATAGAGTCATAAGTGGGAGTAGATATGTAATAGGAAGAATGAGAAGAAGAATAGTAATATAGTTTTAGTAAATAGTTTGACAGTGTTGTGGGAATTAGTTGTTTAGCAGAGTGATGGCGTTCGGGTGGCGGCGGGGGGGGGGGACTGTCCTTGTGTCTAGTTGTTCTGGTGTGCAATGCTCTCCTTGACTCCTTGTTCTCCTTGATCCCATTGATATCATTGACCGTGGTGTCCTTCTGAATCAGCTTCATGGGTTGGAAGTAGGCAGCACAGTATTGGACTGGTTCTCTTCCTTCCTATAGGGCTGGTACCAGACAGCAGTGTTGATTGGGAATAGGAGGCCCCACCTATGGCCCTTAATGTATGGGATTCTGCAGAGTTAGCATCCTCTCCATTTCTATTTAACATCTACATGAACATCTGTTTAACATCTATGAGATCATTCATCATCATGGGGTGAGGTATCATTGTAATGCTGATGGTACTCAATTGTACATCTCTATCCTTGGTGAAAATGCTGTTGATGTCTTGTCCTGGTGCCTGGAGGCGACAAAGGTCTAGAAGGGGAACAACTACTGAATCCTGGAAGAACTGAATGGCTTTGGGTTTTGGGGCCTTTTGGATCAGAGACTTCACCATGTTTGGTTCTAAATGACATGGCAATACTCCGGACAGACACACTGTGAAATCTGAAAGTCTGTCTATACTCACAAGTGCTGCTCAATGTGCAGGTAACAATGGTGGGCAGGGGAGGGTGTCTTTGAACAATGCACCAGTTGTGCTCTTTTTTTGGGCCATGAAGTTCTACCCTGTGAGTCACTCCTACTCTGGTCACCTCCAAGATGTATTACTATAATGTACTCTATACGCGGCTGCCCCTGAAAAGTATCCATTCAACTGGTGCAGAATGCAGCTGCACAGATAGTTATTTGTGCCTTTACAACTGGACATGTTACACCTCTGTTCCATGGCTGAGGAATTCTGGGAGTTGAAGTTCACAAGTCTTAAAGTTGCCAAGGTTGGAGACCCCTGCTCTAGAACATCATTCTTCCTCCGAAATTACCTCCAACCCTGTTAGACTTTTGGGAGGCTCTGAAAACAGAGTGGGGAGGGAGGAGAGGGGTTGGACTAGATGACCTACAAGGTCCCTTCCAACTTTTTTATTCTGTTAAGAATAAAATAGTTCTTTCAGCAACCTTGGGGATTCCATTGGGAATCTGTACAATAGTTGTATTTTGTTTAGATGAGTATTTTATTTATAGTATCTTATTTATCTTGTTTTTATTTGTTTTTAAAGTGTTTTGATAGTCATGATGTTATTTTAAATATTGGTTGTATGTTGCCCAGAGTCATGTTTAGTGAGATGGACGGCTATATAAATGTGATAACTAAATACTCAGAAACCTGAAGGCAATGTCTTCCACGGAATATCATGAATTTAAATCAGCCTTCATCCCAAATTGCTATACCAATTTCTCTCAATGGAAACTTTTAACTGATCTCAAAACTGAACTAATGTTCCCAAAATACTAATTCTTTGTTTGAAAAGTAACATTTTAAAAAAAAAATGACAGACAAAGAAATCTCACATTTTAGTCAATCGTGTGTTGTGAATTTCATTCTGGGCCCTAAGTCAAAGTGCACAATCTCTATCTTGGACCAGACAAGCTCTTTCCTGAAGCACCAAATCAAATCCCGAATCGTAGTGTATATGCTTTACATGGGATGCCTTTGAAGAACATCTGGATGCTGCGTCTGGGTGAAAATGAGCAATTTATTAGTGTTTCTTGATTTCTACATATTAGAACTCTGTTTTCCAACCAGCACTGGTGATCAGAATTTTTCTGGGTTCAATTTAATTCAAGGTGCAGGTGATCTTCATGGTTTGGGGCTGGGCTAGTTGAGGGTTTGCCTCTTCTTGATTGTCCCTACCATAGCATTTACAATAGCATTTAGGCTTATATACTACCCAATAGTGTTTTACAGCACACTCTGGGCAGTTTATTGCCTCCAACTATCTGGATCGTCATTTTATTGACCTTGGAAGGATGGAAGGCTGAGTCAACCTTAAGCCTCCGTCAGGATCGAACTCCAGGCTCTGGGCAGAGGTTGCCTGCAATACTGCAGTTTAACCACTGCGTCACCAGGGCACCATCCCATCAGAATCAGCATAAGAGGCATGCTGTGGGTCTTATCAATTAAAGAGTTTTATCTTTAAAGAAATCCTTTATTAACAAGATGTTATTAAGGAGCCTTTTTGTCAGGGTACCTGCTTTTTTGAATCATTGTCTCGGGAACTTAGATTGGCTTTGCCCCTGCTGGCATTTTCCAAGGTCCCAAAGATGTAGCTGTGTTCCTGGCCACAGGAGTCAGAAGATCAGATAGAGTCCATAAGATAGTTAAGTTGATGGTTGTTTGTTGTTTCATCGTGACTGCCCATTTGATGTATTCACTACTTGTTATGTTGTGTTTTAAATGATATAGCCTCCCAGAGTCACTATGATGAAATGGTCAGCCATGTACATTTCAATAAATAAATAAATATTTCATCAGGCTTGATTGACAAACAATTAGTTGATCTTTTTGTTTGGTCTCTGTTTCTTTGTTTTTGTTTTTAAATCTATCTCCTTTAAAAAGGTAAAGGTTCCCCCCACACATGCGTGCTAGTCGTTCCCGACTCTAGGGGGCAGTGCTCATCTCCGTTTCTAAGCTGAAGAGCCAGTGCTGTCCGAAGACGTCTCCGTGGTCATGTGGCCGGCATGACTAAACGCCGAAGGCACACGGAGCGCTGTCTCCTTTAACTCCTTTAAGGCAATCTCAATTGATTCATTTCTGGATAACTTTAGCCTGCCCTCTCAGCCTCATGCTTGTTTATATTTTCTCTTGTTTTTGATACAGTTAACAGTTCTACATTGTACTAGGTTGCATGCTACCGTGTTTTCCCGAAAATAAGACCCTGTCTTATATTTTTTTGAACCCTGAAATAAGCGCTTGGCCTTATTGCCATGCACTCAAAAGCCCGATTGGGCTTATTATCAGGGGATGTCTTATTTTGGGGGAAACAGGGTAGATGATAACATGGCAACATTAAAGTATGATGGTGAAGGTTTGTTCTCCGAGCTTGTGGATTGGTTTCTGAATTCACTTCCAATTCGTTATCAGGCTAGGTAACATCTTCAGCAGAGTTTAGGTTCTTCTGTTTATAAGGGCTTCAGGTGTGGGTGTGTCAAGTGAGGGCCTTGTGATGGGTCAGGTGTGAGTCATCAGTGAGTCTTGTAATGGGTCTTGTGATAGGAAAGTTACTTCAGGTCAGGGTCATTGGGAGGTGAACTGCTGCTGGGGGGGTTGCGTGGGTTAGTTGAAGGTCGGTGCTGCCTCTGGTTGGCTGTGCAATTGATTTGGATTCTGAGGGCTTTGTAGGCTGGCTGTAGGTCAATGCGTCTGTTGATGGAATTGCTTGTGGAGTGCCAGGCTTCGATGAACTCATGAGCGTGGTGAGTGGTAGTATGGCCGATGATTTTTGTGTTGCTGTTTGGTGTCGGTGTGGGATTTCATCCTTAATCCTTAATCTTCCGAGGTGGCTAAAATGAGGACCCAAAAGTGTTGGGGGGCAATATGCTGACTCTGTAAACCGCTTAGAGAGGGCTGTAAAGCACTGTGAAGCGGTATATAAGTCTAAATGCTATTGCTATTTGGGGTCGTGGCGTTTGACTGCCATCCGGTATTCGTGAATCCTGGTTTTTAATTGACGTGATGTTTGTCCCACGCAGAATTGGTTGCAATGGTTACAGTTGATTTTGTAGATTACATTGTTTCTTTCATCCTTCTGTATAAAAATAAGTAAAAAGTATAAAAAGTTAAAATATAAAAGTAAGTGCTGGAAACGCCTTGGATGAGCATCAGCATCAACCAACTCTCAATGCAGTCCTAGGTTTCATTAACAGAGGGATAGAATCAAGATCACATGAAGAGTTAATACACTTTATAATGCCTTGGTAAAACCACACTTGGAATGCTGCATCTAGTTTTGGTCTCTAAGATATAAAAAAAAATATGTTGAAACTCTAGAAAGAGTGCAAAGAAGAGCAATATTATTATTATTATTATTATTATTATTATTATTATTATTATTATTATTATTATTATTATCTCTTTTATTCATTAAACATGAAACTAATTCAACTGAACATTTAAAAGTGTCA
>QLTV01002552.1:3517290-3531262 GCA_003457575.1 Thermophis baileyi | reverse complement strand
CTCCCTCCCTCCCTCCCTCCCCCTCTCCACACTCATGCAAATGTATATATGCACAGGAACACAGATATGCACCCAAACAAAGCTCTGAGCTTGGAATTTTTCAGACCACAATTCTTCCTGAGTGGGAAGGGGTGCTATGCAGTCAGGGAAGGCATGTGGTGGGTATAGTGTAGTTCAAGAAAGGTGCATGTTGGTGCCCAGCAGTGCCATGTGGGTTGCGGAAGTGTGTGGAGGGAATGGCATGGTCAGGAGGGTGTATTTGGGTGCACAAGAGGTGTTGTGCAGATCAAAGAAGGCATACAGAGGGCAGCACAAATCAGGGAAGTGTGCAGTAGAGGGATGGCATAATCAAGGAAAAGTACACTGCAGTTCCTTCCCTTCCCTTCCCTTCCCTTCCCTTCCCTTCCCTTCCCTTCCCTTCCCTTCCCTTCCCTTCCCTTCCCTGCCCTGCCCTGCCCTGCCCTGCCCTGCCCTGCCCTGCCCTGCCCTGCCGTTAAATGGCTGCTGATGAGTGGTGGACAAAGTGAGGGATTGCAAGACTGGCTGGGAAACTGTCACAGAATTTGAAAATGCAGATCATATGATCACAGTAGCAGTACAGCAGCAGTCAGTAGCACTGAACCAATTGCAACTTTCCAAATTTCATTCCCTCAGGAGTCAAGGATCCCAGATGCTAAACACATTATGAAACTTATCCCATTGAGATACCTTGGTTCAAAAATTGTTGCCCTAAGATGCACTGTTATGGCCAGTTAAGGTTTATGGCAATGAGAGTTTTAGATACCCAGATAGATTG
The DNA here is from genome assembly GCA_003457575.1 of Thermophis baileyi. Taxonomy (NCBI): domain Eukaryota; kingdom Metazoa; phylum Chordata; class Lepidosauria; order Squamata; family Dipsadidae; genus Thermophis; species Thermophis baileyi. The sequence goes on along the minus strand of QLTV01002552.1, from coordinate 3,530,466 downwards.
GATTGGATTGGATTGGATTGGATTGGATTGGATTGGATTGGATTGGATTGATGGATAATAGACATCCATCCATCTATCCATCCTTGGAAAGATTGGCCTGAGATCCTCTATAATGCTTTATGGCTGCATGCAAAGTTGTTTTCTGCCTTTTTCACTCTGTTGTCCATCTAGCATGCTATAAATTGCTTCTCCTGAAGTCTCACCTAATGATGTCCCCATCACAATCATATGTTTTAGATTGAGATGGTAGAAAGAAGAATAGCCTCAAATTACCCACAAAGTTCTATGGTTGATAATCAACCATTGATTGTAACTTGGGTCACCATGTTCCCAGTGTAGTATCAAGGTCTATCTAGCCATATAATAACTGAGATACTCTATGTTCAATTATGTGAAGGGCACACACCATGCTTCCCATCTCTAACAACTCGTCGTTTCTACAGCTTTCCCTTCAAACTGTTCTTTGCTTTAACTTGTCACCCACACAATATGCACATAACAGCTGGATGAGCAGATGCTTCCTGGCTGAACTATGTGTCTCATTCAAATATGAGGACATGATCAGGCAGGTCATGTGTGGGTGTGGGTTTCTCCTCCATCACGCTTTTGACCTAACCTTGATTGTGATTAATTTGTGCTGGTTTTTTTTTTTTGCACGTGTCATATATAGCCATCATTCTTGAGAATCATGCACTAGCTTGATGAAAACAGGGTTTAGCTTCATGTAGGGGTAGACAGAGTATTGATTGGTGTGCATTTCCTCAGAGTGAAGACTGTAACAAATGGTATTTATGTCTATGTATCATTGATGTTTGTAAATCTCAGCACTTCAGAGCACCGGTGAAAATTGCCCTAACCAAAAAATGTTTAAGCAAAGGAGTTTACTTGCTGAAGTTTCAGAGAGGATAGGAAAAATAAATGTGTGTACAGTACATACTGTCTATTATCTATTAATTATTTGGTTAGTGTTGATTGATTGAATTCTTTCCCATTTTTATTACCGGTTCTCATTCATTTTGATGAAAGAGAATTTGCTTTTTGAATTCTTTCAAAGGAAAAAAATAACATTTCAAGGAAAAAATAGAATTATAATTACCTAAAGACTGCTCCCTTTCATGGATATTTAAAATATATATGGTATGACATGAAGCAATAGCTGAGTGAAAGATTTTGTGTTATCTATGGATACAACATAAAGGTTTTTTTTCCCCTGGATTGCACTGGGAAGTAAATTATTTTAGTACTGAGAGAAATTATGTAGAGCACATTAAGTCCAAACAACTTTTCTTTATGGGGAGTGGTAGTTCAATTTTATTTTTAATTGGAATTGAATGCTTTGGACTTTTTCAGATTCATAAATAAGATCCAGCCATAAAACTGGCACACTGAGATATATTAAAAGTCCCTGAAAAATAACTGCAAAAAGCTGGCAGCATATATATTTAATTTTCTAAGAAATCTTGTTGCTGCTATTATTATTCCAGTTCTAATTATGTTAAGTGACCATATTAACTTTATAGTTTAAGATTACAGTTACTTTGAGAATAGGCAATAAACTGGAGGAGGAGGAACTTTTCATTTCGCCACAGCTAAGATGAAAAATTGTGGAGTTTATATTGATGATTGATTGATTGCTTTTTCGTGCTATTTTATTGGTCTCGTCAAGACGAAATATTTGTCTCCTTTAATAGCAAGAGATGGATTCTCTATTCAGAGAACTTTTGCCTGAAAATGTTTTAGCAAAGCCAGATAACAATTTTAACTCATTGCTGAAATATAAGGAAAATGTGCAGTCTGTTACAAGTACCACGAAAAAGGGGCAAGAAAGACCCCTTCTTAAATGCGAATATTCGGCATTGGTCTTATAATGGTCACATTGATGGCCCATTGCATCTGTATTGCATACTCCATGGGTAAGGAATTGAGCAAAAGATCGGCAGGGGAAGAGGATTGTTTATTTTTTAATGAAAAAAAAAAAACCTTCACAGATTTTTGGATACATGGTGATGATTCAAAGATGTCAACTGAAGGGGGCACCAGTGCAATTTTCAAGACATTTTGTAGCTTGGGATACTTTTGTTTTTTAAAGAAGTATATTAGCCAACCAGAGGTTTGTAGATGATAATGCAACACTGGGCAGTGTTGGTGGTGGAAGGTACTGTTATGGGCGAGTAAGTTTCAGCAACACAACATTGTGGAGCTCTGAGAGACATGCACACATGCACTCTGCACTCTGGTGGTTCCCCCAGAGTTTGAAAACTCTTTGTAGACTGATCTGGAGATGGAAAAACTGATGCTGCTCCCCTTGAACTCAACTTTTCTCTCTCCACACCATGTAATTATGACATCCCTTTAAAAAAAAAATACGAGTCACATATACTTGTGGAACTAGCACCACAATTTTATTTTAACTGTTAGGAGACAATTGGTGAATCTCACTCCATAGAATTAAACATTCTGACCTTGTTTTATGGTGCTTTGAGGAAGTTCAGCTTTTTTGCTGATATAAATTGTTCCAGCTTCTAAGCCAGCGGTTCTCAACCTGTGGGTCACGACCCCTTTGGGGGTCGAACGAATGTTTCACAGGGGTCGCCTAAGCGCGCGCTAGCCCGCCATCTTGGTGACTGGCAATGCGTGCGCAGGTGCGGGCGGGGAGGGGGTGGGGCAGGGGTCGCGGCAGCGGGGCGGGGGTCGTGGCATTAAGAAGGTTGAGAACCACTATTCTAAGTGAAGGAGATAACAAACCATCATACCTGATAAAAGAATTAACAAGGATATTCGAAGTTTAACTCTGGTGACAGTTTTTTTAATGTATATGGTGTGTGTGTGTGTTTGTTTGTCTGTGTGGGTATGTGTTGTTATAATTGATTGGGAGCTGCCCAGAGTTCAATAACTTTATATAGCTGTCTGTTTTCAATAAAATAAATACCTTCAAGTCCCATAATTTGAATACAGGATCTAGAAGGTTTCCAAAGGGTTTCTTTATCGTTTCCTAGACCCCAAATCTAAGGAATTGTAAATATGCCACAGCATATTTAATAAAGTTAGCATGCCGGTCTTAATCCTGCACAATTCCAATCATAAGTATTTAAATATGGCACCACTTGTCCTTCTGAGGTGAATATCTTTCTGACCAATTTGTGAAAAGTAAATTAACAATGCAAGTTGGTGGTTTTTTTTAAATCAGACTGATGAAAACTTTCCTACTCAGCCACATAACAATCCACTTAGACTTCCAATTGTAGCATAATAAAGAAAAAAGCACTTCAAATTTGCATCTCAATGTTGAATATAAATCTGTTTGTCAGATTATTTGTGTTGTGACATCACAACACATGTTTTATTATTTACTGCCTGCAGATCCCTATGGGAACAAAATAAATAGGTCTATTAAAATGGGTGTATATAAGAGATTTATTTATTTATTTATTTTGCAAAAAAGAAGAGGTAGTCTAAAGAAAATTGTCTGGAAAACCTGGATACAAATCGATATAGAATTTTAAAAAAGCTTTAGTCAAGTGGAGTGGAATTAGGATGCAACCAATCTGTGCTTGAAAAGAAATGTGATCACGAGAGAAACTGTAGATGCCCATTGCCAAGTGAAATACAACCAGTTTAGCAGCCAAAAATCGCAGTAAAATGAAGTTTTAATATTACGAACAATAAGTTATGAGAACAATACATAGCTAACTCACATACTAAACAACGCTGTCCTTTTCTTATTCTTATTTCACTCACATATAACTATTTTTACTCTAAATATAGGAGATGCAGAAAGAACATTATTTGAGAGTAGTTAAGAAGGTTTCTTTGTGTATGTATTTTAGGCAGAGGTGAGGGAGAGAGAGAGGGAGAGGGAGAGGGAGAGGGAGAGGGAGAGGGAGAGGGAGAGGGAGAGGGAGAGAGAGAGAGAGAGAGAGAGAGAGAGAGAGAGAGAGAGAGAGAGAATAAATCTTGACAAAATACTAACAGAATAACAGAGTTAGAAGGGACCTTGGAGATCCTAGTCCAACCCCCTATTCAGGCAGGAAACCCTATACCACTTCAGACAAATAGTTATCCAATCTCTTCTTAAAAACCTGCAGTGTGGAGCACCCACAACTTCTGGAGGCAAATCGTTCCACTGATTAATTGTTCTAACTGTCAGGAAATTTCTCCTTAGTTCTAGATCGGTTTTCTCCTTGATTAATTTCCATCCACTGCTTCTTGTTCTGCTCTCAGGCACTTTAGAGAATAGGTTGACCCTGTCTTCTTTCTGGCAGCCCCTTAAATATTGGAGCACCACTACCATGTCACCCTTAGTTCTTCTTTTCATTAAACTAGACATACCCAATTCCGGCAACTGGTCTTTGTATGCTTTAGTCTCCAGTCGCTTAATCATCTTTGTTGCTCTTCTCTGCACTCTTCCTAGAATTTCAACATCTTTTTTATATCGTGATGACCAAAACTGAATGCAATATTCCAAGTGTGGTCTTTCCAATGCATTATAAAGTGGTATTAACACTTCATGTGATCTTGATTCTAAACATTTGTTAATACTATTTTTTTTTCCATTTTAGAAAAAGTCCACAGAAATAATTTATTGATGTAATCAGTCTTCTCTAATTATCATCCATGTAATAAGTGAAATTGCGGAGTTGAAAACATTGTTGTGTAGCAGCACTCTATTGGATTATAGTATTGTTTCAATTCCAGTTATCACAAATTCTTGCCATATGTTTGGGCAGGTGGGAATAGTAGTTGAAAAAGCCTATCCTCAATGCTTATGTCCTATCACCAATATGTATAATGCAATGATTTACCTTGATGTACAAAGATGAACAGGATGATGCATACAGATTTCCCCTATGATCAACATTAAACTAGCTCTGCCTGGCTTCCTGAATGTCATACTTTCAAGCAGGGGTGAAATGCTACCAGTTCGGCCCGGTTCCCTGGAACAGGTAGTAACAAATGCTTCCAGTTCACAGAACCGGTAGTAAAAATGCTTTTAAAAAGTTAAAAAAAAAAAAAGGTTCCCACAATCGGGCGGCACAGCTGATTGTCACAGCTGATGAACCCTTTTTTTACTTTTTTAAAAGCATTTTTTACTACCTATTCGCTGGAACTGGTAGTAAAAAAATGCTTTAAAAAGTAAAAAAAAAAAAAGTCCCAACTCTCAGCTGTTTGACAATCAGCTGAGAGGGGAACCTTTTTTTAAAAAAAAACTTTTTTAAAGCATTTTTTTAAAAACTACCTATTCAACCTCTCTGTGACTCTGTGAGGTTCCTGCTTATTGCAGGGGCCATTTTGTGTGAAGTCCAGCTGCTTCTGCATTGTGTGTGAGTCAGTTGTGTTGGTGTCGGTTCAGGGGCCATTGTGTGTGAGTCAGTTGTGTGGCTTTTGTGTTGTTTGTGTGTGAAGTGTGAAAGTTGGTTTTTGAGCTCTTTGTGGCTCTGTGAGGTTCCTGCTTTTTGTTGCAGGCGCCATTTTGTGTGCTTTTGCATTGTGTGTGAGTCAGTTGTGTAGCTTTTGTGTTGTTTGTGTGTGAAGTGTGAAAGTTGGTTTTTGAGCTCACCCGGTCACATGACCATGACCACCAAGACACGCCCACCCAGTCACATGACCACCAAGCCACGCCCACAGAAACGGTAGGGAAAATTTTTAGATTTCACCACTGCTTTCAAGATGTTTGAATCATTAAATTTTGATTCTGTGCCATCAAGTTGGTATCAATTCTTAGTGGCCACATTTCTCCATCATGATCTGTCCCTAGTTTTGTGTTTCAGGTCTTCCAATGGGGGAGTTATCATTGTAATTGAATCCATTCACTCTGCCACAAGTTGCTCTCGTCTCTTTCTTTCCACCTTTCCTAGTACTATGGACTTTTCCAGACATCTAGGTTTTCACATTAGACGTCCAAAGTATGATAATTTGAGCCTCATCCTTGGTCATTTGGTTAGAACTGAGTTCACTTATTTTGATGATCCATGTGTTTGCCTTCTTTAGCTGTCCATGATATTCTCAGAAGTCTTCTCCAACACCAGATTTCAAAAGTGCCAATACACTTTGTACTTAGCTTCTTCAAAGTCCAACTTTTGCTTTTATAGAGTGTCATAAAGAATATCATGGTTTTCACCATTCTGATCTTTGTAAGAACAGATAAATTCTGGCACTTAATACCTTTTCTAAGGCCTTCGTGGCTACTATACCAAGTGCTAGTCTGGGGATCATTAAGTAACACATACTTTTTTTCCCTATAAGATCTCATTGAACTTTGCTCCCTCTAGCATCTCCAGTGAGAAGAGTGACAGCATGATTAAACATCTAATGTAGTGCTCCAAAATTAAGCCTGAGCCAAAATGGGCCTACTAAAATAGCACAGGATGAAAGATTTCTATAGAAACAGAGATGTGTACATTGCTTTCCTCTTATTCGGGCTCTGTTGATATAATAGCTCACACAAGCACAGTGCCTTGTAACAACAGAACAAGAGCAGGTGACATCTAATTAAATTCTTGCAAGGCGAGGCAGTTACTCCTCTCTCTCTCTCTCTCTTTCTCTCTTTGTTACCGATAGCATAAGCGGCACTTTGCTTCCCATAGGTAATTTTATGCATTGCCAATTAGTACAGTGAAAAAATGTGATTGCTAACAGATCCCTATGGCCCTAATTGGGACTTCAGCATGAATTCAGAATAAATATCCAGGAACTCAGCTTTTATCCAACTAAGAAAGACAAATCTTCATTCATTATTATTGGTAATCTGGCTATCATATTTTGCACTATGAATTGAGGTAAGTGCTTGTGCCACATTCTTTTGGATTACTTGTGATGCAAGGTGAGATAGTCCTTAATTTTGCCACAATTTTCATGCACACACTTTTTTAAAAAAATAAACAGGTTTAAATGTTAGGGTGTTCAGGATTTTCAAACAGAAAAAAAATACATTGTGAATTCTCTATCTTATGTTTTATTTAGAAATATCAAGGCTGCATCTGTACAGATTCAGCTATTTATTCAATACCTGTCCAACTGATCCTATCTTCCCTGATCCCATTTATTCCAACGCTAGATCTAGGAGGTGGGTTTTCAAGAAAGAGACAGGCATCAAAATCTAGATCTCCCATTCTCTTCAGTGACACATATTTGATGTGTCTGCAGGTTTTCCAAACTGAGGAAAACTTGCCACGGAGTAATGAGCTGAATGATAGACATTCACAAAACAGAATATTCCATTCCAATTAGATGGGTGCCATTCTTTTGCGTTCTATTTTTCTTTACATCATGCTCCCAGCTATGCTAACCAGATAGACACTAGATTCCTTCATGATTTGGAGGATCAACAAGACTGCAAGCTGCTGTATGAAAACCAGAACCAATCATTCACCAAAGGAGGACTTTGTCCTCCTGCTCTGTCCCTTAAAATCAAACTTGCCTAGCTTTTTGAGTATCTAACAAACCAGTTTTGTCCAGGGGTTAAGGAATCAGGCTAGAAACTGGAAAACTGTAATTTCTAGTTCTCCATGAAAACCAACTAAGTGATTTTAGGCCAGTCACTCTCTCTCAACCCAACCCACCTCACATGGTTGTTATGGATAAAAGGGGAAGAGGAAGGAGTATTGAGTGTCTTCATTGCCATGAATTATTTAAAAATAATAATAAAAGAAGGATATAAATAAATAAATCTCTATAGCAGAATGCTTCCCTAATAAGTCTTAACCACAAGTTAATATAACTCCATTCTATGACCTTAATTAGCATGGGTCAAAAAGCATGGGTCAGAAAGAGGGCTGAGAAAATATCTACAGACCCCTCACATCCTGGACACAAACTCCTTCCCTCAGGATGCCACTACAGGGTATTGCATGCCAAAACAACTAGACATTTTTCCCCTCATGCCATCACTCTGCTGAATACCTAATTACCACAGTACTGTCGTATATCTAAAGATACTAACCCATGTAGTACAGCTGTATTACTGTTTTCCTTCAGACATGATTGGACATTGGAAACCTTTACATATATTTGGTTCAGAGCATGTGTAGTGGTCAGAAATATAGATAGAATGGCAACACTGTGATTCCTAAAGAATGGCTGATTTTGGCAATACTTGGAGGAAAGGTAAACTTTGGGAATGGATAATGGGAAGGCTGGCTCAAGTGTCAACAGCCAGAGACTCAAGGCACAGTTATACTTCTAATTTAAAACTTAACATTTTCTCCTATTGCACATAAAGTGGAATTTGCAGATTATTCATCTTGGCCTGGTTTTCCCTCAAAAACAAATCAAGTGATGGGCTATGTATACCTAGTATTAATCCTAGAAGAATGATCATACGTTTGAACAATGAATTTTATTGACCAAAATAGAATAGAATAGAATAGAATTCTTTATTGGCCAAGTGTGATTGGACACACAAGGAATTTGTCTTTGGTGCATATGCTCTCAGTGTACATAAAAGAAAGGATACATTCGTCAAGAATCATGAGGTACAACACTTAATGATGGTCATAGGGTACAAATAAGCAATCAGGAAACAATCAATATTAATATAAATTGTAAGGATACAAGCAACAAGTTACAGTCATACAGTCATAAGTGGGAGGAGATGGGTGATAGGAACGATGAGAAGACTAATAGTAATAATAATGCAGCCTTGGTGAATAGTTTGACAGTGGTGAGGGAATTATTTGTTTAGCAGAGTGATGGCGTTCTACAAAATAGTTGTGTTTTCAGTATAAGTGTCAGATTAGAAGAGAGTGGTAATATACTCATAGGACTACTTTATTCTATTGGCCTTTCAAAACAGCTGCCACTTGCGAAGAAAGACTTCTGATTTGAAAAGCAGAGTTAGATTTCTTTATGTGTGCTGAGTTATTCAGCATTAGACAATGTGAGGACATGTTTCAGATGTCAGCTCTTTAAACTATAACATTTAACATGTCTTTACATGTCAGCTGCTGTCAAAGCAGTTGGTCACATCTTACTACACTACAAGTATCTCATCCATTGTCTGGGAAAGTTAGGAATCTCTTTCCTATTATCAGAAGGGCATTCAAGTATAACACTCAATGTAGCAAAATTCTGGGCTACAGCATGTAAACCCTGATACAAAAATAAAATACAATAGCAGCTTCTTAAAATAGTAAGATAGTAAATCTGGTTATACGCAACTTTGACATTGTTGATATTTGATACTGTGCTGCTGAGGTACTGCTGTCCACCATTCCTTGAGCTGGCAGATAACTATATCAGCGTAATATTTACTGCTCCCACTGGAGATTCTTTATTACCCAAGGCATCATATCAACAAATGTTGTTGTTCTTATTTATATTGTACAAGGGATTTTAAGGATCAGAACTGATTGATTCCCCCATTTTCATTACCCTCTCTTTCCACAAACATCACCAACTGGAAATAAACTACTCACAATTGATGATGATGTTATCCATTCAGTCATGTCTAACTCTTGGCAATTCTATGGGCCAGGTCTCTCCACACCTGATCTTGCACTGTTTCTTTGAGTTGTTCTATGCTCTGGCTGGTGTCAGCTTTGATGGTGTCCAGCCACTGGTTTCTTTGGCAGTCTCCCCCCCCCTTTTACTGCTAACTCTTCCCAACATAGCAATAGCAATAGCACTTAGACTTATATACCGCTTCATAGTGCTTTATAGCCCTCTCTAAGCGGTTCACAGAGTCAGCACATTGCCCCCAACAATCTGGGTCCTCATTTTACCCACCTCGGAAGGATGGAAGGCTGAGTCAACCTTGAGCCGGTGAGATTTGAACCGCTGAACTGCTGAACAGTCAGCTGAAGTAGCCTGTAGTGCTGCACTCTAACCACTGCGCCACCTCAGCTCTCAACATAATTGCTTTCTCCAGTTACTTACAATTAACTTCCCTTATTGGGGACTTAGATGAGTCTGGAAAAGAGGCCACATTTTATAAATGGTTAGACTGATAAGTTTAGTTGTCCATCAAAACCTGTTCTAGTTTTTACAATGGTTTTGCATGGATGTATTTGGGTGGGACGTAACTTATCAGTTGATTTACATCTGTTGTCATTAGGCTGTTTTTGGACATAAATTTAGCATTATTCCTCAATAGTGCTATTTTCAGACTTTGGAATAGCAATATTCTGGAATCATGCTAAACTCTCGATCCATAGTCAAGTTTCTTTTGGACATACTGTAGGTTTAGCACAATTCCAGAAATGTGCTGAACTAATATTCAAAAGCAAGCTGAACAAGAGATATTCAAATCCCACACTTATTAACAGCGGTGTCCCCCAGGGCAGCGTACTATGACCAACAGTCTTTATACTTTACATAAATGACCTTTGCAATCATATTATAAGCAACTGCGTTCTCTTCGCCAATGATGTAAAACTATTTAACACCACTGACAACACTGCTACCCTTCAAAAAGACCTTGACTTTGTGTCAGAATGGTCAAACAACTGGCAACTCCAAATCTCAACCAACAAATACTCTGTCCTACACATTGGCAAAAAGAATCAGAACACTAAATACAAGCTGAATGGACATGACCTTGCATATGACCCTCACTCTGTCAAAGACCTTGGAGTACTCATATTTAATAATCTAAGTGCCAAAACCCACTGTAACAACATCGACAAAAAGGCATTAAGAGTTGTAAACCTAATCTTGTGTAGCTTCTTCTCCGGTAATATTATACTTCTAACCAGAGCATACAAAACATTTGCTAGACCAATTCTTGAATTTGCCTTCGACATGACCTAAGCATAGTTCATAAAATTATCTGCTACAACGTCCTACCTGTCAACGACTACTTCAGTTTCAACCACAACAATACACGAGCACAGAACAGATACAAACTCAAAGTGAACCGCTCCAAACTCGATTGCAGAAAATACAACTACAGCAACAGAGTGTTTAATGCCTGGAACTCACTACCTGACTCTGTGGTTACATCCCCAAATCCCCAAAATTTTAACCTTAAACTGTCTACTGTTGACCTCACCCCATTTCTAAGAGGTCTGTAAGGGGCGTGCATAAGCGCACCAGCATGCCTACCGTCCCTGTCCAGATGTTCCCTTTTATTTGTACCCATTTTATGCATTCAAATAATGTTATACTTATGTATATTATCAAATACGTCCTTGACAAAATAAATAAATAAATAAAATATTATAGAAAGTTGCAAAAAGAAGTATTGTAGAGAAAACCAACTCTTTGTCTCCCCTACTTCATCATGCCATATCTTTGCTACCTCCATCCATCAACTGCTAATGGATTGATCCAGTTTTCTGAATCAGAGGTCAGCAGTTATCTGAATGAGGATTGACTTCTCAAGGGAAAGCTGTGGAGGGAAAGCTTGTTGTGAATTACGGTAACTTGACCTTCCTTCTGCCTAAAGCTGAATAGCTTGGAAGACTGTGCAGGCATTGAAGAATTTGGGTTAGGGTTAGGGTTAGGGTTAGGGTTAGGGTTAGGGTTAGGGTTAGGGTTAGGGTTAGGGTTAGGGTTAGGGTTAGGGTTAGGGTTAGGGTTAATCATGCCCAGATCAATAGGTGCTAGGTTGTTCCCATCTCTTAGGAACCACTTGATAGCAACACTGTACAAATGAACACTGAAATATAATCTGATTATATCATCAACATTGCCAATAAACCTTTAATTGATTCTTACTATAAAGCTTTTAGTATATGTACACATAGCATGTATGCATAAGAAAAAGAGTTAACATATTGGTTTGCCGAGTTTGGCATTAATTTTAATCCCAAACAAGACAGTTCTACAGGTGGTACAGTTCTATGATGGTTTTCCATTCTCTGAAGCCATGGAAAATTCAGGTGAAGGCGATACAAGCAAAAAAATCCAATTCCCTTCTAAAACTGGTCTATTCTATTTAGTCCTTTAAACAAATTGTTCTTGTGGGAGTGAATCCCATATATTAATATTTTGCGACTAAAAATAATTTCTATCTGAGCTTTCAAATAATAAGCGTGGAGCATCTTCCAGAAACCGCAGGAAATGCCAATCATTTCAACATACAAATAGATTCTGGAAATTTGGCTGCAAGTTCCCAGTTCATAAGGAGTTTAATTTGGTTGGACAGGAATATTTTTTCCCCTTTATTTAACATAAAAATGCATCAGGTAAATTTATAGGAGTGGGCACATAGGTTTGAAGGAATGCTGCAGTGTTTGTTGCCAAGAAACAGGATTTGTCTTTTAAGGCCATTCTGTAATTTTAGCAATTGAACACCTTCTTCTTTAAATGGGTTGTGTAATAACAGAGCAGCAGGCTATATTCTTTGTTTCTTGGTTCCTGAAGTCTATTTAAGTGAAACAAAAGACATGCAACAAACGATATAAAAAGGAACTAAATATATGTTTTGTTTACCTTTTAGTATACCTGGTATTATATATTATATTATATTATATGGTATTGTATGGTATGGTATGGTATGGTATGGTATGGTATGGTATGGTATGGTATGGTATGGTATGGTATGGTATGGTATGGTATGGTATGGTATGGTATGGTATTATTACATTACATTACATTACATTATTATATATATAGCAACCTTGTCCCCATGTTAAAAGTTGTGATCAATACAGGGTAAAGTTTATTTATTTATTACATTTATATGCTTCATTTGCCAGGCCTAAAGAAAATATGTATTTAATTAATTAATTTATGTGTTGCCTCTCTCACCAGTAAAGTAACTTGAAAAGCACAGAAAAAGAAATAAAAAGAGTTATTCTTGTCTCCAGCTCATACCAATATCAATTTACATATAAAAACACAACTAAGGCCTTTGGCAGGGGTGGGTTCCAAAATTTTTTACTACCACTCTGTGGGCGTGGCTTAATTTTGTGGGAGTGGCTTGACGGCCATGTGACCGGGTGGGAGTGGCTTGACAGCCATGTGACCGGGTGGGAGTGAATTGACGGCCATGTGACCGGGTGGGAGTGGCTTGATGGCCATGTGACCGGGTGGGAGTAGCTTGACGGCCATGTGACCAGGTGGGAGTGGCCAACTTGTAAAATGTGGTGAAAAAGTGACTTATGACCATTTTTCACACTTAACGACCGTCGGTCGTTAAGTGTGAAAAATGGTCATAGGTCACTTTGTTCACTGTCATTGTTAACTTTGAACCGACGTTAAAAAAAAAAAAAGGCTGTTAAGGGGGGGGGCGGG
>QLTV01002552.1:3482771-3512708 GCA_003457575.1 Thermophis baileyi | reverse complement strand
CTGGCTTGTTGGGGTGCAGAACCAAACCAGACAGTTATAGAGGTGCAGATGACAGACTCAATAATTCCTCTGTAGAACTGGATCAGCAGCTACTTGGGCAGTTTGAGCTTGCTGAGTTGGCGCAGAAAGAACATTCTTTGTTGTGCTTTTTTGATGACTTTTTGATGTTAGGTGTCCATTTTAGATCTTGCGATATGGTAGAACCTAGAAATTTGAAGGTCTCTACTGTTGATACTGTGTTGTTTAGTATTGTAAGAGGTGGAAGTATGGGAGGGTTTCTCCTAAAGTCTACCACCATTTCTACGGTTTTGAGTGTATTCAGTTCCAGGTTGTTCCGGTCGCACCACAAGGTTAGTTGTTCAACCTCCCGTCTGTATGCGGATTCATCATTGTCTCGAATGAGGCTGATCACTGTTGTGTCATCTGCGAACTTCAGTAGTTTAACAGATGGATCCTTAGAGATGCAGTCATTGGTATAGAGAGAGAAGAGAAGTGGAGAGAGCACACAGCCTTGGGGGGCCCCTGTGCTAATTGTACAGGTATCTGATGTGATTCTGCTTATCTTCACCTGCTGCTTCCTGTTTGTTAGGAAGCTTATGATCCACTTACAAGTGTGTTCAGGTGTGTTAAGGTCTCTACAAGAATCTGAGCTACTAACTGTCAAGGGAAAAGAGTGGGAATTAAGAAGGCATTCAAGATGGGCTGGACTTAGATCTCTTATGAGTGTGCAGGGACTCATGACTGATGACCCCTTCCTCGGGCTCAGCCTGGTCATCTCCTACATATATATATAACTTACTATCAATTTACAATCTATTAATGCTGGCAACAGAAGCTTCCCTTAAAACTTCTGTGTTTTCAGAGGTTCATCTGTTAAGTATGTCATTGATGGCCTTCCATTGTGCTTTCCCCATTCTTAAGAATTCTGTTTATTTCCCATACTTTCCATTTTTTTTAAGTATGATGGCATTCCTTTTCAGCCAGGCCTATCAAGTTGCACCAATAATAGTAATGTTAACTGTTTTATTATTCTTTTTTATTATAGACTAAAATGTAGACTAATATATGGACCAGAACTTAAATGATTGACCCAATGTTGTACAGTTTTGAATGTTGCAACACAGGTATCAGCAATATAAACATAGCTAACTTCATAGGTGGATTCTATTGTGATATACAACAGGATTTTTTGCAACTTTAGCCTTGCATGTCCTTAAAATTATTCTAGAGTAGTGTTTCTCAACCATTGCAACTTTAAGATACATGGATTTGAACTTCCAGAATTCTCCAGCCATCTCGGTTAACAGGGGAATTCTGGGAATTCAAGTTCACATATCTTAAAGTTGCCAAGGTTGAGAAACATTCTTGTAGTGGGATTGGGACCTCTGCCCAAAACATTACATTAGTGATAGAAAAGGACAGTAGTAAAAAGATATCTTTCTCAACAGCAGAATATGCCTTTCCAAAGTGAAACAATCAAGTGGATTGCATCTCATATGTTCTTTCCAATATATAATGGATAGGACATGCATTCATACATGTTTAAAGTTACAATTTTAAAATTATTCTTCAGACACTAACAATCTGAGTTATACAGCTGACTCTAATCTCTTAGATGAAAGTAAAGAAAACTTAGAAGAGCTCATTATGAAAGTCAAAAGGGAATGTGAATTTTCTGAGCTAATGCTAAATATGAAGAAGAGAAAGTTAATACTCTGTAAATTCACAGTTGATAATGGTTAAAAGAAATAAAACTATTCCTATATATAATTTGCAGTGCACGTATTAATTATTAATGTACTTAAAGCTACATTTTTAAAATGTGTGTTTTAAAACAGGCAGTTCAAATTAATAACTTGACGTATAGTATGCAGACAATGCCACTATTAATCAAAGTGAAGAAGACTTAAGACAGCACATTAAGAAAGTAAAATGAAAAGTGAAAATATTGAGAAAGACATTTCTTAGTGAATTTATAGTTGATGGCAAGTAAGTGAAGATAATCATTTGTTGTCTTGGAGTAGATAAAAGGACGGGATTATGGAGGAATTGAGGACTTTAATCCTAAGGAGGAAGAGAATGTCAAACTGGGAAAAGAGAGGTTCTTGGTGCTATCAGAGCCTGTCAGAACCGATGAAGCTTTTTGGATGAGAAGCAAAACATCTTCAAGGATAAACAAGAAAAGTCCAGTATGCTTTTTGAAAAAGCATCTTTGAGACAACCATGACCTGGATGCCTGAGAATTTCCATAGACAGAAAGAGAATACATTTAAAAAGGTGGATATACCAGTTCAGAAATAGTATTGAAAAATCTTTGAGTGTGCTGCATTTTGTCAGAGCAGACAAGTTGAGATGGAAGTCATTTTGACATGCAGCCTCAGAAGCTAAGTTTGACTTGATGGCAACCTAACTAAACATCTCATTTGGAAGAGGTTTTATTTTAATGTGCAGATGAATGTGGAAAAGATATGAAGCAGAAGTATGACTAAAGATACGTGAAAGAAGCAGGAATTTAAAAAAAGACCCAGATGGATTCTCCTTGATGTTCTCTGAGCTTTGTTGTTTTCATACAAGTTTTTATTTCCTGGCTAAATAACATCTTCAGTGGTTGAAGGGAATGGGGTTTGCTCTCTGTTTATTATTCCTTGATGGAGGTTTGTCTGCGTACAAATTTAGAGCATAGAACATAGAATCATAGAATAATGCTGGAGATCCGGCTGACACATAGGACTGGAAGGGACATGGGAGGTCTTCTAGTCTGACCTCCTGCTCAAAGCAGGCGGTTTTATACCATCCTTATCAAATGGTTGTCCAGTCTGTTTTTGAAAACCTCCAGTGGTGGAGCACACATGACTCTGGGAGACAAGCTATTCCATTATTCTCACTGTCAGAAAATTCTTCCTTATATCTATCACCCTAGCACTGGAACATGGAAACAACCAAGCTCTGAGAACATCCATCTGTTTCCTCCCCATTTGCATGCCCTCTGAAGTGGTCCCATATGTGGCACCAATACAAGAGAATATATTAGCTGAAGGTTAAACTCTGGAGTCCTTGGAGCTCTCCAAGCTTGCTTGTTTTTGTGCAGACATTTCATTACCCAACTAGGTAATATCATCAATGCTAGAAGGAGGTGGGGGTTTGCTGAATGTTTATTGTTCCTTGGTCGAGCTTTGCTGAAATCTATAGATGAAGATTTAAGGCCCTAGTATTGTATTGATGCAGCACACAAGAGCCCAGGTTACAGAGTGAAAAGTGTTTCACACTTTGTGCTCTTTTCTCTATCTTACAGCATCTTTTTGCCTTCTAGCTCTACAAGGGCGGGGGAGGGCGACATTGAGGATCAAACTGTGAAATTGTAACAAGGTACCATCAAGAACATTTGTTGCAGTGGTGTATCCAGACCCTGAAAATCTTTTTTTGAATTGTCACTAAATCAGTTGAAGTGACAGTACTGTGACGCGACATGACTGGAATGGCATAAAGAAAGCAAGCAAACCAGAAGTATTTGCCTCCTCGTCATGGATGGGTGTTAACTATTCACAGCATGAAATGCTGTGATAGCTCAGTGGGACGGAATTGAGCAATTTCTCAGCATCTCAGACTACCTGACCTAGTGTTTCTAGTATTGCCCTGAGGAGTGACAGAAGTAAATGTAGCATTCGCCAGCTTAATTCTTGCTTATTTCACAGTGACGTTTGAAAAATGGGTTGCTGTTTATCGGTTTGCTCAACTCCACAATGCTTTATGCACCCTCTATGAAAAGTAAAGTTAATTGGAAATGCTTACAGAAAGCCTGTGAAATGTTGGTTCAAGGCCTAGGTCTGATGTGCTGACTTTCTCATGAAGGCTTGTGAGGGGACTCCATAGGCTTCAGGTAGAATTTTTGCAGGAAGGAAAATTAAAGGGAGGGGGACAATATGCGTTGGTATGGTGGACCTGCAAGGGACTGTATGAAAAATGTAGTTTATTTCTGTCACATGTACAACACATGGAGTTCTGAGTACTTTCTTCATTGTTTTTTTTTAAATTGATTTTTATTTCCATATAGACATTCACACTTTTATCAGTTTATTTCTCTTTTACAATTTTTATACATACATTAACTATTTTGTATACATATCTTATAGTTATCTTATAACATTATTAAATTTTTATTACTTTCTTCATTGTTGTTTGCCTACAGACAGAATCTAGCCAGACTAAACTACTATCAACATAATTATAGATATTCTCTGTGAAATGCTAGGGAGATACTGCCTCTTTGCTCTCTGAGAAGGAGTTTCTGCCTAATGGGACTCTAGACTATATTCCACCATAATATCAAGACACACATGGACATACATACTTATATACACATCTAGATGTATTGGGTTGTTGTTTATTGTTACTATGATTTCATTGGGGGATTTTAATGTCATTATTTGTTTTAACCTTACTGTGGATGTTTTAGCTGTTTTAATTCTGTAAGCTACCAAGAGTCATTAGATTGCAATCAACCAGTCAAAGTAATGTTTGAACTTTATCATCATACCTGAAGCAAATGTTATCAGACCTTAAAAAAAATTACACATTTAATTGTTTTAGGAAATGAGGAAAATCCCAAATTAGGTCTAATATAGTTTTGATTAATGTGATAATTTAATTAGGTATAAAATTCTTTTTTTTTATTTTAACAGGACAAAGCTTGTACTCTGAAAATAGGCAAGTAGTATAGCAAGAAAAAATGTTTTTGTTCATCCTATGTCACTTAAGAGTCCACTGCCACCCCATAAAAATAAATGATACAAAAATTGCATATGGATGTGCACACACACACACACACACACACACACACACACAGATGTGCCTGTTTTGGCAGTTTGCTATCTTCCCATTCACTTGGTCTGCTGCTGCTGGCAAGGAATTGTTTAGCTTCACATGAATACTATAGTTCCAAGTTTATTTTTTAAACTAAAATCTTTCATCTGATAGGAAAATGACTTGGTAAATGAAGATATGGAGAAAAGCTGTATCCAGACTGCCAGGCTCCCTAGTATGTAAATAGCAAAACATCTGTGCTATGAGAAGAACTCTATTCCTAAGATAAGCCACTCGGTAATAGGATTTCTATCTCCGTATTTGGAAAAGGACAGAAAAACGAGGAAACTCTCAAGCAGCTTTGAAGATGTGGAAACTCTTTATCAGTTTTTAAAATGCTAAAAATGCAACAATCTCAATCCAAGGTATAGCTCATCCTCTTGCCCAAGTTTCTAATAAAATACACTATTGAAGAAATAATCTAATGAAAATGGGAAGAGGATGCTCTAAGCCAGGGGTGTCAAACTCGCGGCCCACGGGCCAGGTGCATCATGTGCTGGCCAACCCCCCACCCTCGTTTTAGCGAAGGAGGAAAAAGTTGTGATACGTCACGGGACGACGATGTGACGCCACGAGTTTGACACCCCTGCTCTAAGCAAAATAACCAGTTTGCCTCTTCTATCAGCCCTATTCATTGGAAAGGTGAGAATTATTCATTCCAGATTCCAGAGCCATGACAAGTCTCAGGACTTCATTAAGATATAAGTTGATGAAATTCAAGGCTGGTCATACAGTAAGCGTTCATGAAGAGGGACAAGTGACATTATTTATATCATAATGTCACCAGACAAATGGAATGGATAAGTCATCTTACCCAAGGAATAAATAATTAAATAATTAAATAATTAAATATAGAATTATATTATTATGGTTACATCAATGGATACAAATTACATAATTTCAGTGGTGGGTTGCTACCGGTTCGCACCGGTTCGGGAGAACTTGTGGGGGAAATTAGGCCAAGGTCGCCGAACCGGTAGTGATGGCCGGCAGGCCACACCCCCGAACCGGTTACCTGGTTGCCACTCGCTCGCCCCACCCAGTCACTCCTCACCTCCCAGGCGGCTTGCCTGCCTAAGCTGCCTTCCCACGTGGTGCCTGCCCTGTACCCCAACTGAGCTGCCTCCTCCTGCCTACAGGTAAGTATTGCTAGCCTAGGGCCCCCCTCCCTGGAGCTTGCTGTGCCCCCCCACCGTCCCCACTGAGCTCGCATGGTTGGCTAAGCCGCCACAGCCCGGCTCGGCTCCATTCCAGACCGCGCTGCCTGCAGCCTAGCTTGCTGCGGGCCCCCCACCGTTCCCACCAGGGTCGCGACCTTACCTTCATCCCACAGCTGGTGGCAGAGGGGAAGGCATGCCAGCGCCCACGAGGAATATTGTTGTTAAGGAGGACCACTCCTCGGCCCCAGCCAAGCCCGGGCTATTGCAATAGTTTTCACTCCAAGCAGCCTGGGCTTGAAAATGCACGGCTGGGCCTGAGGAGCAGTCCTCCTTAACAACCTCCAAAAGTGCTCCAAGCCTCGGTTCCTCGTGGGCGCTGAAAGTACCGGCCTGGCTGTTTCTC
This sequence comes from Thermophis baileyi, assembly GCA_003457575.1. Taxonomy (NCBI): domain Eukaryota; kingdom Metazoa; phylum Chordata; class Lepidosauria; order Squamata; family Dipsadidae; genus Thermophis; species Thermophis baileyi. The sequence continues at coordinate 3,506,285 of QLTV01002552.1, read as the reverse complement.
TGTGCCTGGCTTTCCGGATGGGTCCCCAAAGCGCTGTGCTGCGAAAGACTCTCTCTCCCAGCAAGAGAGCGGTGGAGAGAAAACAAGTCACCGGAGGACATGTGGAGGGCTCCATCATGTGCTCTCCAGGTCAGCAGCTGCTGCTTCTGTCCCCTGCTGCTCTTGCCTGGGAGAGAGAGTCTTTCGCAGCACTGCGCTTTGGGAGTCGGACTCCTGTAAGTCTCATCTGGAAAGCTCTGTGCAGAGAGAAGCACGTTTCCCTCTGCTGCCCGCAGCGCTTTCCAGATGAGACTTAGAGGAAAGCACATCTCATGGCTTGCTAAATTTTGCTGTGCTGCGCCAAACACTTTCCCATAAAGAGCATCGAAGGAGAGAAACAGCCGCTGACCTGAAGAACACAGCCACTCCATGTGCTCTCCGCTGGCTGTTTCTCCCCTTCGCTGTTTTTGCTGGGAAAGCGCTTTGTGCAGCACAGCGAAATGTAGCAGCCATGAGCTGCACTTTCCTCTAATCTCATCCGGAAAGCTCTTTGCAGAGAGAAGCACCTGTTTCCCACTGCCACCCTCTCCTTCCACCGCCGCCCTCCCGCTGCCGCCGGTACCACTCTGGAGCTTGCGTTCGGGATGGATCAGTAAATTCTTGCTTTGTTCCCCGGGAAGGGCTTCGTCATGAAGGGCTGTGTGCCCAGACCAGGCGCTTTCTCTCGGGCCTCCTGCCTCACATGTCTTGGGTGGGTCTCACTCTCCTTGCCTTTGAAGGAGGAAGGGAAGGAGGAAGGGAAGGGGGAGAGAGAGAGGGAGAGAGAAGATTGATTTGAGGTTGAGGCCTTCTTGGCTGCAGATTCCAAAAGACCTCAATTTTTTACTCTTATTGATCATTCTTCAGGATCTTTGAGTAGCTTATATACAGTCAGAAAACTGGTGGCCAAGGAAGGGAGAGAGAGAGAGAAAAGAAAGAAAGAAAGAAAAAGAAAGAAAGACAGACAGAAAGAAAAAGAGGAAGAGGAAGAGGAAGGGAGAGAGAAGAAAGAGAAAGAAAGAGAAAGAGAGAAAGAGAAAGAAAGAAATAGGAAGGAAGGGAGAGAAAGAGAGACAAGAAAGAAAGAGAGAAAGAAAGAGAAAGGAAGGAAGGAAGGAAAGGAGAGAGAGAGACAAGAAAGAAAAAGAGATAAAGAGAAAGAAAGAAAGAAAGAAAAAAAGAAAGAAAGAAAGAAAGAAAAAGAAAGAAAAGAAAGAAAGAAAGAAAGAAAGAGAAAGAAGAAAGAAAGAAAGGTAAAGAGAAAGAGAAAGAAAGAGGAAGGGAGAGAGAGAGAAAAGAAAGAAAGAAAGACAGACAGAAAAAGAGGAAGAGAAAGAGGAAGGGAGAGAGAAGAAAGAAAGAAAGAAAGAAAGAAAGAAGAAAGAAAGAAAGAAAGAAAGAAAGAAAGAAAGAAAGAAAGAAAAAAGAGAGAAAGAGAGAAAGAAAGAGAGAAAGAAAGAGAAAGAAAGAAATAGGAAGGAAGGGAAAGAAAGAGAGAAAGAAAGAGAAAGGAAGGAAGGAAAGGAAAATGTGTGTAATGTTCTAATGTACAGAAGGTATAGTTAAATGTATGGCAGAAAGTGGACTCTGGGTAAGTGAGGTTGAATGTGTATAGTTTTAGAAGAGCTCTCTGTGTGTGTATGTGTGTGTGTACATACACATATAGTATATATAGTAGATAATGTATCTTTTGTGTGCCTATACACACTCTATACTATGTAACACATATGGCATATATACATAGGATTAAATAGTATATTTTGGATGTTCAGTAGTAGTAAATAAATAGACAGGGAAATTGTATCTCATTGAGGCCTTTGAGGCGAGAAGAGGCCAGACACCCTAACCCTAACCCTAACCCTAACCCTTGACATGAGTGATGTCAAGTTGGCCACGCCCACCCAGTCACATGGCCAGCGAACTACACCTGCCCAGTCACATGACCATGAGGCCACACCCACCGAGTCATATGACCAGGGAGCTACGCCCACCCAGTCACATGACCATGAAGCCATGCCCACTATCACATGACCATCAACCCACACCCCCAAAATAAGCCACGCCCACAGAACCAGTAGTAAAAAAATTTAGAACCCACCCCTGCATAATTTGTGTTCTTTATGTGATAATGTCAAAACATGCATGGCATCAGCATAGGTATTAGTTTTTTTTCCCTTTTTGCAACCCTTTAATCCCTTTTATTCAGGTGGAATCAGGGCAACTGATTGGAGCTGAGCATTTACTGGCCAGATGCCCTTCCTGACACCTACACGGAGTTCACAGCACATGTAGTATTTTCTCTTTGCGCCCTGATAGAAAAATATCTGCCTCTGCCTAGGATTGAACTCTCAACCTTCCAAGGGGAAGATGAGAGTTTTCATCTCTAGGCTACTGCACCACTCAGCATAGCCAAAATTCATTTGAAATACCTATTCTGCCTGGTTTTTTTTGGTACAGGAGCTCTTGAGTGGTATATTTACTGCTCCTTCCTCTTATATTTCCAAACAATAACCTTGTCAGGTAGATTTGCTTGACAAGGCAGTAACTGTCCGTAATAGAACACTTTTAGTCTAACATATAAAACCTTAGAAAGGAGCTCACCACTCATCCTAACCCATAGGGAGGGGGGAGATATGTTTTAAGACAATTTTAAAATGCTTTTAAACCTTATGACAGATTTCCAACAATGCTTAACTATATTACATCCACTTCCAATAGGCTTGGAATATAAGAAGAGTTGGGCTCTTAGTCAGTAATGGAAGCTTACAAGACTATAGATATACGTATAATCACCAGGAGTTGGCTCAACTCAGGATTAGCATTACCTTCACATATTTCTTTTTAATTGAGGATAGTCAATTATTCTGCAAAAATTGAGTAGATCATGTGCAATTTACATAAGAACACATACAGTGATTTAAATGTACATCCACTTCCTTTTATAGTAATAAGGCCGTTAATTTGTTTTTGACATAAGCTGCTTCTCATTAAAGATTGTCTTTTGTGCTTGATGTTTTTATGATCCTTTATTCTTTTAAGGGACTGAACTGTACAGTCAGAATTTCCTGCAAATTCAACCTGGTTGTTTTACTAAGTTTTGAAATGGGATGATTATAAACCTTTTTAGTTCAGTTTAGTTTTATCCTTTTTGTTGGCTGTTTTATATTTATAGTTTCTTTTCTTTTGTTTGTAAACTGCCCAGAGTCATTGAGGAGTGGGACAGCATCAAAATGGGAATAAATAAATATTGTATATCAGTTTAATCATGCATGTGCTCTGTGACATCAGATCTTCTTTGATGAATGATTTTGAATTTCCTAATATTTCTATAGATTTTATTGGTGTACTGTTTCACGGCAATATGTAACACAAAAGTTGGATTTTAGAAACTGCATCCTTTTCATGCACCATTTATCATTATTATTTATGGTTTGCCATACATTCAGACAGATGGATTTGTCTTTTTTTTTTTAACCTATCATGTTCTTCCCAAGCATCTGAGATAGGCAGATGCTGTTGTATGATGATTTTAAAGACGTTGTCGCAGGATGTAATAATGTTCCAAGTAAAGTTGCCTTTTGCAATTGACTGATGGTGATTTTGTCAATGCCTATGGTATTTAAGTGGTGCTTCAGTTGTTTTGATATTGTATCCAAGGCACCTATTACTTTTGGTACTACCGTTGCTTTCTTTTGCCACAATTGTTCAATTTCCATTTGCAGGTCTTTGTATTTGGTTATCTTCTCCAATTCTTTCTCTTCTATTCTGCTGTGTTCAGGTATTGCCACATCCACTAGATAGTCTTTTTTGTCTTTCTTATTAACAGTTGTTAAGTGTGGAGTATCTGTTGAATTCTAAAATCCTGGAGCACTCTAGTTTCTTCATTTTCTATGGCTTTCTCTATTTTATGGTCCATTGAGTTCTTGCTTGCAGGCAAGTGGTATTTCTTGCAGATTCCTGTCAATCAGATCTTCCAGTGCACCATTGTTGCTACTTTGTCATGCCGTTGTTTGTAGTCAGTCTGTCCACTATTCCTTCAACTTCTTTGCAGAGGAGATATTTGCTCTTATATAGACAACAATGTGAAATTACAGCTTCCAGGTTTTTGGCTGCTGTTGGATCTTCATATGCACCGAGTTCTGCCCAAGGATCTAGGATGTCATAATGTATGACTCTGGATAGCAAGTAAATGAGAGAAAGTGGACCACAAGCATTCAGAAGCCAAATTTGGAATAACAATAAAACATCCTATTGGGGTGAACAACAACTTTGTCCCCAAAACCTGGAAAAACAGTCAGGTTTTCAATGACTTTCTGAATGTCATTGCTCAGATTTCTGAGTGATGCTTTTCCAGAGGGCAGGAACTGTGATAGGGAAGGTATGCTTTTGGAAGCTGTTCAATGACACTGCCCAGGAAACTTAAGGCCTCCATGCAGGGGTGGGTTCTGACTTACCTCGCTGCCGGTTCGCTTCCTCACACGCCACGTGGGCGCACGCGCCTTGCACGTGTGCGCATGCGCAATGCTAAAAACTAAGCTTCTGCGCATGCACAGAAGCCAAAAACAGCTTCTGCACATGCGCAGAAGCAAAAAACAAGATGGCGGCCCCTACGGCGGCGCCAAGAGAGCCAGTTCGGGGGCGTGTCCAGCCAGCCACTGCTGCCAGTTCGGCGAGCGGGGGGAAATTCCCGCTACCGGTTCTATAGAGCCGGTCCGAACCGGCCGGAACCCACCTCTGCCTCCATGTTATCCAATCTCACTGGACAGCCAGAAGCAAGTGGATACAGGAGATCCCTCAAATAGTCTGACTCTATGCCATATTCAGTAAATTGCTTTCTGGGTCATAGCATGTAGTCCTCTGTGGTCCTCTATATTATTAGACCAATTCCAAAAGCTCCCAGCTCTTCTTTTGTTAGACTCCTGTCAATCAGATCCATCCATATTTCCTAGCTTTCCTTCACATCCCCTCTAGACATCCATACCATATTTTCTCATTTTATCTGTCTAAAACCCAATTAAATAGATATTCCCCTTGAGTTTCCACGGGCTTACACGAGGCAAATAGATTTCAATGGCACTTATTCATGGGGGGGTGGAAATAACCTTCAGGAAAGTAAAACTGGAATGGGGATCCTAGAAGGGGCCTATGTACAGTATGTTTGTTTCCAATTTCTTTTCTTTTAGACTGTATCAATGCATTTTGTCCCCTTCAGACCGTGTGAAGTTATTATGTAGAAGCTAAATAGATATTGTGTACTGGTGTGTGCCATTCCAGACAAAATATACAAGCTGCCTGGAACCTAGGAGATTTTCTTCATACCCTCACTTACATATCCTTAGTACTTCAGTATCTTGAGTATGTAAGCTTATTAAGCTGCTCTGACATAAGCAAAGAAAGGGAGACTCTGTGTGTGTGTGTGTGTGTGTGTGTGTGTGTGTGTGTGTGTGTGTGTGTTTGATATATGTATACAAGGATGAAGGTACTTGCTTACTGCAGTGCATTTATCATGCTGGAAACACTCTCTCACACACTCTTTCCTTGATGTGAAGGATTTGTCTCTTAACTCTGAGTGGTACTGAGAGCCGAGGTGGCGCAGTGGTTAGAGTGCAGCACTGCAGGCTACTTCAGCTGACTGCTAGCTGCAGTTCGGCGGTTCAAATCTCACCGGCTCAAGGTTGACTCAGCCTTCCATCCTTCCGAAGTGGGTAAAATGAGGACCCAGATTGTTGGGGGCAATATGCTAACTCTGTAAACCGCTTAGAGAGGGCTGTAAAGCACTGTAAAGCGGTATATAAGTCTAAGTGCTATTACACTCGGCTTAGATGAGCCGAGGTGGCGCAGTGGTTAGAGTGCAGCACTGCAAGCTACTTCAGCTGACTGCTAGCTGCAGTTCGGCAGTTCAAGTCTCACCGGCTCAAGGTTGACTCAGCCTTCCATCCTTCCGAGGTGGGTAAAATGAGGACCCAGATTGTTGGGGGGCAATATGCTGACTCTGTAAACCGCTTAGAGAGGGCTGTAAAGCACTATGAAGCGGTATATAAGTCTAAGTGCTATTGCTATTGCTATTGCTATTGCTACTTTTATAGACTGAGAATGGATCAGAAAGGGGTTGAAAGATACACGAATATTGGAGATTAGAGATTGTTGACTATAATATGTACATGAAATGCCCATTGCCGGAGAGATAATGCCTTTATTTATTTCATTTATTTATTAACCAAATTTAGATAGCTGCCCAACTCACCCACAGTGACTATGGTTGGTGTTAAAAATCCATAGTTAAACATTTTCAATTGAATAGCAATAACAATAGTGTTTAGACTTACGTACCACCCCGTAGTGCTTGACAGCACTGTGAGTGGTGTGATGGCCTAGTGGTGGTGACGCTCACCTCCAGTGGTGAAATCCAATTTTTTTTTACTACCAGTTCTGTGGGCGTGGCTTGGTGGGCGTGGTGTGGCTTGGTGGGCGTGGCTTGGTGGGCGTGGCAAGGGAAGGATACTGCAAAATCTCCATTCCCACCCCACTCCAGGGGAAGGATACTGCAAGATCTCCATTCCCACCCCACTCCAGGGGAAGGATACTGCAAAATCTCCATTCCCTCCCCACTTCTGGGGGAAGGATACTGCAAAATCTCCATTCCCACCCCACTCTGGGGCCAGCCAGAGGTGGTATTTGCCGGTTCTCTGGATTACTCAAAATTTCCGCTACCGGTTCTCCGAACTACTCAAAATTTCCGCTACCGGTTCTCCAGAACCTGTCAGAACCTGCTGGATTTTACCCCTGCTCACCTCCCGCTTGGAAGTGGTGAGTTCAATCCTAGGTAGGGGCAGATATTTCTCTCTTAGGGCGCAAAGAAAAAATATCTGCAACAAACTCCACATGGCATCCAGCCAGTAAATGCTCAGCTCCATCCAGTCGCCCTGACTCTACCCTGAATTAATGGATTATGGGATCATAAAAAAGGGATGCTTTACAGTGGTTTATAATGTCAGCATTATTTGCATATTGCTGCCAACAACCTGGGTCCTCATTTTACCAACCTTGGAAGGATGGAAGGCTGAATCAACCTTGAGCCCCAACAGGATCAAACTCCTGGCTGTGAGCAGAGTTTGCCTACAATACTGTACTTAATCACTGTGCCACGAGGGCTCCTTAAGCCCACCCACTCTGGGCAGCAACAAAAGAATCAAACAGGCTACTTGATCAGCTCCAAATGGGGTCCCAAAGCCCTTGACAAAACCATGTTGTCACAGTTCCAAAACAAGCCAGCAAAAGAAGAGACCAGACTGTGAGCAGAACGCGTCTCGTTACTGGAGTCTCCGCTTGGCACATGGTGAACAATAGCGTAAAAGGGTTTCTAGTCAGCATTACTGGCTTCTGCTAGCCAGCTGGCTATACGGACTCAGCACGCTCATCCCTCCTGTTCCTCTATGATTTCCTATACGTATTATGGATCTTCTCTGCATTTATAGTAACAGAATGACAGAGTTGGAAGGGACCTTGAAGATCTTCTAGTCCAACCCCTTGCTCAGGCAGGAACACTGACAATGCTACTACCCTTCAGAAAGACCTTGACTATGTATCAGAATGGTCAAACAAGTGGCAACTTCAAATCTCAATCAACAAATGCTCTGTCTTACACTTTGGCAAAAAGAATCAGAACACAAAATACAAGCTTGGAGGACACGACCTTGTAGACGACCCTCATTCTGTCAAGGATCTTGGAGTACTCATATCTAATGATCTAAGTGCCAAAGCCCACTGTAACAACATTGCCAAAAAGGCATTAAGAATACTCAACTTAATCCTGCGTAGCTTCTTCTCTGGCAACATTACACTGCTAACTAGAGCATACAAAACGTTCGCTAGACCAATTCTCGAATACAGCTCACCTGTCTGGAACCCGCACTGCATATCGGACATTAATACAATTGAGAGAGTCCAAAAATATTTCACGAGAAGAGTCCTCCACTCCTCCACTCGCAACAGAATACCTTATTCCACCAGACTTGAAATCTTGGGCTTAGACAACTTAGAACTATGACGCCTTCGGTCTGACTTAAGCGTAGTACACAAAATTATCTGCTACAATGTCCGACCTGGCAATGACTACTTCAGCTGCAACCGAAACAATACAGGAGCTCACAATAGATACAAACTTAATGTAAACCACGGTTTCTTCGTTTCTTCCCCAAACCCAAAAAACTTTAACCTTAGACTGTCTACTGTCGACCTCACCCCATTCCTAAGAGGTCTGTAAGGGGCGTGCATAAGTGCACCAGCGTGCCTACCGTCCCTGTCCTACTGTCCTATTGTCCTCATCTATCTGTATTCACTTTGATTATGTTTATGTTTATACCTATACCTGCTATCTTGTACATGTTTGACAAATAAATAAATAAATAAATAAATAAAATATCATTTCAGACAAATGGTTATCCAACATCTTCTTAAAAACTTCCAGTGTTGGAGCATTTACAACTTCTGGAGGCAAGTCGTTCCACTGATTAATTGTTCTAACTGTCAGGAAATTTCTCCTTAGTTCTTCTTTCCTTGATTAGTTTCCGTCCATGTTTCTTGTCCTGTCTTCTGGTCCCTTGGAAAATAAGTTGACCGCCTCTTCTTTTTGGCAGCCCCTCAAATATTAGAACACTGTTATCATATCACCCCTAAGGTGCTTTTTTATTTTTCAAGAGGCAACTGGACTTTCTGATTTTTCTTTGAAGATGTTTTGCTTCTCATCAAAGAAACGTCTTCAGCTCTTGAATGAAGCTTCTTTAGGGCTCTCTGGCTGGCTCTGGCTTGCTGCAGCTCGGTTGCTCCTGGCTGGCTCCAGCAAGTAATTTTATTGCAGCCCGGTTGCTCCCTGGCCGGCTCCAGCAAGTACTTTTTTGGCCCGGCTCCAGCAAGCACTCTTCGAGTCCAGTTGTTCTCTGGCTGGCTCCAGCAAGTACTCTTCAGGCCTGGATGGCTTCTGAATTGACCGCAGCTGGCTTGCCTTCCTGGCTCCTCTCCCAGCGTGAGTCCCATCACCCGACACCCATCTGTGGCCCCATGCATCCCCCTCCCCCTACGCTTGTGTGGCAACTCCGAAATGGCGCATTGTGGCCACTTTGAAAGGCGCACTGTCTCGGACGTTGACACATGTTTTCAAGGCCTTCCTTGCAGAAAACCGACAAGGTGAGAGCCAATTTTATCTCTGGGAAAAGGTTGTTCCAAACAGTGTGAGCCAGAATAGAAAAGACCCTTTTCCTAGGTCTCACCAGATGTATTTTCTTGACAGATTCAGCCTCTACAGAGGAATGTGTGGATTGATAAGCTATAGGTTTTATCCTACTTCATTGTGTAATCAGTTAAGAAATGTGAGTTTCTTTTAAATTATGTCATGATATACGAATAGAGCAGGGGTGGGTTCTAACTTACTTCACTGCTGGTTTGCTTCCTCCCGCGCCACGTGGCTGCGCCTCATGGGCACGCATGTGCTTTGCGCGCACGCTTATGCGCAGTGCTGAAAAATAAAAAAAAAATCCAAAAAAAAGAGCCGAAAACAAGATGGTGACGCATGCACAGTGCTGGAAAGTCAGCTTCTGCGCATGCACAGAAGAAAAAAAAATTCCAAAAAAAAGATGGTGGCGCCCACGGACCGGCACCGACCGAACCGGATCAGTGACATCACCGTGATGTCACCAGCAGGTCGCTACCGGTTCAGGCGAACCAGTCCGAACTGGAAGGAACCCACCTCTGGAATAGAGGCCATATGATGCATTTCTGATGCAGGTTAAGTCTTATTCATATGAAGTATACAGTAGAAGAGCCAAGAGTTCAGAAGGAAGGCTTAGGTGTGTGCAAAACTAGAATCAAGTAAAACAACAAAGAAACAGAATTGAAGAATCAGTGCAGGGTGGGCCTAATTACAAAAGTCTACATAATGTTTGTTGTCTAATGCCCACAAGCCAAAGAACTAAGGATTCCTGATGTTCATTCAGGAAGATCCTGAGGGTAGAAATGCTTGAGGGTCAAAACATTAAACCATAAATTATATGCAATGAATCAATTTTATGTCATAGTGTACTTTAAAGAAAACAATCTCTGCTTCAAAGAAGGGAAAGAAATGTAAAGCTTAACTCAAGATAAATGCAAAAGACATTTGAAGGATTCAAGAATAAATGAATAAGTGCTGAAATACTTGCATTGACCACAAACAATGCACAATATGAAAAAAGGAAAAATATAGTTAATGGCAAGTGTTTGTCAAGTGTTCATTCATATAAATTCATTAACAGGCACTACAATATCACCTAGTTAATTCAGCAAATATTTGGGATGCTGCTGAGCTCCTCTGAGCTGAGGTTGAGATACAAACAATGGGGACTCATAAAATTGACCTCAGTGTGACACATGAGATGTGGAGTCTCCAGATTCTTCTCTGACTCATATCAAAAGTTTGGGTTTAAAGGATCTTGTGCAATTTCTAACCTACTGCAAAGCTAACCTCAAAAAGCTCACCCATCTCTACAAAATGTTGTAAAAAAAAATTGGGGCTCTACTCATTGTTATGGCGATACAAAATAGTGAAATTGCTTCTCAAATTCTATATACCACTCTTCCTCAGGCTGCATACATTTTATGACATCTTTATGAACTTCTGAACTCTTTATTATTTCTTTTAAGAAACCTTCAATGTACCATAAAGTTCAAATGGTTTTATAGACATTGTGTAGGTCCTCGATAAGTGTGGTTCAAAGATGGAGACTACTAAACCCTTGTGAGCACATCTGTATCCGAAGCAGGAGAAAGTATTGGAAGCAAGTGTTAAAAAGTCAGGGGGCTGATTGTTTAAGCAATTAAATGTGTAATTAGATTTATAAGTCAACCTTTGCTGATGTGTATTCTGAATCAGCCAAGCAAGAATAAACCTACCTATAGCTCAGCTTGATATCTACTCCAAAATACTACTAGCTAGCCTTAAAATTCATGTAATTTGATACTGAAGGAGAAAAAGAGAGGGAGAGGGAGAGGGAGAGGGAGAGATGTACACATTGGGTGGCACATCCCATTCTTATTAGTCAGAGACATTGAAGGTGTTTTCTTTGTTCTTTCCTTTTGTTTTTCATTTGCTTGTTGAAGCTTTAATTACTGTCTTTATGGTATAGTTTTAATACAGTACTGCTCTGCAAGCTGCCCAGGATAACAGCCTTGTTTCAACATATTTCCCCATGTTTCTTCCTCTTTGGGAGAGATCATGGAAAGCTATTGTTACCTGATCTTTCTTTTAGAGGGAGATCCTTTAGAAGAAGGAACAACTATCACCTTTGTTGGCTGCCACCAGAAGTATTTGCAGGCTCCCATACATCTATGACAATGACTAAAGCAGCATTACCCATCGTACAGATATCTATCCTGCTGTAAGAGGTCATATCTGTCAAACAGATGAAGCAGGATACCTTTACTTGCTAGAGAGGCTTGCTGGCTTCTGATAAATCCAATAACTTTCTGTTGTTTCAGGGGCTTAGAAGAGGACTGCGTTGCAGAAGATATTCTCTGTCACTTCTTACTTTTCCCCATGACAGCAATGCAGATGTGCTTTCTGTAAAAAAAAAAAAAAAGGCTGATCCAGTAATAGCAATATTTTTTTAAGAAAAATAAAATGGTAAAACGCGATTGTTAAGAGAAGTCAAATAGTCTAAAAATAAATGATGAATTAAAATGCAGGTTAGAGAAAAAGGTTTTAGGAGGGCTCCTTATGAAGATGCCTATTAATTAATTAATTAATTAATTAAAGACCTGCCCTCAGCCCTCGTTATGATGCATTACAAAGAGACAGATTTTGTTGTGTGTGGCTCCTTTTGTCCTTTGTACTTCTTTGACCCCATCCACGATGATACTTCTAGCTTCCATGTTTTGCTTGATTATTTATCGGACAGAACCAGCTGAATACCAACTCTGGTCATATGTTGAGGACTACCTGTATTATATTGGGAAATAAAGAAAGAAACTAGACCCCTTAGAGACAGTTTTGCTTGATGTGATGTTGTTCTCTAACAGAAAAGAGTTGCTAATTTGCATGCAGATAAGGGAGTCATCCTACCCAGTTGTAGCTAGTCTTGACTTACGAGTGAATGCATGCTGGAATTTGGCTTGCATTTCTCAAGTCTTTTTCCACAAGAAAGAAAGCTTCTTCCCGCCCCCCCGCCCCCCTTTAAAAAAAAACATTTTCTGGTAACACTTGAGCTCAATCTATTATTGAAGGAGGCTGGTTTTATTTTCTTTTATGCAAGTTCTCTGCACTTTGAAACCTCCCTGTGTGTATTTCCCGTCTGAAAGCCCCATGGAAACAGTGCTCACACAAAGACTTCCTTGGAGTTAATTGATGCGCGGAAGGGAACGGGTGTGAAATCAGCATGTTGATATGGATATCCCTTGGCTACTTCGTAAGTCAATGAGTACAAGAACGCCACAAGAATTTCTCCTTTGAACAAAATTTCAAAAGCGAATTATCTTTTATCACATTGAATGACAAATGAATGGGGGGGGGGGAAAGGAGCAGACTTTGGGGACTGCAAAGATGTCTATTCGAACATAACAGCTTGTGGTTATGCTTTAAATGGAGTCAGTGCTGAGTTTGTTCTGAGGGGTCTCTGGTGCTCTCTGAGCTTGGTTGTTTTCTTGCAGACATTTCATTACCAAACTAGGTAACATCATCACAGCTCTTTTATAGCTGGCTGTCAGACGCGACAGCCAATAGAGAAGCTCTAAACTCCCGCTCTCGTGCTGCTCCCGTCTCGACCAATCAAGGGTGTTTCTAGGCAGAAACCTGCGTCCTGAGGGGACGTAACACCCCTCCCCTCCTGGATGGCGCACGCGTAGTCATCCAAGTAGGCTGGGCGCCTGCGCATTCTTGTCGATCGCCGCAGTTCCGGGACCTCTGGTGATGGAGAAGGACTGGGCGGCTGCCGGGCTGGAAGTGCGGCCGGCAAAACTCCTGGACTCGGAGGAGGCATGCAGCGGCCGTAGGAGGAGGATGGGCCTGCAGGTAAGTCAGTTGGGGGTGTGTTGAGCAGAGGGGTGTGGCCGTCAGCGTCAGTCAGCAGGCTGGGGGAGTTGGAAGGGATTGTTGCTAGAGGTTGCTCATCGTTGCGCGTGAATCGCCCCTCAGTTGGTCGATGTGACGGTGCCACGTTCTGCCATCGTTCAGAGCGACCCTGTAAGAACAGGGGCTGGTTACATGAATGACTGTCCCTGGTAACCAACAAGTTTCCCCCCCTGAAGTTCTGTGCATAGACCACATCGCCCTCTCTAAAAACCCGGGGCTTGCTGGAGGAGTCGATGGGTGCTTCAGGCGAGTAAAGGGGGTGCAAATGGTCTAGGTCAGTGCAGAGGCGGTGTCCCATTAACAGTTCGGCCGGGGTGCGTTTGGTGGTTGGGCATGGTGTGGAATGTTGCGCCAGAAGGTACTTTGAGACCCTATCCTGCCAGTCGCTCAGCTCCAAACAGCCAAGGGCTTCTTTGGCCGATCGCACAGCGCGTTCAGTGCGGCCATTGCTGGCAGGGTGGCACGGGGCTACCAGGGCCTGGCGGATGCTGTGGGATGCCAAGAACAGCTGGAAATGGGTGGACGTTAATTGCGACCCATTGTCCAAGACCAGGACATCAGGCATCCCATGGGTGGCAAAAATCTTCCGCAGTGACCTGATCATAGCCTCTGATGTGGTGGTGGGCATGAGTTCGAGTTCCACCCACCCTGAGTAGGCATCTACCAATACTAGGAATTGGCGACCCAGGAAAGGTCCAGTGAAGTTCAGATGGACCCGGGACCAGGGGGCACTGGGGGTTTCCCAAGGCCTAGGGGTAGCTGCTGGAGTGGCTGGGTGAGAGTTTTGGCATGCCTGGCATCGTGCCACCCACTCCTCGATGGCCTGGTCAATGCCTGGCCACCAAACATAACTCCTCCCCAAGACCTTCATCCTAACTACGCCAGGGTGGCAGTCATGAAGGCAAGTGAGAACAGGTTTCTGTAACGTGGGGAGGACCACCACCCTGCTGCCCCACAGAAGGCACCCTCACTGGACAGACAACTCGAGTTGTCGAGTCTTGTATGGAAGGAAGACAGTGTCAACCCTGCCCAGCGGCCACCCACGCTTAACCAGTCTAGGACCTGGCGTAAGATGGGATCCCTGGCAGAGTGCGAAGCAATGTCATTAGCCAAAATGGGAGGCCTCAGCTCCTCAATGAGGAGGACCTCAGAAGCCGGAGCAGGGTCAAGAATGGAGATAGGTAGGGGGCAGTGACTGAGACCATCTGCATTGGTCAGGGACTTCCCCGGGTGGTACTGCAATGTGTAGGAGTAAGCGGCCAAGAACTCAGTCCATCTAGACATGTGGGGGGAGAGGATTTGGGGCGACATGCGGTGCTGTAATCGAATGTCCCGCACGCCACACACTAGTTGTTCCAGGAGGGAGTCGTCCAAGTTGGGAAACTCGCAATCCAAAGCAGTGTCTCTGAGGGAGGCCATGTAATGGTTTATGGACTCTCCCTCCCTTTGAGTTCTTTGCCGAAATGCAAAACGCCGGGCTATCTGAGACGGTGTAGGCGAGTAAAGGTTCTTGAGCTTTGTTAGGAGGTCGTCCCACAGCACCGTGTAAACTAGTTGAGGGGCGACTAGGGCCCGCACAGTAGAGAACATCTGGTGGCCGCAAGCCACCACAAGCCATCAGGAAATAGGCTCGTTTCTGAGCACTGGATAATTTAGTTAGATCGTTCGCCTGGAGGAAACATTCAAACCTCTCCAGGTACGCGTCCCACGTTTCAGTGGGCTGTATGCCTCAAAAGTGGGCTTTATGCCTCAAAAGATGTTGGGTTGTTTCCGTTGCTGGACATCCTGAAAAGGACGGATGAGGCGATTGCCTTCATGACTGACAGCTCGAGGTGGCCTCCAGCTCTAATTGGGGGTTCCGCTCATCCACGCCTCAGAATCCCACCTTCGTCGCCAGTGTTAAATCCGCAGCGAGAGGGTCGAAGGAACTGAGGCGAGACAGGATGAGGAACAGAACAAGCCTTTATTAAGGCTCCAACAGAATAACAGCAACAACAACCATGGACAGCTCTGTGACAGCCAGCAGCCTCTCGCCATGTCTGACAGCTCTTTTATAGCCGGCTGTCAGACGCGACAGCCAATAGAGAAGCTCTAAACTCCCGCTCTCGTGCTGCTCCCGTCTCGACCAATCAGGAGTGTTTCTAGGCAGAAACCCGCGTCCTGAGGGGACGTAACAAAAACCCTTTAACTTGATTGACTATCTGCAATTAATAATATTTCAAATTTCCCATCCCACTTTTTAGCTTTCATTCATCTCTTGATTTAAAATGTCTCAAATTGCCATTTCACATTTCATCTGCTAATTTATTTTAAATAATATACATCATTATATTCAAATCTTATATAAAAACCCTTTAACTTGATTGACTATCCACAATTGATAATATTAATACAATTCCCTTAAATCTACTAATATGAACCTTATTTTCCTTCCTCCTTTCCACTAACCTTCCCCTCTTTAACCATTTTCTCTTGGTCTCTCAACAATTCCACTTCTTGTTGATTTTCTCCTTTTGTTCCATTCCCTTAACTTCTTCTTTTTATTTTTTTATTTTATATGTATTGTATCTTTTCTCCTTGAATCCTTTTTCTCTCTTTTGAACCTTTTAAAGTTTCACTCATATTTTTTAACATCTCAAATAATTCCTCAT
Source organism: Thermophis baileyi (assembly GCA_003457575.1). NCBI lineage: Eukaryota > Metazoa > Chordata > Lepidosauria > Squamata > Dipsadidae > Thermophis > Thermophis baileyi. The sequence goes on along the minus strand of QLTV01002552.1, from coordinate 3,490,520 downwards.
ACATCCAAAGCTCCATGTTACCAATTTAACAAGTTTTTAAAATTTTTATATTGTTTCAGCTTTAATTAAAATTTAAGGTCCATATAGTCTCTTTTTATTTTCAAATTCTAATGTCCAATTCAAATATTAGTCCAATCCATTCCAAGTCAAAGGTTTATTATCTTCCACAGTCACAAAAGATCAAAACCCAGCAATGTAGAGAAACAAACACTCCTTAAAAGCTCTCACAGTTCCCAAATTATCTTTTCCGGTAGTCAAGGTCAAGTTACACAGCTGCACTTTCTCTTCTGTCTTCCACCAAGTATTGCAATGCTCTCTTTCCACCAGCAGATGGCTCTCTCCAATCCACAATACTCTCCAATCAGCTGCTTGTCAAAACTGTCTAAAATACTTTAAAGCCACATAAAAAATGTTTTTCCCCAGGTTCTTTTCTTTTCTTTTCTTTTTTAAATTTCTCCAATTCCAATTGTAAAAGCAAGAATCTTCTTGGGCTTTAATGTTTTAGCCCCTGCTTTGTCCTTCTCCCTCCATTAAATTTCCCAACTGCCGATTAGCCGCTAATTCAACTCCGGGACCTTTTAATGTCCAAATTCTGAATTTTCTTTTACCTGTGAGTTGGCCAATCACTCACCCGGTTCCAACACTCCGTTCAAAACACCGCTCCTGCACAAAAACTTAGTCCGGTTGCCCCAGCTTCAGAGCGGTCATTTTGAAATGGCCGCTGCCCCCACCGCCGGTCCGAAGAGCTGTCTCTGACCTGTCGAGGAACTTGCCTGTTCCTCTTGGTCGTCCGAGATGCCTCTCCTTCTTCACCTTCCCTGCAGGACGGTTCCGGTCCGAAGACCCCCCAACAGCACTTTGTCCGGCTAGATTTTCATGGAGCTCATCGGAGCCCGCTATTTTTCCAGCTGGTCTCACCGCAATGCTTCCGGTTTCGTTTGTGTGTGTTTTTATGTGTGTGCCTGTGTGTATAGGTGATTGATGACAAGAGGAATTGATGGTCACAGTTGTAGCATGGAATGGGGTTTATTTAATTTAGATTTATTTTATTTTATTTAGAGTTGGTGACAAATCAATTTGGTTTTCAGGGCATTGTGAAGCTACCAGATTTGTATTTCCCAAATCATGTGGATTGGGAAAGTATGATTTAAAATGTTTGCATCTGTCATGGAATGTTGTCTGAATTCCCAGGAGGGAGGGATTGCATTCCAGAGAATCAAGAGGCAACACAGTTTAGATAATATTCCCTCTTCCCTACTAGCCCTATAAAGCATATACCAAAGTATATGCTTTATAGGGCTAGTAGCCTGCTTTAGCTTGGTAAGAGTCTGTCTATAGGTGAAGAACAATAAAGAAATGTGCTTAGAAGAATCACAATGTGTCCTGCTTTGGTTTTGGAAGCCTGACAGCATTTCAGAAAAAAATGTGTACATTGGGGAGATTAGAAGAAAACTAGGTGAAGTGAAATGGAAATTGACAATCATCCCCTTGTCAATTATCCCCCTAGCATAATTAGGTCCTATGTTCTGGACAGGATGATGTCTTGAACTGGCACTTTTCCCTTATCTAAAAAAGAGATGTCAGTCTGTCATTTGCTCTTTACAAAAGAATTGATGCAACTGCCTTTGAATTTTTAAAACTAGAAAATATCACTTGTATATCCAAAGGCCAGATGGAGATGGCAGAATGAAAAAAAATGAAAGGTGTTATTTTTCTTTTTTTGGGAGAACATCAAAATTGATTCAGTGAATCATAAATCATATCCCAATTGGCCATCTCACTGAAGGACTCTCAGCAGCTAGTGTTGCCACTGTGACTATTCTTATCGACATCTATCTTTTTCAAAGTGCTGACAATGAATCGCCACTGAATTGGAGTGGAATTTAGATAGTCTGTTTTGGTAGGCTAGCATGAGGAGGTGCCAAAATATACCTTTCTGATTTCTGTCCTTGTCTACACATGAATTGGCAGAAGGAAACAATTACGAACAAGCTAAAAAAATGTCCAGGTGAGATACTGAAAATACTTTGACTAATATCTGAGATAGTTATATGTATGTGACTTTCCACGAATGTCCAAAGCAGTGCATTCATGTGAGAGTAATATTTTCAAGACTTGTTCTAGTCTCAAGGCAAGATTAGAATTCAACAGCCTTCTGATTCTGGGTGTGTTTAACCATTATACAAAACTGGTTCTGGATTTGGGGACAAAAGCTTGGAAACCAGGCAGAAAATGGATAGATAAATCAGTCAAAATAGATGCAAAGTCAAAGAAATATATTTAAAACCAGAATCTAAATACAGACATTGGCTTTCTAAGCAGGCCGGTTGCTTGGTGATGGAACAAGGGCTGGTACATGAGTGACTAGTTGATAAATATGTTTAAAGACAAGGAAATCCCTGAGAGCCAGTTTTGTACAATGGTTAAAACACACCAGGGATCAGAAGGCTGTTGAATTCTAATCTTGCCTTACACATGAAGCCAGTTAGGTGACTTTGGGTCAATTACTTTTAACCCTAAGAAGGAGGCAATGGCTTCTGAAAATCGTGCCAAGAAAACTGCAGGGACTTGTCTAGGCAATCACCAGGAATCAAGACTGGTTCAATAGCATACAAGAAGAAAGAAAAAAAGAATCTCTGTGAAGCAGAAATCTGTCCTGTACACACTTTTGGATAAATCACACATTTTGCAGCTTCAGAAAATACAAAAGGATAGGAAACTGTCGTTTGTAAGTAAAGCATTGAACAAAAGAGAACGGCCTAAGTAAATACAGGTTATCCTTGGGTAATGATGACCACTCATTCAGTGACTATTTGAAATTATGATGGCACTGAACAAGTGGTGATCCTCGAAGTTCTGGGCAACCCAGCACCCCTATGATCATGTGATTGCAATCCGGGTGCTTGGCAACCAGCTCAAACATACAACAGCTGTAGTGGTCACAAGTTGCTTAGGTAAGTCTCTCCAAGCTGTGCATCCTCCCTCAGCCACTCTGCACTTGTACTGGCCACTCTCACTGGCCACTCAGACATCCCCGTAGACATTCTCCCACTAGTAGCAGCCACCCCAAGCCCTGCGGCACGTGTGCCTTGCCTTCCTGCCATCCTCATGTACCTTTCCCCACCCAGCAGCAGCCACTTATTTGCCTGTGGGATAAGAGCCGTGGTGGCACAGTGGCTGGAATGCTGTATTGGAGGCTAATTTTGCTGACTGCCAGCAGTTCGAATCTCACCAGGCTCAAGGTTGACTCAGCCTTCCATCCTTCCGAGGTCGGTAAAACGAGGACCCAGATTGTTGGGGGCAATATGCTGACCAAACAGCTTAGGCAGGGCAGTAAAGCACTATGAAGCAGTATATAAGTGCTACTGCTATTGCTATTGCTTGTGACTGGGAATTGCAACTTCCTGCTGGCTTCCCCGCTGATTTTGATTGTTGGAAGCCAGCAGGAATTTGCAAGGAGTTGCTTGCTTAATGACCCATGATCTTCATTTACAACTACAACAGGGACTGTAGCAGGGGTGCTGCTGGTTCGCTCAGTGCTGCACCCGCGGGCGCGGGCGTGCTTTGTGCGCGCTTTGCGCATGCACAGTGCTTTAAAAAAGCTGATGCACATGCGCAGAAGCAAAAAACAAAATGGCGGCGCCTATGGCGCCATCGAAAGAACCAGTTCAGAGGCGTGGCAGGCCTGGGTCGCTGCCGGTTCTAGCGACCCAGGCCGCCAAGTTACTACCGGTTCTATACAATCAGTCCGAACCTGGAGGAACCCATCTCTGGACTGTAGGGATGGTCATCAATAAGTGATGCAGTCACATGATGTCACTTTTTACAACCACATCATTTAATAAGGGGAATTCCAGGCCTAGTTGCTCTCTTAACTGAAGGACTCCCTGTACAGCGATTATCAACTAGGTGCAACAATCACAGAAGGAAAATGTGGAAAGCTGTTAAGTGAAAGGCCATTGAAGAATTAAGTTTATTTTATGTCAGTAGAAAATTCCACTTCTTCCAAAGTCTATTAATTGCTTTCTGATGTAACATTCATAGAAGGAAGATCACAGTATGAGCCATTTTTTGAATTTTCAGAAGCCATATCACTTCCTGATTTTTCTTTAACATGATTTTTTAATCCTTCCTTCCTTCCCTCCCTCCCTCCCTCCCTCCCTCCCTCCCTTCCTCCTTCCCTCACACCTACCTACCTACCTACCTACCTACCTACAATACAGAACAACCAGAGGGTTTAATAATGTTCTGTCCACTTAAATATAACAAAAGCAACATTGAAAGGCTATTAACAGATAGAAGCAATGCAAAGCAATTATGGCAGCCTATTATGGCATTATGTAAAAGATAATTTTCACTTTTTTTTTAAGCAGAGAGATATTTGGGAAAGGATACATGGAGCAATGACTCATCCCCCAATGCTTTGTCTTCACACTCTTTTGGGAACATTACCAATAATGTGATTCACAATGCACAATCGTGTTTCAGCTACACTTATAATGAATAGAGAACAAACAAGAAAAAGGAATTCTGTAAAAGTGTTGTTATTGATCCATGCATAGTTCCACTTTCAAACAAGATAGATTGGAAGCAATAAAGCTTCTATCCTTATAGCCACAAAGGGGAAAAAGCATAGGAGATGGGAAACATTAGACGCAAAACCTAACTCTGTAGAATTGGAAACAGTTATGTTGCCAAAGTACGTAACTGTATATCCCAGCCTTATTTTCCTAATATGAACCCTTATGTCGACAAAACAACATTGTCTTGTACATAACACAGAGAGAGGAATCTATGGGCGTGGCAGAAATCCTTTGAAAAGTTTTTATCATGTCCCCATCGGAACCTGAATCCGGGGAGGAGGAGGAGGAGTCAGAGCTGGGGCCGACGGAGGTCAAGGGGGCGGCCTCGTTGGCTCCAGAGGAATGCGAGGAGGAGCAGGATAAGGCAGCCCTGGGCCCTTTGGGCTTGGAACAGCTTGCAAGCAGGGAGGAACAGGGGCAGGATGACCGAGAGAGGGCAGGCAGTGGAAATGAGGAGCGACGGAGCTCAGGCGATGAGCAAGGACCGCCCCCTCCTGATCCCTGAGCACAGAGAGTGGAGAGGAGGTGGGAACAGCACAGGCTGACCTGACAATTTGGGAGGAGAGCACCCCACCCCTCTTCACAAGGCATACCTGGGGACTGAGACTTAAGGAGACACTCTGGGGAGGGGCGTTTATTGGGAACAAATGCTGAATTTGTAGAGTTTTGTGTGCCGTTGCTGACATCTGGAGTTTGCAGGACTTCTTGCTTTCTTCCTTGCTTCATGGACTCATTGTCTTGTTCTTTGCTTTGTGGATTCCTTGACTTGTTCCCTTGCCCTGCTAGACTTCTTGCCTTGAAGCCGTTGTGCTAACAGCGTTTTGCTGGACTACTCACAGCCAGAGTCTGCTGTAGGTGTGTGTGTGTGCTTTGCTCTGGGACTTGCCATAAACATGGGAGCATTTGGGGGAAAGTTGGAGCAATAAAGGGGCATTTTGAACTATCAGCTGACTGTGTTGCCTCCGTGCCTTGCCCCGGGTCATTACAGTTTTAGGAGGAAATCTCATAAAAGGGGTTTATTGTAACTTCATTGATTCAGAACAATTGTTTAATAAAGGGAGAGAGCTTGAATATGTTGTTGAATATTAAGTTGCAAGTGGGTTGCTAAATGTGATAAGAACGTTATGAGATATTGAGCGAGTCCAGAGATATTTCACGAGAAGAGTTCTCCACTCCTCTGCTTGCAACAGAATACCTTATGCCACCAGACTTGAAATTTTGGGCTTAGACAACTTAGAACTACGCCGCCTTCAGTCTGACCTAAGCGTAATACATAAAATTATCTGCTACAATGTCCTACCTGTCAATGACTACTTCAGCTTCAACCACAACAATACACGAGCACACAATAGATACAAACTTAAGGTAAACCACTCCATTGCAGAAAATACAACTTCAGTAACAGAGCGGTCAATGCCTGGAATGCACTACCTGACTCTGTGGTTTCTTCCCCAAACCCCCAAAAACTTTAACCTTAGACTGTCTACCGTCGACCTCACCCCATTCCTAACAGGTCAGTAAAGGGGCGTGCATAAGTGCACCAGCGTGCCTACCGTCCCTGTCATAATGTTCCCTTTTATTCATATCCATTTCATGTATTCATAATCGTGTTTATACTTACAGTATATTTGTTATCTAATACATGCTTGATGAAATAAATAAATAAATAAATAAATAAAAAATATTTAAAAAATGTGAAAGACTGCATCAGCTAAGCACTCTTCATCTTGTTACTTGATTACCCATCTCTTCTAGGAAAGCATAGAATAAATAAGAGTTCTGATAAAAGACAATATATGTAGAGGTCTTAGTGCTCTCTGTGCCTGTTTTTTTTTAAATTGCAGATGCTTCATTATCCAACATCTGCAAGCAAACAACCAAGCTCAGAGAACACCAAGAATACCACAATAAGAATTTTTCACATGCACGTGTGCCATGTCCTTTTTGTTGATTAATACATTTATGAAGAACTACAATAGATTGCCTCTTTCTTAGGTAAGAAATAAATGTTGTAAAATAAGAAGAGATACGATCACAGATGAATTGATTCTGAATGAAAGAGGACTGAGTACAAAGCTAACTGACCAATAGGAAAGAAGACGATGTTCCTGTGCTTTGGTCAGATCAAAATAATGATTGAGTATTGAATTCCAACAAATGTATAAAAAAAGTATGAGCGGATAGAGAGGAAAGGAAAGACTTCCATGGTTGAATAGAGTTGATGAGAACCTGAAAAGGGGCGTTAGTCTTACCTGATACGCCCTTTCTCGTGGGTTGGAGCTAGCATTCAGAGTGGGTTGTCTCGTCCAATCAGGATGAGGACTGAGTCTGTCAATCAAATTATATCCCTGTCTGCCATCTTGCCTCCCAGTTAGACGAAGCCGAAGGACAGACTCGACGTGGAAAGACACCGATCAGAACCAAGGAATACAACACAAGTCCGAACAGAAAAAACCCCTCAGAGTGCTGCCGAAGCTGTAAGGAAACAAAAAAAAAAAGAAATACAGCAGAGCTAACACAGGGTGGGGCTGAATGCTAGCTCCAACCCACGAGAAAGGGCGTATCAGGTAAGACCAACGCCCCTTCTCCATGGAGGTTGGAGCTAGCATTCAGAGTGGGACATACCAAAGCCCACAACATCCCCCAGGGCGGGCCAAACCAAGGAAGAAGAGGAGCAAAACTCCCCCGGACCATACCTGCTGACGACCGTCAAGAAGAATCCACTAGAGCCTGCTGCAGCACTCGGCGACCAAAGGCGGCATCCTCCGAAGCGAAGGAATCAATCCTATAATGCCGAATAAACGGCATCGGCGATGACCAGGTAGCCACACGGCATAACTCTTCCAATGAAGCCCGTGTCGACCAGGCCGCCGATGTAGCCACGCTCCGCGTCGAGTGCGCCGTAATGGACTCCGGACGAGCCCAACCAGAAAGGTCATACGCTTGAGCAATCGCCTCCCGAATCCACCTGCCGATGGTCATAGACGATACCCGTAACCCCAGAGAACGGGGAAGGAAACCAATCAACAGTGCTTTGGACCTCCGAAACGACAAAGTCCTATCTATATAAATCCGGAGGGCCCTCCAAAAATCCAAGGTGTGCCCCAGCCTATCCCGGAGAGTCTGTGGATCTGCACAGAAATCAGGAAGGATCACCTCCTGCGAA